>CM040122.1:210477889-210817534 GCA_022559845.1 Amorphophallus konjac
ACTTGTCAAGATGTGTCTACACAAAGGCTGACAGTTGTTAACGGCAAGGCTGTTGAATACGCAGTTGCCAATGGGGACGCGTATACAAATACAAGTCTTGGATTCCAGATGTGTTCTCAAGCTGAAGCCCGCTTTTCCAGTGCTGATCGAAGGAAGAAAAAAGGACTTCCACAACTCAAACACATCCAGATATGGCAATCACTAAATAAGTGAACTACTTACAACCGGATCTCCTTTTCGCAACACGTAAATCTCTTGATGAATCACAAGGGACTATGAGGGAGTGCACAAGGGATGAAAATAAAATTGCAAAGGCACTGCTCAGAGCACAACTGTAGCGCGTACATGCGCAAAAGGAGGGGCACACGCGGGTGCCGAAAACACAAGTGTAAGCAAAAGAAAACAAAAGAAGTCCCATCGTGATTGCCAAAGATGTGAACGACGTCATGGGAAAGGAAGTGAACACACGCGAAATGCGCGGAAATGACCGAAGCGGGAGGTTGCTCTTCGCTGGTTGAAACGGAAAGGAAATGTACAAAATACAAATTACGCAAGGAGGGACCGCTGCAGGAAGTTACTCTCCACGGGTTTAAACATGATTTGAAATAAGGGAACCACTGTGGGAAGTTACTCTCCGTGGGTTTTGATGGGGATGGAAATAAAGGAATCGCTACGGGATGTTACTCTCCGCAGGTTTTGACAGGAATGGAAAGAAAGGAAATGAAAAGTCACGCGTGAGTGCGTGTGTTTTCATTGTATGATTGCTAGGGGTCAAGGACCCCAAAAATGAAAGAGCAAGTGATCACGTTTATACCTCAGAAACGAGAGATTCTGTGGATTCCTTCTTCCTTTTCTTTCGACCGGTTGACGAAGAGGGCTTTCTCTTGGTTACCCTTGCAAGAAAATGAACAAACACCAAGTGGATCAGAGCAAAAGTAGTGTAGTATTAATCCCTTGTGATGAAAGCAGTGAAATCATGAAGAATACACACCTGGTTGGTGTTGTTTTATACCCCTTTTGGACATGAAGGGGTGAGAAAATGAGATGATGAATGAGACAACGTGCAGAAATGCACAAATGCAAAGCCCTCTCAAGGAGAGAAGCGTGATACAAACAGAAATGACGAATGATGCATGCAACTAACAGAATGAAAGCAAAATAGAACAAAAAGAGAAGAAAAGCTTATTGGGAGCATTAGTGGTGGGCTTCGAGGAGAGCTTCGACAGCGTGAGGATGACATGGACGTGCAATGGGACGAAATAGCCTTCTCTTTCGAGCGCACGAGCACTCGAAAATCCGGTAGAACCTACCCTTAAACACTCATGAGCTTGGAAGCGAAATGGATGGAGTTCCCCCTCCTGTTTCAAGATTTTGAGTGCTTGTTTCATTGAAGGGGGTTCTCTATTTATAGGGAAATTTGTGAAGAATGTGTCCACTATAAGGGACGCGTTCATGTGAACGCGTCCCGTTGACCAATCGTGTTCATGAATTAAAAATTATTTTCATTTAAAAAGACACGTCCACTACCCAAGACACATTCTTTAAATGTGTCTGGGGTCCTGGACGCATCAAACCTTTTCCCCAAACACGGCGCCAAAAGGCACCGAAAGCGTCGAAAGAGAGTGGTTTCGACACCAAACCTTGACTTTTAAGGCCACGTCTGGTCAGCAAGACATTTTCTTGTTTTGGATTTATTTGAAACGTTAAATTGAACGGCGGGGTTGGTGCGGAACGTGTGCCGCACGTGGGCTCAAGAACGCATCTTGGGTGGCTAACACGTTTTTTAGAATGCGTTACCCGCGGTCGCCATGTTTAAGATTTTTCTCAAAAAATTCCTAAAAATGGTAAAAATATTTAAAAATAAGAAATAACTCAAATAACTCAAATGTGCAAGCCACTTTGAGGTATCATGGTGTAATATGAGATTTACTCAATGTAACATCAAAAATGGCGTGTCTACAAAGATCTAATTAAGTTTTGCCTAAGAGAAAAGCTACCTAGTTGAAGATCAAAGAGGAAGAAGAACAAGAATGAAGAACATTTCAAACACTCCTCCTACTCAAGATTTCCTCTTCTCTACAACCAGCAATTCCCCAATGGATTTATGCTTTGAGTAGGGAAGATCCCAGCCCTATTTATAGGCCAAATCCCATAATTATTTTATTGCCAATTTAATTCTAAGTCAAATTTTCACCTAATTTTCTATTTTACCAACCCATGTTACTATTACACCAACCAATGTTGAAAATAAATTCCAACATGTGAATGTTGGAACAAATCCCTCTCAATGACATAACTAGTGACATCATCTATTCAATGATGTAAGAAATGACATCATCCATTAATTCGGATTAGATTAGAGCTAATAATTCTCTCTTAAATCGGATGCTAGAGTACTCCTACAGTACTGCCACAATACCGCTATAGTACTATTACAGTACCGACGTCTTCGCCTTTTCAAAATCATGCTGTGAATCTCGTAATTTTTTTTTAAACTAAAGTAGATACTTGCAAGGGGGGAGACGGGAGAGGGGGTTCATCTCTTCATTGTGGAAGAAGATGAAAACACTATCCCAGCCACCAGGCAAGCAATTTTCATATAAGAAAGCAGAAAAAGAAAGGAGTACAGGGGGGGAGGGGAAACGCCCAAAGAGGGGCAAGAGGCGTACAAGGCCAAAGGCCCAAGAAAGCACAAAAAAAGGCCAAGAGGACCCAGGCGTGGGCAGAAACAAAAGCCCAAGAACCCACAGAAGAAACAAGGCCCCTACAAATAGGAATATTCGTCGTAGACCCCTTCAGAGTCGGACGAGAACACAGAACGGACACTGCGCTGACGACCCGGAGAGCAAGGCCAATCAAGAGTATCAACCTCCAAACCATCGGGATCAAGCACCTCCGTGTAGGAAGAGTCGGGCGGCGGCGGGGGCGCCATCGAAGAAGACTGGATTCGAAGAGAACGACGGGGAGGAAGAGCAGCGTCCTCAAACATGCACTGACGATCACGCGAGGAGGATGTGGAGTTGGACTACCGGAAGGAACGCCGAGGAGCTCCGCCATCCATCCTCGAGGGCGGCCGAGAGCGGTCCTGGCAAGAGGTGCCCACAAAAGCCGTATGAGCCGCCGTAAGGTCACGGAACCCCTAAGCAGGCTCAAGCCCGGGGACATGGAGAGCCTGGATGAGCTTAGGGAACTTGAGAGGCATGCCAAGATCCGAGGGGCGCACAACACCCACGGGATGCACCGGAGCAGGAGGCGGGGGGGAGTCGACGATCGGCCCGGGCGGGGCCAGGTTGATTTTCTTCTTCAAAGCTTCGGCGAAGGAGAGACGAGGGGCGGCTGTCGGAGAAGAGGAGGAAGCCAAGGAACCTTCAACGCTAGCCTCCGGGGAGGTGGGCTGCGCCCCTGGGGACGAAGCTATCGCACCGGCATTAAGCCCGAGGACCAAAGAGGAGGACACCCGGGCAGCAGGGGGTACATCCGCAGATGCATCGGAGCACGGAGGGGGGTCGCCCTTCCCGGAAGGAGGAACTGTCGGGGGGAAGGTTGCAATGTCCACTGCCGTAGGAGACGGAAAGCCTTGACGAGCCTCAGCCGGAGGGTAGAGGCCAACATAGAGAGCATGTGCAGCAGGAAGACGTGGGAACATCTCCTGTCGATGCACGGTGGTGGCAGTTGGAGCGCTAGAAGCAGCAGCCTGGAGGGCGGAGACTGCTGGCGGCAGCTCCAATGCCTGGGACACAGGCACAGCAACAGAAGACACCACGTCCTGAAGGGGGTTAGCAGGAGGGATGACAACTCCCGGGATGAGGGGGTCGCCCTCAACGATGGAAGAACCACCAAAGGGCAGGGATCCAGGCGAAGGCCTAGAGTTGGCCGGTGGGTCAAGGGGACCCACGGCCAGTAAACCCGAGATGCGAACAGTAGCAGGCGACGGTATAGGATCCATCGGAAGGGAAGCAGAGGGCATCTTGCAGAAGACCGGCTGGAGGGAGGCAGACGGAATGTTGCCAGGAGGTTCCACAGAGGAGCAGGAAACCACTCCTAAAGTAGGGGGGCCACTGGCAAGGGCGAGACCACCAGCGCTAGGAGGAGGAGAAGCCGTAGAGACCTTGGAGGCAGCATGCGAGGTGTTGATGAAAGGGGAGACACCGTCCGTGTTAACATGTGGGATAGGGTTCACATTTAAGTATTCTATACTTTAAAGACATAAAAGAAAAATATTCATAATTTATTTTATTTTTATCTTTCATTATTTCTTTTCGCATATAAATGTATATATAAAATTTTGAGTTGCTACATCCTCCCCCACTTAAAAAGAATTTGGCCCTCCAAATTCACATGATTCATTACAAAATAAGAGAAGTGCTAAAAATACTAACCTTAAAATAATTCTGGATACTTTTTCTTAATCGCATCCTCCAATTCCCAAGTGGCTTCTTCTTGTCCACGATGGCTCCATTGGATTTTAACCATTGGTATTGCTCTATTCCTCAGTTGATGTAATTTTCATTCTAGTATCTTGATGGGTTTCTCTTCATAAGACAAATCTTTTTACAGTACCAGATCATCATGATGGATCACGTGCGAAGGATCATAGACATACCTCCTCAGCATTGACACATGGCAAACATCATGTACTCCTGTCAATTTCGATGGTAGTGCCAGCATGTATGCTACTTTTCCAACTGTATCAAGGATCTCAAAAGGACCATTAAAGCTCAGATTTAACTTTCCTTTGACTCCGAATCTTTGGATTTCTCGGATAGGTGATACCCTCAAGAAGGCATGGTCACCGATTTGAAATTCCAAATCTCTTCTTCTATTATCAGCATAACTCTTTTGTCGGGATTGGGTAATTTTTAGTTGGTCCCTAATCATCTAGATATTTTGAGTAGTATCTTGTATCATATCAGGACCTACTAACTGCTTCTCCCCAATCTCATCCCAACATATGGGTGATCTACAACTTCTACCATATAAAGTTTCAAAAGGTGCCATTTGAATACTTGATTGTTACCTATTATTGTAGGAGAACTCAATCAATGGTAAATGTTCATGCCAAGTACCACCAAAATCTATCATGCAAGTTCTAAGTATATCCTCTATGATTTGATTAGTTCTTTCTATCTGGCCATCTGTCTGAGGGTGAAAAGCTATACTAAAATTTAATCTCGTTCCCAGATAAGTTTGCAATCCCTTCCAAAAGTGAGAAGTAAATCTAGGATCTCTATCAGAAATTATAAATGAAGGAATACCATGCAATCTTACCACTTCCTTGATGTATAAAGCTGTCAGTATATCTACCGTCCACTTACTTTTGATGGGTAGGAAGTGAGCAGACTTAGTTAATCGGTCCACTATTATCCAGATTACATCAAGTCCCTCTCTAGTTTTGGGCAATCCCATAATGAAATCCATACCAATGCTTTCCCACTTCCACTCTGGTATCTCCAGAGGTTTCAATTTACCAGCAGGTCGGAAATGTTCTGCCTTTACCTGTTTACATATCAAGCAACAGCTTATAAACTCAGCCACTTCTCTTTTCATATTCGGCCACCAAAAATTTCTTTTCAAATCTTGGTACATTTTAGTAGCTCCTAGATGAATGGTATACTTGAATTGGTGCGCTTCTTTCATTATCTTCTTCTTGATTTTATCACTATCAGGCACACAAGTTCTTCCTCAGAATAATAATCTCCCAACATCACCGAGTTGAAAATCCGGCCTTTGGCTCAAATTTCCCGTAATTTATACCAATAAAGGATCGTTACCTTGTTGCTCTTTTATTTCAGAGAACATATCAGATTGTACCCTTATACTGGCAATCAAGACTCGTTCCTCCTTTGGTTCCACATTTAAATTTAATCTTGTAAATTACTCCAGCAATCGCCATTCATTAATCATCAAACTTGATAATAGAGCGCTCAACATTCTACTAAGAGCATCAGCCATAGCATTGCCTTTTCCAGGATGGTATTGAATAGAAAAGTCAAAATCTTTTAAATATTCTAACCATCTTCTTTGTCTCATGTTGAGCTCCTTATGAGAAAATAGATATTTTAAACTCTTATGGTCAGAATAGATAATGAACTGCTCACCATATAAATAATGCCTCCATATCTTAAGAGCAAATATTACAGCCGCCAATTCTAGATCATGCACAGGGTAATTAACTTCGTGGGTCTTCAGTTGCCTAGATGCATATGCTATCACCTTGCCTTGTTGTATTAATACACAACCTAGGCCAATTCACGAAACATCAGCATATACCTCGAATCCTCCTCCCGTGATAGGCAGAGTAAGAACAAGTGCAGTCGTCAAGCGCTCCTTCAGAGTTTTAAAACTCTTCTCACATTCTTCAGCCCATACATAAGAATTTTCTTTTCTTGTTAATCTAGTCAATGGCACAGCAATTTTAGAGAAGTCTTTGATGAATCTCCTATAGTAACTAGCCAATCCAAGAAAACATTGGATTTCGATCACATTTGTAGGTATTTCCCAATTATTGACAGCTTATACCTTTGAATGATCAACATAAATACCTTCCTTAGAGATCACATGATCGAGAACTGAAACTTCTTCCAACCAAAACTCACATTTGCTCAATTTAGCATATAATTGATTCTCCTTTAATATCTGTCAGGTAATCCACAAATGTGCTTCATGTTCTTCCTTGGTTTTAGAGTAGATTAATATATCATCAATAAATACCATCACAAATTGATCTAAATAAGGTCTGAACATACTATTCATGAGTTGCATAAATGCTGCAAGTGCATTAGTCAGCCTAGAAGGCATGACAACAAATTCATAGTGCCAATATCTACTCCTGAAAGTTGTCTTATAAATATCTTCTTCCTTGATTCTCAGTTGATCATAACTAGACCTAAGGTCTATCTTGGAGAAATAACGAGCTCCAGTGATTTGATCAAATAATTCATCAATTCTTGGCAGATGATACTAATTATTGATAGTCAATTGGTTCAACTGCCTATAATCAATGCATAACCTCAAAGTTCCATCTTTCTTCTTCACAAAGAGAACATGTGCTCCCCAAGGTGATGTACTAGATCTAATGAATCCCTTCTCTAAAAATTCCACCAATTGCTCTTTTAATTCTTTCAACTCAGTAGGTGCCATTCTATAAGGAGTTTTGGATATAGGGGCTGTTGTATCCCTGTGATTTTGATGATGTGAAACACTATGACTCATCATGAGTCTGTGTGTGAGTGTGGTTTGGTAAAGTCATAGATGAAGGCGTTGATGTCGAACACCATGAACACTATGAGTATGGTCTTGATGACGTTGAATACTGTGTCATATCATGAGTCTACATGTGCATAGATTTCATGCTATATCTATTGCCTTGTGCATTACGTCTTATGCTTGATGGATTTATTTTACGCTTAATCTCTGATGACTCTTGAAGAATGGGCTATTAGATATAGGCCAAGCTACTAGTCTTCTCATATGCATTTGAAGTAACTCTATCTAAAAAGCATCTGTAGAAGAAGCACAGATCAAAGTGTGACAGGTCAAGGTAGTCCAAGCTATGGAATCTAAGTGAATCAGACCAACTGGAAGCTTACACTAAAGGCCAGGTCGAAGCAACAGCTTGTGATCCGACGCCTCAGAGGATTTGGTTCAGAACTTTAAGGCTCTAAAAGCTGAAGTCAACACAGCTGAGTTCATAACTGCAGTACAGCATTTAGACAGCATATTCAAGAAAATCAGAGTTAGAATATTCCAAGGAAAGAAACTCAAACAGCATGAATTAGTTTATATGATGAAGCGAGGTCAGACAGATTCATAGATGCATCTAGCAGATACCTCAATGTAGCCACAAACCTTCGAGCAAATTTGGAGTGATGCATCGACGTAACAAGGGAATACCTCAATGCAGTCAAAATCACCGAAGCAACTTCAGTATGATGCATCGATGAAACCAGTAAAGTTTAGAAGAAATACACCAACGCATCTAGCAGATGCCTCAACGCAGCCACACCTCAGAAGAGAATTTACAGAGCTACGTTGCTGAAATCAAAGGGATGACTCGACACATCAAGAGTTCACATGAAGGACTCTCAATTCAGAATATGGAGTTCTTTAGATAGGTCGATGCACCTAGCAGATACATTGACGCAATAGGATGCGGCATATAGATTCAACACGTCGTTGAAGCTTCATGCCTGGACACGCTAAGAAGATCAATTATCAGATCACACATGAAGTCTACACATCAGGACGATGCACATACGAATGAAGGCATATTGTGTACCTTCAAAAGGAACTACGTCAACGCATTAGGGTGATGCACTAAAGCACTAGCCAAGGTTCAGATTCTAAAAGGCAGCAACGTCGAAGCATCATGATCATGCATCGACGCATCAAGCCACAAGCCCTATCTAAGGTCAAAGCCAAGATCCAATACTCTGACATCTCTAGAATCAACACAAATGACTGTCCTCTAATGCCTCGATCTGTCAGTCATGTGCTCTGCTCCATATCACTTGTCCATATGGAAGGATTATCTTTTGACTTATTTGGATTATTTAAAGTCTCATTCGACCAATTAAGGGTTAAGTGTGATTTTTGAGCATCAGTGAAGGGTAATTAAATAAAGTCTGAACTGCAAAGAAGAATCTGCCTCAGGCACGTGGTCACTTGATGAAGGAAGACGTGATGACCGTACAAATGATAGACTTGGCGTGAAAACTCTCAGCACACGTGGCTGTCCAATGGAAATTCTGATCGCTATCAGAATATTATTTATCCACGTGGACAAATCAGCTTTTGGTTACTGACCGGGATTACAGAGGGAAGGATGATACTCTATCCTATATATTTGAGCTCTTTCGTTTAGGAACAAAGGCCGAAAATGTGAAGAAAGAAGACCACATCCGAGAGTTCCTCCTGAGAGAAAAGAAAGAAGAGAACTCCACTGAGAGAGGGAGAGAAGCTTATTTAGCTGGCCTATCTTATTGAGAAAATCAAAGAGAGATGTTTGAGAGAAAAAGAGAAAAGGGAAAAGCAGCCAGTTTCGCGAGAGAGAGTGCAGCCAAGAGCTCAATTGAAGATCTATGGTGTTGATTAGCTCGTGGATCAAATCCAGTGCTATTCTGCTACTAAGGAGCTACAGTTTGTATGTTCATTCTTTTATGTTTTTCTTTTCGCTTGTTCTTCATTTTTTCTTGTTTTCTGATTGTAGCAACCCTGGTAAATTGAAAGAATAAAATGGATTAAAGATTTAAACCAATGATAAAACATTTAGAACATATGGCAAAAAGGGTCAAAAATGAATAACGCCCCCTCTTAAGGTGCTATTTAATTGAAGACAGTATGAATGGGTGATAATTTATGAATTGATGCCCCCTTAATGGGCGTTATATGATGAATTGAAGACTTCAGATAAGTCGTCATTTACATAATAACGCGTGAATCTTAGGCGTTATTTTAAAGTAACGCCCTAATGTGAGGCGTCATTTCCAAACAGGACCCGTTGGTGTTTCGTTCGAATAGGGATGTTATCCGGGTAAGTATTGATTAGGAAAGGATTAACTTAAGAAAGTTTTATGGAAATTCGGATTCTAATTCTCTTAGGACTCAAGTAGGGTTCTAACCTTATAAATAAGACCTTCAAGGGGTGATGGAAGAGCCATCGTGCTCTTACTATGCTGCCGTTGCTGCACGAAGGGCGAGCGGCCTCTTTTCTTCCCTCAGCTGTAGTGGCTATGCACTGCTATTGCCGTTGTGAGAGGGGGAAACATCTCCCTCTACCGTCGTCTCCTCTGCTATCGCAGTTGCCGTATTGCTGCTGCCGTGCCCGCGGACGTTGGCTGTGGTCGTGGTGCTGCTGTTGTTAGAGTAGTGAAGCTTCTTCTTCCTCACCGTTCTGCTGCTTCAGTTGCCGTTATTCTTCCAACTTCATCCTCTGCTTCCTTTTGACTTGATTAAAGTGACGTCAAAAGGTAGGCAATCTCCCAAGGAAAAATCACCACTAAATAGCATGCTAGATGACAGTGCATTAGATGTTGAGCATGCATATAAGTCTGTTAGTATTTTCAGTAGGTTTCATAAAGTTTCTGGAAGTTTCAGTAAAATGCGCCTCCCTCTAGGGCGCTAATTTGATTGACGACCGTGCAAACAGTCATCCATTATTTGATTAATTAATAAATACATAATGTTCAAATTTTAATAACTGTGAACCCTTACATGTAAACTAATGCATGATCATGTCCATAAATTCCTGCTATTTTTCTCTATCTGTTCATGTCTTTAGAATCTTGATCAGACATACTGCAAAAACCATGTGTCTGTGGTTGTACCTGTCCGGTGCAAATCGTATGACAAAGAATTAACGACTCTTTTTGGGTCGTCATTTGAATGAACGCCCCTACACATGGGCGCCAATTAGTGATAAATTGTGAAATTCTGAAATGTTTATAATTTTCTGGATAATGGAAATAACGACATGCACCCTGCCTTCAGATTTATATATGACGCCCTTGACTAAGGCGTTATTTACTGAATTAAAGACTTAAGATAAGTCGTCATTTACATAATACCTGAAATATGAGAATATTTATGGGTTTTAATATTAATAGAAACCAGATAGAACGACTGATTGAACAGTCATCATTTACTGAATGGACGACCCTGACAAGGTCGCCAATTCAGAAAATGAAGACTTAATCTCAGGCGTCAATATACTGATCCCCTAATTTCCTGATTTTCGTGGTTTTCTATAACCCTTTACCATGGGTTATGTATACTGGCACTATATTCCATTCCGTGAATATAGCCCCACAATTTGTGATGTTTTATCGGTTACCCCTATTTCTCGGTGATAGATAAACCCTCCGTGGGACATTCCGTTCCATCGGACTGGTGATTTTATCATAGAGACCTCCGTAAGTCTCCTCGTAGCCTTGGATTTTCTCAAGGCCGATTGAGCTGGTTGTACCACAAGAACCCTGGAATTATGTTAGTCACTCTAAAGAAAACATGACACCCGCCCCTCATAGAACGTTGTTATGGTGATTCTGTGAAAGATCTATCTCTATCTGACTCATACGGTGCTAATTTGATTAGCGACTACATTGGCTATCGCTGTTTTCTATCATGAGCATGTTGAAGGGGTGACCTTATTGGCGGGCGCTTAGTGTAAAAGCAACCATAGTGTGGAGGCACCAATTCTTCAAAGCTTTGTTCGGAGAATGAGTGACCACCATTGTGGGCGCGACTTCTTAAATATACGGCGCTCTGACGAGACACCAATCTCCCCGTTTCTCGAATTATCTCGTTTTGTGTGCCATCGTACTAGGCTTGTCGAGGTCTATCTTAAATCTCTGTTCAATGAAATCTACCCTATTGTTCGTACATGCTTGATCCTTGAAATTCTTGGCCATTAATATGGAATTAGTCTAGACAAAATGTCAGGGGCTATGGGTCCCAATAAAATGATATTTTAAATGCTACGGGTCCTGATCATACCCTATTGGGTGAGGCAAAGTCCAAACGTTACCGATATACGATGATCGGGTGCTGGCATTCACCACCTATAGTCGTCTATAACTTATTTCCACGAGGGGTAGTCATATCGTCGTGAGTTTCCCCTTAGTGCATTGGCCAATCATATATAGTGCTAGGTGAGCAAACGCTCGCGTGATAGTGATGATCGGGAGTAATTTCCATCATAGTACACCTTTCTACAACTAAGTGTTCGTCATGAAAAGCTCTTGAATTGCCTTATTGGAGGGGTTGTCATATCGTCGTGATATTCCCTTTGTGTCTTGGCAAATGCTACAGAATACTTGTAGAAGTAATAGTTCTACTTCTATATCGATCATCATAAAAGTTCTTGAATTACCCTCAATGATAGTACACATTATCTTGTCACGAAGATCCTTCGTAATAATGGATACATTGAAGCTCTCATGATAGTGTTCGTCGTAGAGAGATGAATGCTATATTTTCTCATTAATGTTCTTGACCTAGCTTGAGAAAGTACTTGTTAAGATCTTCCTATAATATCTTGATTGTCATTGTCCTTACTCTTCATGAATGTATCTGGCATCTTGCTTACTCGTTTTTTTATGGTTTTAATTTATCATCCCCTTATCGTTATGACTCGTGCCATTATAGTTCTCAATTTGCCTTATATTTTGCATGATCTGCATGAGCACGTTAACTTGTAATTTACTTAAAGCTAGCTTGGAACATGAGATACTAAGTCCTACTGAGCGTTCGCTCACCCTGCGTTTTCTAATATTTATCAGGTAATGACCTTAGTGACGACGAGACCGAAGATGATGGGCAAGGGCAAGAGTGAAGAGAACTTTGACATCTAGATGAACCGTCTAGTCTGGTTATCTTGCGTCTTATGTCTCATTGTAGTTTTTCTTTATTGAGTCTTTTCGTTTGTTAGGGGCCCAAATATGTAAAGAACTTATACTTGAAATGAAATTTGTTATTTGTCCAAATTGTGTTTTGTGGAAATGACTATGCTTTGATTGACATGACTGTTTAACTGCCACGTTCCGAGCAAACGACACGTTCCGCTGCCATCGGTTCAGGGCGTGACAGAAGGTGGTATCAGAGCCCAGGCTTTCTACATCCCTAGGTCATCAGGTTCAAGTCCTAGATTGAGTTGTCCTTATCAGTATCCTACAGGAACCCAGTAAGATTGGGATAGAGCCATGGGTGAAATAATAAAATATGTTACATCCGCGTTAGATAGATACCAAGACAAGAGTAATCATTAATTCAAACCTTATTCTTGTAGGCTAAGATGGCTGCCAAGAGAGCCCAATGGAGAGAAATGCAACGTACGGTTCAAGGGTTGACACAAGCATTACAACAAGTTGCACAAGGCGGAAACCAACATGGAGCTGGGGATCTACATCGAAAATTTCAAAAGATGAATCCCCCGAAGATTAGTGGGTCTACCGACCCGGATGAAGAAGAGAATTGAGTACAAGAAATAGAAAGGACTTCAAGGTGATGCAATGTACCGACGATGAGAAGGTACTCTTAGGAACTTATCAATTAGAGAATGATGCCCGAGTATGGTGGGGATCCATGGAAGTAATCTTGTCTAACGAGCAAGTTACATGGGATGAGTTCTTGGAACACTTTAATGAGAAATATTTCTCGGAACGGATCCGTGAGAAGAAGGCTATGGACTTTGCGGCTCTGAAACAACGTAGTCTCTCAGTGGCGGAGTATGAGGCAACATTCTCTAGATTGGCCCGGTATGCACCACATCTAGTTTGCACAGAGAAGATGAGAGCGAGAAGATTTATGAATGGCTTGAAGGTGGAGCTTATTCCACAATAGCTCCGCTGGAAATACAAACTTATACGGTGATGGTTAGAAAGACACAACTCTTGGAAGATGCCATGGATATGATGGAACGAGTCAAAGGAAAGATCGCTAAGGAAGAGCAAGCGAACAAATCTAAGAATAAGGAATCTGTAAATGGCAAGAAGAAATTCAAGGGAGGTAACAATTTTCGCAAGGACAAGAAACCTCGGAATGATGATCAACAAATTATTCCGGTCAAGGAAAAATGTAAACACTGCAAGAAAGGGAGACACGACCGAGATCAGTGTTGGTATAAACTCGGGAGGTGTGTTCGATGCGGAAGCGGAGATCACAAGATCACCCGTTGTCCACTCATAGGAGAAGGAACACTGCAAGGTAACCCTGTAAACTTATCACATCTATAATTACGATCATAATGCTTGGCATATCATGGGAAGACATGTTTTGGATAGGGTGATTTGTACCCCACTCATTTTATAAAAAAAATTATGGGAATTTGGGGACCAAATTCTTTTAAGTGGGGGAGGGTGTAGTAACCCTGGTAAATTGAAAGAATAAAATGGATTAAAGAATTAAACAAATGATCAAACATTTATAACATATGACAAAAAGGGTCAAAAATGAATAATGCCCCCTCTTATGGCGCTATTTAATTGAAGACCGTACGAATGGGCACTAATTTATGAATTGACGCCCCCTTAATGGGTGTTATATGATGAATTGAAGACTTCAGATAAGTCGTCATTTACATAATAACGCCCTAATCTTATGCGTCATTTTAAAGTAATGCCCTAATGTGAGGTGTCATTTCCAAATAGGACCCGTTCGTGTTTGGTTCGAACAGGGATTTTATCCAGGTAAGTATTGATTAGGAAAGGATTAACTTAAGAAAGTTTTATGGAAATTCAGATTCTAATTCGCTTGGGACTCTAGTAGGGTTCTAACCTTATAAATAAGACCTTCAAGGGGCGATGGAAGAGCCATCATGCTCTTGCTATGCTGTCATTGCTGCACGAAGGGTGAGCGGCCTCTTTTCTTCCTCTGCTGAAGTGGCTATGCACTGCTATTGCCGTTGTTAGAGGGGGAAACATCTCCCTCTACCGTCGTCTCCTCTGCTATCGCAGTTGCCATATTGCTGCTGCCATGCCCGCGGACGTTGGCTGCGGTGGTGGTGCTGCTGTTGTTAGAGTAGTGAAGCTTTTTCTTCCTCACCGTTCTACAGCTTCAGTTGTCGTTATTCTTGCAACTTCATCCTCTGCTTCCTTTTGCCTTGATTAAAGTGACGTCAAAAGGTAGGCAATCTCCCAAGCAAAAATCACCACTAAATAGCATGCTAGATGACAGTGCATTAGATCTTGAGCATGCATATAAGTCTGTTAGTATTTTCAGTAGGTTTCATAAAGTTTCTGGAAGTTTCAGTAAAACGCACCTCCCTCTAGGGCGCTAATTTGATTGACGACCGCGCAAACAGTCGTCCATTATTTGATTAATTAATAAATACACAATGTTCAAAATTTAATAACTGTGAACCCTTACATGTAAACTAATGTATGATCATGTCCATAAATTCCTGCTATTTTTCTCTATCTGTTCATGTCCTTAGAATCTTGATCAGACATACTCCAAAAACCATGTGTCTGTGGTTATACCTGTCCGGTGCAAATCGTATGACAAAGAATTAACGACTCTTTTTGGCTCGTCATTTGAATGAACGCCCCTACACATGGGTGCCAATTAGTGATAAATTGGGAAATTCTGAAATGTTTATAATTTTCTGGATAATGGAAATAACGACATGCACCCTGCCGTCAGATTTATATATGATGCCCTTGACTAAGGTGTTATTTACTAATTAAAGACTTAAGATAAGTCGTCATTTACATAATACCTGAAATATGAGAATATTTATGGATTTTAATATTAATAGAAACCAGATATAATGACTGATTGAACATTCGTCATTTACTAAACTGACGACCCTGACAAGGCCGCCAATTCAAAAAATGAAGACTTAATCTCAGGCGTCAATTTCCTGATCCTATAATCTCCTGATTTTCATTGTTTTCTATAACCCTTGACCATGGGTTATGTATACTGGCACTATATTCCATTCCGTGAATATAGTCCCACGATTTGTGATGTTTTATCGGTTACCCCTATTTCTCGGTGATAGATGAACCCTCTGTGGGACATTCAGTTCCTTCAGACTTGTGATTTTATCATAGAGACCTCCGTAAGTCTCCTCGTAGCCTTAGATTCTCTCAAGGCCGATTGAGCTGGTTGTACCACAAGAACCCTGGAATCTTGTTAGTCACTCTGAAGAAAATATGACACCCGGCCCTCATAGAATGCTGTTATGGCGATTCTGTGAGATATCTATCTCTATCTGACTCATACGGTGCTAATTTGATTAGCGACTACATTGGCTATCGCCGTTTTCTGTCATGAGCATGTTGAAGGGGTGACCTTATTGGCGGGGGCTTAGTGTAAAAGCAACCGTAGTGTGGAGGCACCAATTCTCAACGCTTTGTTCGGAGAATGAGTGACCACCATTGTGGGCGCGACTTCTTAAATATACGGCGCTCTGACGAGACGCCAATGTCCCCAGTTTCTCGAATTGTCTCGATTTTGTGTGCCATCGTACTAGGCTTGTCAAGGTCTATCTTAAATCTCTGTTCAATGAAATCTACCCTATTGTTCGTACATGCTTGATCCTTGAAATTCTTGGCCATTAATATGGAATTAGTCTAGACAAAATGTCAGGGGCTATGGGTCCCAATAAAATGATATTTTAAATGCTACGAGTCCTGATCTGACCCTATTGGGCGAGGTAAAGTCCAAACGTTATCGGTATACGATGATCGGGTGCTGGCATTCACCACCTATAGTCGTCTATAAATTATTTCCACGAGGGGTAGTCATATCGTCGTGATTTTCCCCTTAGTGCATTGGCCAATCCTATATAGTGCTAGGTGTGCAAACGCTCTCGTGATAGTGATCATCGGGAGTAATTGCCATCATAGTACACCTTTCTACAACTAAGTGTTCGTCATGAAAAGATCTTGAATTGCCTTATTGGAGGGGTTGTCATATCATCGTGATATTCCCTTATTGTCTTGGCAAATGCTATAGAATGCTTGTAGAAGTAATTGTTCTACTTCTATATCGATCATCATAAAAGTTCTTGAATTACCCCCAATGATAGTACACGTGATCTTGTCACGAAGATCCTTCGTAATAATGGATATATTGATGCTCTCGTGATAGTGTTCGTCATAGAGAGATGAATGTTATATTTCCTCATGAATGCTCTTGACCTAGCTTGAGAAAGTACTTCTTAAGATCTTGCTATACTCTCTTGATTGTCATTGTCCTTACTCTTCATGAATGTATCTGGCATCTTGCTTACTCATTTTTTTTATGGTTTTAACTTATCATCGCTTTATCGTTATGACTCGTGCCATTATAGTTCTCAATTTGCCTTATATTTTGCATGATCTGCATGAGCACGTTAACTTGTAATTTACTTAAAGCTAGCTTGGAGCATGAGATATTAAGTCCTACTGAGCATTCGCTCACCCTGCGTTTTCCAATATTTTTCAGGTAATGACCTTAGTGACGACGAGATCGAACACGATGGGCAAGGGCAAGAGTGAAGAGAACTCGGACATCTAGATGAACTGTCTAGTCTGGTTATCTTGCGTCTTATGTCTCAATGTAGTTTTTCTTTATTGAGTCTTTTCATTTATTATGGGCCCAAATATGTAAAGAACTTATACTTGAAATGAAATTTGTTATTTGTCGAAATTATGTTTTGTGGAAATGACTATGCTCTGATTGACATCACTGTTTAACTGCCACGTTCCGAGCAAACGACACGTTCCGCTGCTATCGATTCAGAGGGTGACGCTGATACCCTGTTTGGGGATCGGGGTTCCTTCTGAAGTTTCAAAAGAACGGAGATCTAATCTCTGGGTTTCCCTCTGTGGCTTCAGAGGCAGAGAGGATCTAATCCTCTGGGTTATTGGTGAGTAATGGGTTGCTGTTCACGTCCCTTCTGCATTTGCAGAAGAAGGGAGATCTGTTCTCCGATCACTGCGGGTAGCTGTGGGGTTTGATCTTGTGTGTAGCAAGATCACGTCAGAGGGATTTGTCTCCCTCGATTTTAAGCAGTTTGGCAGCGGATGTTTACAGACTGAGTCTACGTCTTGCTTGGGCAATGGAAGCCTCACTCGGGTTTGGGTGAGGGATGGATGTAGGTCTATGGGTAGCAGACCGAACCATCTAAAAATCTCATCTATCGTGGTTTGTCTTGCGTACATTTCCATATCATCTATCGCCCTTTTGCAGGTTGGCTATGTATTTGATATCTGAAGTTCCCCTTGATAATATATGTTTGAAACCGTCATAGCTTCTATATGTTTGTCTGTGTTTTTAGCAGAGACCTTTTCTTCTAAGTGCCTTCTGTGCTAAGAGCTCATTGAGGGCAACGTGTTTGAGTGTTTTCGTGGGTACTCTCTATCTAGTGGTACACACATTCTTTCACTCCTTGTGTTCGAGATCTATTCTGAGTTGGGTGTTCTGCAAATCTGTCTCTGTACTTAGAAGAATCACAGGTTGTGTGTGCGCGCTTAAGTGTTTTGGTTCATTGTTGTGAAATCTCTCTGCAATAGTCTGATACCTTAGTGTCCAGCGTTACTTCTACTTGAGGAAATTATTTGGTAAGTGTATTCTGCACCTCTACCTTGCAGTTCAGTTGTTCATCCAATTCTTGCGTAGTTTAAATTTAGTGCAAGAGAATTTTTTAATTGAGGCCAAGTTAATTTTATTTTTGGGGATCTATTCACCCCCACTCTAGATCCTAGCCTTGCACCTTATCAATTGGTATTAGAGCAGGCTCTGATGCACCAGATCCAATGATCTGCAGAGGATCCTGTTGTTCTTTGGTGCATTTTCTGTTTGCTGTCAATTATCACTCTTGGCTTATTGCTTGAATTGTTTTTGAATTGCTTCCATGGCTCATCCACCTATCTACAATGGTTCTAATTTTGATTCATGGCGTCGCAGCATGCACAACTTTGTTAAGTCTGTTAATCCCAGTCTATAGAAGTTAATTTCACACAGTCCACACAGATTACCTAAGGATAAGTCCAAATGGACTGATAGTCATAGATCTAAGAATGCTAAAAATCTTAGAGCTCTGAATTTAGTGAAGGCTGCTATTGATTCCTAAATACTTCCTTATTTTTTGGCATGCAGACTACCAAAGGTATATTGGACGAATTGGTCCGCATCCCCAAAGAAGAGTAGAACAAATATTTGATGGCAGACAAAAGTGATCGCAGTTGTGATCAAAATGAGGACGAGGAGGAGGTAAGTTCTCTGTTCGAAAACTATTCTATAGAAGACTGGGTGAATGCATATAGTGATTTGCTTGAGTCTCATGAGCATCTAAGAAAATAGAATAAAACGTTGAAAAAGAAATTGAATGCTGCTATGAACTCAACTTCTGAAAATGAAGATGTTGAAATATTGAAAACTGAGAATGATATTTTAAGAAAATAGTTGAAAAACCTTGATGCTGTTAGGTCAGAGCTAGATCATTTGAAGTCTGAAAATAGAAATCTCAGAAAATCCATTGAAGAGAACAAAGAAAAATTCAAGAAACTTGAAGAGGAGAAAATTTTGATTGCTGAAAAATTTGATGCTATTGAGTCTGTAAACATGGAGCTACAGACAAATATTGAAAAACTGTAAAAAGATCTGAAAAAATCTGAAATAGAAAATACTCAGAAAGCTTCTCAGGATGATCAGTTCTTAATAAATGAGCTTGTACATAATGAAAAAAGTCAAAATGAAATTGAGAATTTAAGGCAATTGAACATTGCTATGTCCGAAAGACTTATGGCCGTAGAAAAGGGAAAATGTGTAATTTCGGATCATTCTGATAAGTTGATTAGTCTCGAAACTGAAATCAAGAATCTCAAAACTATTAATACTATGCTTAATGAAGGACTGACAAACTGTGATGAAGAAAATGCAACTTCTAAACTATTGATTGTTTCTTTAGAAAATGAGATTCAAGATTTAAAAAGCCCATTGTCGAAGTCTGTAAGTGGGCAAGAAAACCTGGATAAACTTTTGGGAACTAAGGTAAATTTCAGAAAAGAGGGATTGGGCTACAATCTGGTTAATAAAAAATCCTTTGAGAACAAATTGAAGACATTTTTTGTCAAAGCTTCCAATGTAGTCACCACCTCAAAAGTAAATCAGCCCACTGTTCAGAGAATTCAAAAACAAGCTGAAAAGATGAAAAATAATTATCACTTGCAGAAAAGGCCAAGAAATACTCATGCTAAAACTATGCATGTTATATACAACTCAAACACAAACAAACACACATGCCAACAAAAAGGTAATGTTATGTCATTATTGTCATAAGATTGGTCATTTAAAGTATGAGTGTAGATTGATGGAACAAGATGATCTAAATGCAAGTGCAATGCAAGCTAGGAAATCTCATGTTAGAAATCATGCATTTCAGAAATAGAAAATTCACTATTTTTACGGTGGTAAATTAGGCCACATTGCTGCTCACTGTTGGCGTGCCCAAGGAAGAAAAGCTAATTCTAAATCTGTTAGGTTCTCTGCTAAGAAACATGTTTTTGAGAGAAATGAATTTGTTTTTAAAGGAAAATCTCTTGCATGTAATGAATGTGGCAAGCCAGGGCACAATGCTACAGTTTTCCGGTTAGTTGGTCACAAAAGACAAAATGTTCATGTTAAAAATAGAAACATTCATATCCATGCACAAAAAATTCATGCTCATGCTCATGTACACAAAAAGAACACAAAGTCTTATGCTTCATGTCATTATTGTGGTCAGATTGGGCATTCTATGACTGTTTGTCATTTAATGAAATTTGATGATTTAAAGGCCCAAAAGTTATGGAGAGCATCCTTCAGAGATGCTACTAATGCGTCAGGACCCAAGGAGACTTGGATACCTAAAAATGCAAGATGAGAATTTATTTTTGTAGGTGTGCCTTGAAGAATAAAGAAAAATAAAGAAAGGGGTTCAATAAATCGAGGCACACTGGATTGGTAAAACCCCATTTCTGCATTTCACTAGGCCTAGATATTTGAGTTTTCAATGATGTTTTTTAGATAGCTGCATATTATGCTTCATTTGTCAGTGAAAATCTAGTGCATACATGTTTACATCTGGATTTGACATTTGTATTATTTGTCATGAGTGTCTCAATGCATATGTTGAGTTAATTGTGCATATATTAGATTGAGATTGAATTGTATATCAAAGTCTGAACATCTAAATTGCATGTGTTTGGTGCTTGCATGTATCATAATGCATATCTTACACAATCACTGAAACTTTGCTGCATACATTGATCATCCGCATACATATGTGCTTGAAAAATTGTCATAAAAATTTAATATATACATAAGACTGCATTTGCACTACATTGTCTTGCATAACCTCTATGATATATAAATGGTGAGTTACTGAAAGGCAGATGTGATCTGTCTAAAAGTTCTTACTATGTATGAGGTGATCTTTAGACCATGTCCTCTATCTGGTACCATATGTCAAAATTGCACATAGAGCAGTCTAATTGTTCATGAGCATAACTCATTAAACTCCCTACATAGTCTTCAAGACATATTAGATGTTTCAGTACACTTAGAGAGGGGGAGTTCATGCATTTCATCATTTAGTAATGTGCATTTGTCTGTTCTTATGCATACATTGATTTCAAAATTGTTTGCATATCATTCATATCAAAGAAAAATCCCAAAAAGATCATTTGAAAATGATGCATACAAAAAAGGGGAGTTTATGTCATGATCTAAAATGTTTGATCTGTTTCTGATTTCATGCACTGTCTAGTTCGGTCAACCGAATTGCTCATTTTGGTCAACCGATGTCTCCATCTTCAGCTATTCTGTAAATTCTAAAAGCGAAGTTGACTCCTCATTCATGAAATCAAATTGATCTCATCATTCTCATAGCTCTCGGATCAATTGTCTATTGCTCTTGCATTTGCTAAGGGGGAGATTGCTGCCCTAAATTCATGTTGAGGAATTCACCTTAAAAGCATATCATGTCCGCCACCTGATTAGCTTTGTGACTATTTCTTTGAAATTGTTTGCCTCTGCTCTCTTGACTATCCTTCTCATATCTCTGAGCTTGTCATTCCCTAGTCAATGTTTGTCACTTGCTTGGATTCTGTGCTATATTCTAGAGCTAGTCTTTCTGAAAGCACATCTATTGAACTGTGAACATCTTTGTCTTAACTCAGACTGAATGTCTACAAGATTCTCACACACAGTCTATATGCTTCTTGTTACTGTTTCTATTGATAAATTGGCTACTCCTAAAACCCTTTTGATCTACTTAATATTTACGAAGATTTCAATTTGTGAACCTCGATCATAAATATGAAGTCAATAA
The DNA here is from genome assembly GCA_022559845.1 of Amorphophallus konjac. Taxonomy (NCBI): domain Eukaryota; kingdom Viridiplantae; phylum Streptophyta; class Magnoliopsida; order Alismatales; family Araceae; genus Amorphophallus; species Amorphophallus konjac. The sequence continues at coordinate 210,499,689 of CM040122.1, forward strand.
AAAAAGGGAATCTTCTATTATATAGGATTATGAATGTCTAAAAGAATCAGTCGGTTTAAGATTAATGTATTCATTATGTTTGGATATGAACATCTTGAAAATACTTGAGTCAACTTTAATAAACCTCAACCAACATCTTCATGTTGTGTCATGTAAAATCTTCTGAAATCAGAAAATGTTGAAATCATGACTTTCTTTGTTTGAGATACATGTAGTCAATATTATTTTTAAAAAACTGAATGCCCTGAAAAGTTCCAAAGGGTAAATTTATGTCAAAGCAATGATAATGGCTACTAATAAACCATGTCTAAAATAGACTGTGTCATGAAGTGTCATAGTTATCTCTGCTGAAAAATTATTACAAAATAACAGAAAAGTATGGCAGAGCAATGAAATGGTGTGGTGAGTAACTGGGTCACTTCACCTAAGACGTGTTGTGCCTCATGTCAAAAGCTATACTAGTGTTATTCCTATTCAATTTGAAGCATGATAGTTAGTCATACTAAGTGCTTAGGGATACTGGCGTCCAAACAACATGTATCCTCTAGTTATAAGGTATGTAACTCAATTGCTCTAGAATTTTTGAATGAAAATTGTTACTGAACAAAAGAACAATCCAAAAAAAGTTTAAAAAGAAAGATTGCTGGACCTCAGGAACCAAATCTGAAATTTTTATGGTTGTTTAACCTCTACACTAATGAATGTAACTCCTAAAGAAGTCATTGAAATTGAATGAGTAAGATGAAGGGAGGTCAAACAAGATGTAAATATGAGGGCTTGGTTCATTTTTATTAAATGTGATTCAGACATGAGTACACGACCTTATGTTGACACTGAAATGTTCCTAATATTTCATGACTTCTGCTTCTGCAGGTCTTAAGTTCTGATCGGGTGCTCCTGTGCCGATAGAGAAGAAATGAAAGAAAAGAAGAAAAAGAATGGCAGAAGCCGAACAAAAGATGAGACCAAAGAAAATAAGAAAAGAAAAGATGCTGGGCTCCAATGGACAGCCGCTAAAGCAAGACCCGAGAGCTTAGAAGAGTATTCGGGACCATCCCCGAAGAAGCAATCAAAAAGCTACACATACAAGTGAAGGCAGTCCGGCATGCACAAATTATAGTGTCGAAGGCCATGTAAGCAGAAAACCTGAGTGTCTAAACCAAAGGCACAAAAGGTTCCGAATTGGCCTTTCAATGGTCTGAAGGCTTTACCAATACTTCTCGTTGCGATTTCATGAAGCCGCGATGAGATGAAGGACCAAGTCAACTCCTGGAGCCAGTCTAGGGCCCACCGTCTGACCCATGTCAAACGAACGTGATGAAAGAAGCTTAATCCGGCACGCCCCCTTACCCGGCGCACCGTCTTCTCCGACGCCCCTTTACCCGACGTGCAAAAACACTTTGTTGAAGCCTTTGATGGCGCACATTCTCCACGCCGGAAGGGTTCCTGTCTATAAAATGACAAGTGATTCGACCAAGAAGTGAAGAGAGAGGGGGCGAGATCAAAACAAAGAGAAGGGAAGGAGAAGAGTAGAAGCCAATCGCCTGAGAGAAGGAGGATTGGGGAAGAAGAAAGGTTCCTGTGAGAGCCTGAGAGCCATCGTCCCCTATTAGTCTCCCCTGTCTATGAGAGCCTCAGAGCCGATACCCTGTTCTTCGTCGCCGACGGCAGAGGTGGGTTGCAGATCAACTCTTCACCTCCTCTTCACCTCCCCTCTCTATGAAACCTCGATCCCCTGTGGATGCTATAATATTTGGGCGATGATATGAGCCCGTGAGTCTCTCTCTGTCGTTGCTCCCCATCCCCTCTATTCCCTTTGTTCCCGAGTTGGGCATCGGTCTCGTGCGACAATGCCGAGCCGTCTATGTGTATGAGCTTTGTCTGATTATCAATGTATGTGACTAATCATGCAATAAATAATAGTTGTGGCTTTGGGTTCTTTCTTCTCTCGCTTCAAGTCCATCTCGATCTAATTGTTGCATGTGCTATCACCAGATTTATTTCTCTTTCGCGCTGGAGACGCCCTAGGATATCCCTAAAAGGGCTATAGTGACATCCCCTCCCCAGGGCTTACTTCCAGTAGGATGTTCGTATGAGGTTTTCACTATGCTCATTATGGGGTTTGACGCCGGAGACATGTGATGTGCCCTTCAGGATGATTCCCCGGACTGATTCTCTATGATTCCCCCTTGTTCCCAATCATGAACTGGAGGGAGATGGGGGCCGCCCCTATGAAATACCTTATGGCATCATCGCCTTATTATCTAATGCATATTAATTTCTGAAGGGTTCCCTCCTCTAACCTACTCACCCCTCTGCTAACATGCTAATCATCTACCCTTCCCTTTAGATGCAATTAACCATGGTCAGTCTCTTGGCCGAGTGTGTTATGTACATGCATTGTATGTGAGTGTTTCTCAAGGAATTCATTGATCGGGGAGGGGGAACATTCCCCATTGATGTTTTCAGAACACCACTAAGCCTAAAGGGGCATGTCCTTCAATGATGTGAATCTCTGCAGGCCACCGGATAGTCAACAACAATAGGGTTCATAACCCAATATCAAACCCACTTCCCTCAAGGGAATTAGTGGTGACCGTGGGTTGTGTGCCCCTCGTAGACTAACCGTCGGGGTTTCCTTCCCTACGGGTCGTCCCTTTAGATCGTGATTTGACCATGGGTCGTGTGCCCATCGTAGGCTAGCCCCCGGGGTTTTCCTTCCCTTATTGGTCATCTCATCTGATCACGCTTTAACCCACGGAAGAGTGGTACCCCTCGTAGGCTAGTCCTTAGGGTTTCCTATCCATTTGGGGTCCGCTGGTCGCCATTGTGCCGTTCGGTTCTTTAGGGGTTTGCTCCACTACGTGAGTATGTCCTCGCTTCTCCCCTGCAATCCTCCGGGGATGGGGAGATGCTGCCCAATTTTCGCCAGGTTTTAACTAATAAGTTCCTCTCATGACTCAAAATTAATAAGGTATGTTTTTGAAAGAACAAACCTCTGTGCTCGAGTACGAACCTCGCAAGACCTTATGACTCTGCCCCCGAGGCATCTAGGACTCCAGTTCAATAATTAATTAACCAAATTAACATTAAAGAGGCCAACAAACAACTCTGGAACTCAAACATATTGAAAATAGCAAGAAAATGGCTTAATCCGGCGCGCCCTAATACGGCGCAGTACCCCCCCCCCCCCCCCGCGCCGGTTCATCCCTACACTCAAAACAACAAAATTTCAAATGGTGTCTACCCAGCGCGCCGTATTCGGCGCGCCCCAAGCCACCCGTGCCGGTTTAGCCCATCCATCCCATACCGCGCCATTTTGACATTTAACCTATGTTACCCCACGCTGTAATAGCCTATACCTACACTGAACCGCGTCGGATTTGAACGAAACATTTCTTTGTGTGCCGTTTTAACCCCGCACTCATTCCCGGGGCAACCCTTGCCTTCTATGACAGGGATTGATCAACCTAATTGGCCACGGGTCGGGTAAAAAGAGACTGATTAATTTAAATCTACTTTCTACCATACTCTTACTGCACACAATATATATATATTCATACATATATATATCACCTTGATGCATGATTGTATGATCCGACTCTCTGGTATATCAAATAGTGATTGGTGGAAAGTCAGGTTACGCTTGACCGGAGGCCTTCACTATGCGTGATAGTGGTCCACGGACATATGTTCTCCGCCATGTACCGGGAGCCGGCCTAATAAATAAATGCTACCATATTGTGTGCTTGCATGCAATCACATCTTTCACATATTCTAGTGTCCCCATGGTCATTCTATTTTTTGGCGATTAATCAAGGGTTGTCCCTCTTTCGGAGGGGTGTAATTAACGCCGTAGCCTTTATGGTACGATGGGTTTTGGGTCCTGACATAATCACTCACTTTCGTCTGGTTAGTCAGACGGTGCACATAATAAACTTGCCACCCAGTGACTGGCACGCCTACGTAAATAAACCAAAACATTAATAAAATAGTAAAAATCCATTCCCACACCTTATTAACAAATTTTGTATACATCATATTTAAACCATGTTGTTCAAATAAGATTCATTCATAAGCCCCTATAATATAAGAGTCTGAAACATCCTTACTTTTAGATTTATGAAATTGGTATCTCATTGAAAACCTTCTTGAATTACTTGGAACTTCTGTTGGAATTATTGTGTTCAGATCTTCTATCTGCTGAAACTCTTGAGTTCAGATTGCTCATGTCATCTCTCTAAGTTTCACTGCACATTCAAATCAATATCAGATTCTGCTCACTGTTGTTCACCACTTCTTGAATTAATTTCACATGACCTTAAATTGTCCATGACTGGCCCTGTGTTTTTACTACACACATCATTGTTGGTGTATCTTAAGCATATGAACATGAGTATTGTCTGCTCTGTTAAAAAGGGGGAGATTGCTCCTTTTTCCTTGAAAGAAAAACCTTTCTCCTATCAAGGGGGAGAATTGTCTGCACTAAGTACATCTCTCCTCGCTCTCTTTTTTTGATGAAGTCAATGGGGGAGAAAAGAATATGAATATGAATATGAGTATGAGTCAGATTTGGATTTGAGTCAGCATGTTCGTTGTTATTTTATGACTCATAGCATTCATAGTATTCATAGTGTTGCCGTCACCAAGAAGGGGGAAATTGTTGTATCCCTGTGATTTTTATGATGTCAAACACTATGACTCATCATGAGTCTGTGTGAATGTGAATTTGATAAAGTCATAGATGAAGTCATATGCGTTGAGGTTGAACACCATGAACACTAGGAGCATGGTCTTGATGACATTGAATATTGTGTCATATCATGAGTCTACATGTGCATAGATTTCATGCTTCATCTATTGCCTTGTGCATTAAGTCTTATGCTTGATGGATTTATTTTACGCTTAATCTCTGATGAACTCTTGAAGAATAGGATGTCAGATAAAGGCCAGGCTACTAGTCTTCTCATATGCATTTGAAGTAACTCTATTTGAAAAGCATCTGTAGAAGAAGCTGATGGGGAGATCTCCGACCACTCCATATTTTTTGAGATTCCTGATGATCATCAGCAGTGCTACATCTTGTTCGCCGCTTTATTTCGAGTCATATGAGGTATTTTTCATTTGCTTATTTGATTCTTATCATGTAATTTTCCTTTTATTTGAGTCCAATACCTATGTTAGGTAGTTATTTACCTATGTCTTGAGTCATTATGTTGGTTTGATAGGTTAATAGGCCCAATTATATGGGCTAGGCCCAGGGGCGCCCCCCTCCCCTTGGTTTAGTGTTAGTAGTCCAAAAGTCAGGGACTTATGTGAAATTGTGGGAATCCTATAAATAGGACCCCACTCCCACCATTTGGAACTAATGAATTATTAAATGAAAGTTTGAAATCCACCAAAATTGTGTGAGATTCTCTCTCTCTCTCTAGGGGTGGATTCCCCCCTCTCTCTTTCTCTCTCTTCTCTCTCTCTCTAAAAGGGGCGACCCCCCTCTCTCTCTAGGGCGCATTTCTCTCCCTCTCTCCTCTCCCCTTACCACCTCAGCTCCACCTCAACCTCTCTCCTCTTGCCACATCACTACCACTTGCCACCTCACCTAGCCACATCACCCTTGTCCTTTCATATCCCCATACCCCATTAACTCCACCACAATCCCCAAGAGTCATCTCCTTCTCCCAAGGAGAATCCCATCTCCCCAGGCACCCTTCCACCTTCCCATACAACCCTTCCCCTTCCCAACACACCCTTTCCTCTCCCCTAGGCCTACATTAATCCCTCTCCATTAAGGAGATTTCAAACCAGCCCCCTCCCCCTTGCCAACCTGCGCCCTCTCTCTCTCCCTCTCTTCCCCCACCCCTAGATGTGACCACAGCACCCCTACACCCCTCCATCACCCCTAGACCCCTCCAACAATCTCCCACAAGCCCCCATCCCCCCATCCCCCTGCCATCTGGTCGCCCCCTCCCCATCACCGCAACTACCATACTCACCCTGCAGTCTTCAGTTCGTAGGCAGCAGACTTGGCACTTGTTGCAGAGCCTGTCATCACGTCACATCTGTTCATCTGGTGGTGTATCCTACATTGCCGGAAAGATCTTCCAGTCGGCTTCGCAGGTGAGGTGATCCCGCCCCGATCCGAGTTTGGAGCTGCCCGGGAGAGCCGTTCTTCACCGACTGCGCAGAACCAGCCCGGCCTGCAACCAGAAGTGACTTCCAGAAGCGGCTGCGACCACACCCCAGCTCCCCTTGCGGCGCCACTTGAGCGGGGCGAAGATCTACCAGTCACCTGTCCAACGCATCCAGCGGGGCATCGTTCGGAGGTTGGAGCATCCCGTTCCAATTTTTCTACCTCAGGGACGTAGGTCAGGATAGCGAGAATCATTCCTGACCTCTCCCCACTCTTCGGGCTGTAACTCTCGACCCCTACCTCCTATGGTGCCATTCTTTATTTCTGATCGAAGAAGACTCGACCACGCCCGCGTCCGTCCTGGTCCCGTGTCATTCGGATCATGGGACCATTCGTGGGGACTTCATCATCCTGCTGCAGCATCCGAGAACCAGTCCGAGCTAGAATCAAACAGCACCAGTCCAGCGCCTGCCCCGGCCGTCAGCTATGACACAAACTAACAAGAAAATTCAGGAGCCCTCCCGGCTCAGTTAGTGAAGATTCAGAACTATTTTCGATGAATTCTAAGTTCGGGAGAACACATGGCAGCTTCAACAGCGAGTACCTATCAGGCAGTTCCAGAAGCGGGCAGAATCGGCGAAGTCCTCTTTCGGCGACTCCTTTAGCTCTCCATCCGATCTCGCCTGGCCGGCTGACCGCCCCTCCCTGCGTGGAGGTAGTTTTGGTTGTAATTAATGATACCTACCCCTAGTCCACCCCCTCTGTGAGGGCGTAGTGCATGTACTAGCAGGTCTTTGGCTGAAGCTTCATCGGCGCAGCGTGCGGGTAAGCCCACGCTTCCTCCCTCGCCCTCGTCTCCGGCCGGGATCTGCGTCTTCACGCCGATCAGGTGAGCTCATGGTTGCACTTCTCTACTGGAGTCACATTGCTTGTTTAGTATCGCATCTTAGTGGCGTCGGTCGGTGAGTGAGTGCCCGATCCCGAATTCGCTAATATTTGAGTGACTACCGCGGGCTAGTTGCGAGAGAACCATTACATCCCCCGCCCTTGGCATGCTAGCCGCCCATGGAATTGGGCATCCCAGGCCCTTTGGGGGTCCATCCTAAGCTTGATAAACCACCAAAATAAAAAGGTCCAACCTCGGACCTTCACTACTATCACCGGTCCACCTACGGACCCGGGTGTGCGCGACGCGGGTGAACCCGCTTAGGTGAGTCCGCCGTTCGGTTCGGTTGCTTGCGAATCTAGGTCTGAGGGGTCGTGTCACATCAGAAGCCCAGATCAATGTGTGACATGTCAAAGTCATCCAAGGTGTGGAGTCTAAGTGAATCAGACCAACTGGAAGCTTACACTGAAAGGCCAGGTAGAAGCAACAACATGTGATCCGACGCCTCAGAGGATTTGGTTCAGAACTTCAAGGCTCTGAAAGCCTAAGTTAACACAGATGAGTTCATAACTGCAGCACAACATTTAGACAGCATATTCAAGAAAATCAGAGTTAGAATAATCCAAGGAATGAAACTCAAAGAGCATGAATTAGTTGATATGATGAAGTGAGGTCAGATAGATGCATCGACGCATCTAGAAGATACCTCGATGCAGCCACAAACCTTCGAGGAAATTTGGAGTGATGCATCGACGTAACAAGGGAATAGCTCGATGCAGTCAAAATCACCAAAGGAACTTTAGTATGATATATCGACGAAACCAGCAGAGTGTGGAAGAAATACACCAATGCATCTAGCAGATGCCCCGACACAGTCACACCTCAGAAGAGAATTTACATAGCCGTGTTGCTGAAATCAATGGGATGACTCGACACATCAAGAGTTCACATGAAGGACTCTCAATTCAGAATATGGAGTCCGTTTGATAGGTCGATGTACCTAGCAGACACATCGATGCAACAGGATATGGCATATAGACTCAACACATCGTTGAAGCTTCATGCCTCGATAAGCTAAGAAGATCAATTGTCAGATCACACATGAAGTCTACGCATCAGGACGATGCACCGACACATGAAGGCAGATTGTGTACCTTCAAAAGGGAACTACATCAATGCATCAAGGTGATGCATTGAAGCACTAGTCAAGGTTCAGATTCTAAAAGGTAGCAACGTCGAAGCATCATGACCATGCATCGACGCATCAAGCCACAAGCCATGTCTAAGGTCAAAGCCAAGATCCAATGCTCTGACATCACTGAAATCAACACAAATGGTTGTACTCCAATGCCTCGACCTGTCAGTCATGTGCTGTGCTCCATACCATTTCTCCATATGGAAGGATTATCTTCTGACTTATTTGGATTGTTTAAAGTCTCATTCGACCAATTAAGGGTTAAGTGTGATATTTGAGCATCAGTAAAGGGTAATTAAGGAAAGTCTGACTGCAAAGAAGAATCTGCCTCAGGCACGTGGTCAATTGATGAAGGAAGACGTGATGGCCATACAAATGGCAGACTTGGCGTGAAAACTCTCAGCACACGTGGTTGTCCACTAGAAATTCTGATTGCTATCGATCATAATATTATTTATCCATGTGGACGAATCAGCTTTTGGTTACTGATCGAGATTATAGAGCGAAGGATGATACTCTATCCTATATATTTGAGCTCTTTCGTTCAGGAACAAAGGCCGAAAATGTGCAAAAAGAAGACCACATCTGAGAGTTCCTCCTGAGAGAAAAGAAAGAAGAGAACTCCACAGAGAGAGGGAGAGAAGCTCATCTAGCCGACCTGTCTTACTGAGAAAATCAGAGAGAGAAGTTTGAGAGAAAAAGAGAAAAGGGAAAAGTAGCCAGTTTTGTGAGAGTGAGTGCAGCCAAGAGCTCAATTGAAGATCTATGGTGATGATTAGCTCGTGGATCAAATCTAGAGTTGCTCTGCTCCTAAGGAGCTACAGTTTGTCTATTCATTCTTTTCACTTGTTCTTCATTTTTTCTTGTTTTTCGATACCCTGTTTGGGGATCAGGGTTCCTTCTGAAGTTTCAGAAGAAGGGAGATCTAATCTCTGGGTTTCCCTCTATGGCTTCAGAGGAAGAGGCAATCTAATCTTCTAGGTTGTTGGTGAGCAGTGGGTTGCTGTTCACGTCCCTTCTGCATTTGCAGAAGAAGGGAGATCTATTCTCCGATCACTGCGGGTAGCAGTGGGGTTTGATCTTGTGGGTAGCAAGATCAGGTCAGAGGGATTTGTCTCCTTCGGTTTCAAGCTATTTGGCAGCAGATGTTTACAGACTGAGTCTGCATCTTGCTTGGGTAAGGGAAGCCTCACTCAGGTTTGGGTGATGGATGGATGTAGGTTTGTGGGTAGCAGACCGAACCATCTAAAAATCTCATCTACTGTGATTTGTCTTGCGTACATTTCCATGTCATCGATCCCCCTTTCGTTGATTGGCTGTGTATTTGACATCTGGAGTTCCCCTTGATGATATCTGTTTGAAACCGTCATAGCTTCTATATGTTTGTCTATGTGTTTAGCAGAGACAATTGCTTCTAAGTGCCTTCTGTGGTAAGAGCTCATCGAGGGCAAAGTGTTTGAGTGTTTTCGTGAGTACTCTCTGTCTAGTGGTGCACACATTCTTTCACTCCTTGTGTTCGATAGCTATTCTGAGTTGGGTGTTCTGCAAATCTATCCGTGTACTTAGAAGAATCACAGGTTGTGTGTGTGCACTTAAGTGTTTTGGTTCATTGTTAAGAAATCTCTCTGCAATAGTCTGATACCTTAGTGTCCAGCGTTACTTCTGCTTGAGGAAGTTATTTGGTAAGTGTATTTTACACCTCTACCTTTTAGTTCAGTTTTTCATCCAATTCTTGCGTAGTTTAAAGTTAGTGGGAGAGAATTTTTTAATTGAGGCCAAGTTAATTTTATTTTTGGGGATCTATTCACCCCCCGCCTAGATCCCAGCCTTGCACCCTATCAGGGGCTGCTCCTAGTATCAAATCTATTGAGAATGAAACTTCTCTCTCGGGTGGTATGTCAAGTAACTCCTCGAGAAATACATCAGGATATTCCCTAACAGCAGAGATTTCTTCCGAAATGGGTTTCTTGGGTTCAGTTATAAGGACAGAAGCTAAGAATGCAATACATCCTTTCTTCATCATTTCTCGAGGTTGAAGGGTAGAGATGAGAAGAGGTTGTCTAGGATGGCCTTTTCTTGTGAAAGAGAGTTCAATGTATCCCCATTCACCAAAGGTTACACTTCCTCGCATGTAATCTACCTTAGCATTATACTTGGCCAACCAGTCAGCACCTAAGATTACATCATAACCCTCCATGTTCATGCATATCAAATCAACGGCTAAATTATGGCCATTAATCAATACTTCACTAGAGGGAAAATAATGTTTAAGCTCAGTGCTTGCTCCTAAATGTGTGAAAATGACAAGTTCAGTTTTCAAAGAAGCATGTTTTTCATGTAAGGTGGCGGCAAAATTCTGAGATATGAATGAATGGGTAGCTCCAGTATCAAATAAAACAAAAATAGTTCTAGAATTGATGGTGAGAGTACCTTCCCCCACTCCTTCTTCAATAGGTGCAAGTTCAATAAGAGCTTGGAGTCTTCCTAGACGTCTTAGTCCTTCTTGACTTTTCTTCTCCAATGGAGATTCCTTCATAAGTGGACAATCAGAAATTTGTTGATCCCTACTTCCACAATGCAAGCATACTCCTTTCTTTCTCCAGCACTCTTCAGTCTTTTGGCGAGCCTTGTCACAATATTTGCTGATATGTTTTGATGATGATGAAGGTGCAGCAAGGATGGCTTGCCTATTTCCATCTCGAGACCTTTTGTCTTGTTGAGGAGTTCTACCTTCGTTTGGTCTCTTCTTTCAAAATGTTGGTTTAAAATTTTTGGCACCAACAACTTGTTCTTTCATGACTCTTCCTTTGATTCTATCAGTTGGGCCTTCCAGACCATCTTGGCATATGTGTGGATGTCCATGGGCGCCAGTTAGGAAAAATATTGGGGTCTTAGCCCATTCAAGAATCGCTTGGCCATCATTCTCTCCGTGCTAATAAGGTGTGGAGCATAACGGGCTAGTCGAGAAAATTGGGCCTCGTATTCAGCTACAGTGAGGTTTCTTTGTTTCAGAGTGGCAAATTTTGTTGCCTTCCTTTCTTGGACTCTCTCTGAGAAATACTTGCCATTGAAATATTCTAAAAATTCCTCCCAAGTGCTATGGGGATCGGGCATGGTCACCTCCACCGATTCCCACCAATATCTTGTGATGTGGCACAACCAAGGGTGTTGGGGGATGACTACAAATACCTTGGACCTAAATCCGCAAGCATACAAAGTTCCAGTATCAGACTCGTGTAAACGGCTCACTCGCACGGTGCACACTATCTCCCGATGGCAACCGGGGGATGATGGCGAGGATCCGGAGTGGGACCCAATCGATCCGAGACTTGGCTTTGCTTGGGCTGACCCCCTAAGGGGCAAGGAGTCCCCACTTCATGGGAGGCTAGAACGCCGGGGCATGGGGTTGGGTGGCTCTCACTCAATCTCCGCGGTGGGCACACTAAAGAATAATTACAGGTCCGGGTACTCCCTCACCGTCCGACGGGCATAGGAGACAATACAAAACTAGAAAAATATTGACCAGCAAGGGAGGGACCAGCCGCTCACCTGATCGCTGTGAAGACACTGATCCCGGCCGAAGACGAGGGCGAGCGGGGAAGCGTGGGTACGCACCCGCACGCCGTGTCGGTGTCGCTTGACCTGAAAGTTTAAAGTGTACACCACTACATCTCATGCAGGAGGGTTAGACAAGGGGTTGGGGACAATTTTTTACAGTCAAACACTACCTCCACGTAGGGAGGGGCTTTAAGCCGGCCAGGAAAGGGATGGGGATTAGAAGAATAGCAAAGGAAACCCGACGTAGTCGGGTAGAGTCATGTATGAACAGCAAGATAGGGTGACGGTGTTGGGATGACCAAGAGCTCGTCCGGATGCCGATGGAAGGGGGACCCACGCTGAGATGACCAGGACAGGTTCAGGAAGACACGGTAGGATTTTAGGGTCGAACAAGGATCGGCGAAGTTCGCTGCAGCTCTGGGAACAGGGCTGGTCCGGACTACTCCTGTCTGGATCAGAATAGCAGTGACCTGTTGCAGAAGTTGCCACGAACTCTACCGAACTCTGATGGAGACGAGATTGACGCCGAAGCGACCGTTGGTGAGTTGGCAACGCATAGGAACCAATGAGGTCCATAACAGAGGTCGGAGAAGAATGTTCTAAACAGAAGAGTAAGGGTCAGTCCAACCTGGATTGGATAGGAGCAGTCTGCGCACTTCGACAAGAATGGCTTGAACTAGGTACTCGGGAGGGCGATTGGCCTCCTCCTTTCAGGTGCTGAAAGAGAACTAGACGTAGTTCCTACCCTCCGAAGATCGCTCCAAGAGCCTCTCTGAGATGGTCGTAGGATCCTCTGAACTCAACCTCAGGTCACCAGCCAGAGACTGGATGCACAGTCAGGATAGATCTGCTCCTCTGAGCAGCTCCCGAGCATGGATGCTGGCGGGACCACCTCCATTGCGAAGCTGACTTGACGAGGTTTCCACTGGTATAAGATATGCCACCTGAAGCCCTGTGGAAAGGTCGTGGCTTCCCTCTGAAAACTACTGATGATCTGCTGCCTGTGACCCTAGACTGGGTCTTAAGATGAATGGGATATGGTTGAAGGGGTGATGAAGGTTTAGCAGGGAGATGGGGGTGGCTGATGGCTGTGGGAAGGGGTGGGGAGTTGCTGGAGGACTGCTGGGGAGCTGAGGGAGCAAAGGTCAGGGCAAAGCTGGGCTGGAGCTGGCTGGAGAGGGCAGGGGGAGGGAGATGGGTGCACTAGGTAAGCAATGGGAGAGGAAGGGGGAGGGCGACCAAGAGCTGGGATGGGGGGATGGGTTGGGCCACCAAGGCTTAATAGGGGGTGGAGAGATGGGAGGGCATAGCCAAATGGGAGGGAGATTTGAATTTTGGCCTAAGGTTGTTGAACCCCCTCCTTGTGGGTATACTAAATGGATTTTGATGATGACCAAACACTATATATTTGGGTGAGTTGAAATTGAGTTCTTCTAACATGAAAAGCTTTGGAAATGCACATCCTTGATGTAGACTTGGAGCTTTTAGAGGTACAAGAGTAACTTCATCTGGTAAGGCGTTTGAACTTAAATTGCAATGCTAAATCTAATTCAGAATGTATGTCATTACAGGGCAAGGAATGTCCCTAAGTGCTTAAGGAACTCGAGGACAGTCGGTGAGATCCACTTCAACTCACTGGCCCTTGTCTTTGTGGTTTGAAGTTCATTATTTTGATCTCAAGGGTTAAATTGGTTTAGGACCTATCTAAGCTCAAATGGTTTGGGTTTCATTCCCTCTCATGCTTTAAAAACCATCTTGAAACCCCCTGACTTGCTCATGGACTTAGTGGGCTTTTTAGTCAACCATTTGGTTGTTCTGGAACAAGGGTTGACCCATTGGGTCGACCCCTAGGTCCCCAGGTGCTAAAAAGATTGAGTGTTTAGATCCTAGCTGAAAGGGTCGACCCCTGAAAGTTGGAATTAAATTCCGTTGGACCCCTTTTGTCTAAACGGCAAGGGTGGACCCCAAGGGTCGACCCATCCACGCGAGGGTAGACCCCTGGTAGTAATGTTTTTTACCCGCACGGATTAGCCCCGAGGGTCGACCCCAAGGGTCGACCCATTGCCTCAATCACCTTTAAACCCTCACGAGGGTCGACCCGAAGGGTCGACCCTTTCAGTCTCGAACCCGAGCCGGGAATTTTGACTTCTGTGGCAGCCCACCGAAAGTCATCCCAACATCCCTAAATCATTCCTGAATTTATGGATCTGGTCTCCAGGTCATCCCTGACCATCCTATATAAATAAATACATATCATTTGGGTAGAAACCCTAAGAGTTTTTTGGTAAGACCTGAAACTGGGCTTTCTTTCTAATCCTTGTGTGTGCAGGGTCGCAGCAGCAACTCTAAGCTCCACTGCCACCTTGTTTTGAACCTGAAATCAAAGGAGAGAAGCTTGAATCAAGCATCAAAACCATCTACAAGTGAATGCTACGTCGGATATCAAGCTGCAACCTTTGTTCGTGCGGCACTGTTTCATACCTCCTCCAAGATCGTTCTTCCACTTGCAGAAGTGCTAAACTACATCTGGAGAAACAAAAGGGGGAGCTTCAATCATGATAAACATTTTTTCACTCTCCATTTTTTGAATCCTTTGCTTGAGCTTGTGCATCTGTTGTATATCTTAAATCAGATTCTTATGTGTGGTGTTCGTGATTGGAAACACGAACGTGTGTGTGTGTGTATGTATGTTTGGCAGCCCAGATCGGGTGCCGTGTGTGTGTGTGTGTGTGTGTTTGCTGTTCTACACAGCTTGTATGTGTGGCTCACTTCATAGTGGAGTCTTAATCCTCACGTGTGAGGGGTGGACGTAGGGGACACGTCAGTGTACCCGAACCACCAAAAAACTCCGTGTGTTACTTGTGGTTTGTTTTTCCAGATTCATTGTCGAGTGGGCTTCACGGTGAGTTGAGCGTTCACCATTTCCTTAATCAAACACCTACCATTATCTACACGCATTCACAAGTGAGATCATGATCGAGTGAGGTCTAGTGCTTGTATGTTTACGTATCATTGTTTTCCTTGGAAGAAATTTTAATTGGGCAATCAATTCACCCCTCCCCTCTTGATTGTCACCGTTTGGGACTTAACAATTGGTATCAGAGCTTTGGTCTCTGTTTCACTCGACCACACGGTCGTAGAGCAGATCCCTTTTTATGGCAAACAAGGGGATGATGCCCGAAGGGCATTCGATCCAAAGACCCCCGTTCTTTGATGGATCAAACTACCCTTATTGGAAGAACATAATGTATGTTTTTCTACGAGCCCAAGACTATGACGTGTGGCGCGTCATAAGCAAGGGTCCGTATACTCTATCTCAAAATGAGGCTGAGTGGGATGATGAGGATATAAAGAAGTGTTCAGCAAACTTTAAAGACATGAATATAATACAGTGTGCCATTCATCCTAATGAATACTCACGTATTTCCATGTGTTCTTCTGCATAGGAGATGTGGAACAAGCTGCGGTTGATCTATGAAAGAACATCGGAAGTAAAGGAAACCAAGGTGAATATGTTAGTCCGAGATTATGAGTTATTTATGATGAAACCAAAAGAGTCCATCTCTGATATGTTTGTAAGATTGACGGAAATCACGAATGGATTAAAGGGTCTTGGTAAAGAGTATTCCGATAAGGAACTCGTTAGAAAGGTACTGAGATCCTTGTCATCACAATGGCACACAAAGGCCACTGTAATCGAGGACTCAAAGGATCTCAGCACTTTGAAATTGGACGAGCTAATTGGCTCCTTGATGACTTACGAAATCAACATCAAGAGGAGCGAGAAGGACCATAAAAAGAAGAAGGTAGTCACACCTTTGGCTCTAAAAGTGAATCCACAAGATTCAGAGGGTAGTGACAATGATTCAACTGGCAACACTGAAGATGAAGAGTTGGTTGCCATGATTACAAGAAGGGCAAGAAGGTTCGTCAAAAGGACTAAAAATTTCGGTGGTCAATTCAGAAAGGGACCAAGAAGGCAAGGTCCGAATAGAGGAGAAAGTAGCTAGAAAGAAGAAGTGACCTGCTACGAATGCAAGAAACCTGGTCACATGCGGGGTGAGTGCCCCGATCTGATGAAGAAGTTGAAGAAAGGAAAATTCAAAAAGCCCAAGGCCATGGTGGCCACTTGGAGCGATGAAGATGAGGAAGAGTCCGGGAATGAAGATGGACTAGATGAGCTGGTCTAGAACCTATGCTTCATGGCCAATGACGACGATGGAAATGAGGTAAATTCTGAAACTGAAACTCTTACTTGTGAACAATGGCAAATTGCATATGAGTCGTTATATGAAAAATGTAAAAAATTCAGATCTGAAAATAGACATTTGAAAAAGAAAATTGAACATCTTGTGCATGCTGAAAACTCATGTGAAAATTGCCATGTGTTGAAATCTGAAACTGAGAAATTGATAAATGAAAAAGAAATTCTTGTGTCAAAAAATGAATTGCTTGAAGAAGAGATTTCATGCATGAGAGAGGAACAATTCACTCTAAGTAAAATGTATGATGATTTGAAAGATAATCTAGAACAAGAAAAGCTTGAAAGCATGGCATGCAATCAAGCAAAAGAAAAGGCCAAAAATCAAGTCCATTCTCTAATGCATGAAAACCATGAGTTGAAGGATGCTATTGCCATTTTTGAAAAAGGAAAAACTTTACAATCTGAAACACATTCAACTCACATGCCTCCCAGAAGTTCATCTCCATCCACGTCAAAAATACAAGTGCATAATTCATTTTTGAATAAAGGAAGGAGAAGAAACAGGGATAGAGCCATTACATGCTTTTATTGTGGAAGGTTAGGCCATGACATGTACGATTGTAGAATTCTAAAATTTGATGATGGAAACTTTGCTAGAATGAGAAATAGATCATACACATCTCATGCTTCTAACCATTGTGGACCCAAGCTTGCTTGGGTACCAAAATCTCCATAAGTACGGTTGTTGTGATTGCAGGTCTGCTTGAGAGCTTAATGGAATAGGTGGTATTTGGATAGTGGATGCTCTCGGCACATGATGGGAAGCAAAGAACTGTTTACTGACCTGCATGAAAAGGATGGTGGAATAGTGGCATTTGGTGGTAAGGACAAAGGCAAAATCATCGGAGAAGGTAAGATAGGTAAGAATCAAAATCATGCCATTGAGAATGTCTTGCTAGTGAAATGTTTGCATCATAATCTTTTGAGTATAAGCCAACTTTGTGATAAAGGATACAATGTGATTTTTGATTCTAATCATTGTACCGTTGTGAATAAAAATACTCTTGAGATAAAGTTCATTGGTTTTGGGCATAACAATGTATATATGATTGATTTGAATGAACCCTCTCATAAAAATCTGTGTTTGGTTGCAAGGAATAATGATGATGTTTGGCTTTGGCATCGCCGACTTGGGCATGCTAGTTTTAATGTTCTGCTAAAACTGTATCGAAATGATCTGGTAGTTGGATTGCCTAAGCTGAAAGTTACTGATGAAGGAGTCTGTGGGGCGTGCAGCATGGGTAAGCAAACAAGGACATCATTCAAGTGCAAGAATGATGTAACTACATCAAGGCCCCTTGAGTTAATCCACATTGACCTTTTTGGACCAAGCAGAACACATAGCTTGGGTGGTAAATTGTATGGCTTTGTCATTGTGGATGATTATTCAAGATTTTGTTGGGTTTACTTCCTTTCACATAAAAATGATGCCATGATGGAGTTTGAAGCATTTTGCAGGGTAGCTCAAAATGAAAAGGGGTATTGCATCAAAACCGTGCGGAGCGATCACGGTAAGGAATTTGATAACCATGAGTTCAGCAACTTTTGCAGGACTCAAGGCTATACGTATGACTTCTCCGCACCAAGAACCCCTGAACAGAATGGTGTTGTTGAAAGGAAGAACATGATGCTAATTGAGATGGCAAGTACTATGCTAAATGAAAATAATTTGCCGAGGTACTTTTGGGCAGAAGCAGTGAACACTGCTTGCTACATTGTAAATCGTGCCATGGTAAGACCACTGTTGAAAAAAACCCCTTATGAGCTGTATCGAGGTAAGAAGCCAAACATTTCCTATTTTAGACCGTTCGGCTCATTTTGTTACATTTACAACAATGGTAAGGTGGACCTGGCTAAATTTGACCCCAAAAGTGACAAAGGTATATTTCTTGGATACTCTCTTAGTTCAAGAGCTTATCGAGTGTATAACTTGAGAACTCTTGTTGTTGAGGAAAGCCCCCATGTCATTATTGATGAATCATAATATAAAAGCACTAATGAAAAATCTGTTTTGCAGGACGATGAATTGAATGACGGTAATATCGAGATGATGGAGGAAAAACTGAAAAATATGAATTAAAAGAACCACAAGAAGATGATGCAAATCCGGAAGATCAGTTGGAATAGCAGCTTCCAAGACAATGGACTTTCGAAAAAGACCATCCGCCAGAGAATGTGATCGGTAATGTTGAAGACGAACAAGAACACGAGCCTCCTTCAGGGAAGTTGAAAATCTGGACTACATTGCCTTACTTTCCCAGTTTGAACCTCACTCTATTGAAGAGGCCTTGAAGGATGAGTCTTGGATCATGGCTATGCAAGAAGAACTACACCAGTTCCAAAGGAACAGAGTGTGGTTCCTCGTGCCATGTCCTAGAAATCACTCAATGATCGGAACAAAGTGGGTTTTTCGAAACAAAACAAACGATCAAGGAGTGGTAACTATGAATAAGGCCTGGGTAGTAGCTAAAGGCTATAGCCAAGAGCTTGGAATTGATTTCGGTGAGTCTTTTGCTCCAGTAGCAAGACTCGAGACAGTGAGAGTTCTATTAGCATTTGCATGCTGTAACAACATTAGATTTTTTCAAATGGATGTTAAAAGTGCATTTTTGAATGGCTACATACAGGAGGACGTATATGTGGAACAACCACCGGGGTTTGAGGACACGAAGCATCTAGACCATGTGTACAAGCTAGACAAGGTACTCTATGGTGTGAAACAAGCACCCCGGGTATGGTATGAACGGTTAAGTGAATTCATCATTCAAAATGGATTCAAACGAGGTAATGTTGATCAAACCCTTTTCACGAAGTTAAATGGTAAGAAAATCTTAATTGTTCAAGTTTACGTAGATGATATTATTTTTGGCTCCACCAAAGATGCTCTCAGCAAAGACTTTGCCAAATTGATGCAAAGTGAGTTTGAAATGAGTCTTATGGGAGAATTGACATTCTTCTTGGGATTGCAGGTCACACAGATGGCTGACGGTATGTTCATACATCAGAAGAAGTATGCAATGGAGCTACTGAAAAAGTTCAATCTGACCTCTACCAAATCACAACCAACTCCCATGTCCACCTCAATAAAAATTGAACAAGATGAATCAGGTAAATCTGTGGACCAGAAACTCTTTAGAAGCATGATAGGTTCATTGCTATATTTAACTGCCAGTAGACCCGACATCCAATTTGCTGGGTGTTGGTGTGCTCGATTTCAATTCAATCCAAAGGAATCACACATGTCGGCTGTTAAACGTATTTTCAGATATATTGCTGGTTCAGTTAACTTGGGATTATGGTTTCCGCGTAATTCGATCATTGATTTAATTGCTTATTGTGACGCCGATTATGCGGGTTGTAAGGTGGATCGAAAAGCACCAGCGGGTACTGCCAATTTCTTGGGGGATGCGTGGTCTCATGGGCCTCCAAGAAACAAAACTCAGTGGCACTATCAACCGCCGAAGCCGAGTATGTGGCTGTCGGTAGCTGTGTTGCCCAGGTGCTATGGATCCAACAACAAATGATTGACTATGGCATTACCTTCAAAAACACATCAATCCTTTGTGATAACACATCAGCCATAAACTTGTCAAAGAACCATGTTCATCACTCTCGCACCAAGCATATTGAAATTAGCATCATTTAATTACGGATCATGTAAGCAAGGGTGATGTAGAAATCAGCTTTATTGAAACAGATCATCAAATTGCCGACATTTTCACCAAACCTTTTTGTGAAAAAAAATTAACAACATTTAGAAGAGAACTAGGGGTCTGTAGGATAGATGAGTCTGCATCATGATCACATGTATTAATGTGTGTATAGGTCGCTGCATAACTTGCATTTGCATTAGTGTAATGCACAATTGAATTTTTCCTTTGTAATACATGTGGATTATGTTGTGTGAAAAACAAAAGAAAAACCAAACTGTGTGAATAATCATGTGGATGTGTTTCTGCATTTCTTCTATGTATATTGTATACACACATGTTTATTGCTATTTCTATGGCTGAAATCACCTTGGATATATTTTCATGCCAACAAAGGAGCACAAACTGTTCAAAATCTGAAATTCGGAGACGTTAGATAATGAACGTCTACTATGATCCTAGATCTTCTTGAAACAAGTTCCCCAATGCTTTAACCCATAAAACAATTCCAACTTCCTGATTCCAACATGATAATATCATTGGGGATTAGAGCCACATCATTATTGACCTTCCCTTGCACTTAAAAAAATTTTGTGAAGAAAATCAGAGGAAGGGACGACCCCCAGGTCGACCCATATAGAAGGGACGACCCCAAGGGTCGACCTTCGTGCTATTGGATCCTATCTGCGGCCGGGGTGAAAGGGGTCGACCCATTGGGTCGACCCGTTACGGTCGGGCGGCGTCCGCCACGTCCGAACCGCCCTAAAAGGGGTGGAAACCCTATGTTTCCCCCCTCCCATTTCCTAAAACCACCAAAGCCCCCTTCTAAGCTTCGCCACCGCCCCTTGCAAGCCCTAAAAATCCATTCTTGGCTTCACATCTCTCAAGCCCTAGCCGCGGCTCCTCCGGTGGCCACCCGCGCGCATCATTTTCTTGCGGCTCCAAGGGTCGTTCCTTGCTCTTCAATCCACCTAAGGTAAACTCATGTGAGTATAGAGGATCTCTAATGCATGTTTTAGTCTTCCAAGTTGAACCATCTCGTTCTATACCCCATCAAGTTATTCTTTCGATTTGTGTTCAAGATGGCCCCAAGGAGACGCCCCTCTCGCAGAGGAGATGCATCGAGCTCTACTAGGGAAGCTCGTTCTAAACAGGCCGCTCAAGTTGCAGCTCTTAGAGGCCACCCATCGGCCAGCAAGGTCTGGGCTCGGAAAGTTCTCCGTCCCCGGGTAGTTGATTTTGGTAATCTAAGCCGCTATATTCTAAGCCTTGTCGATATTCTTTGCAGTCAACCAAATCTGGATTTTTTCATGTCTGCACATCGCCACATTTATCCCAATCTGGTGCATCAGTTTTATAGTCATTTGTCTATGGCCGGTGACACACCAGTTACACAAGTGAATGGGATTCAAGTTATCCTCTCAGCGGAGCTTCTAAGTGCTGCTTTTAATTTATCAATTGAAGGGTATGCTTTTGGCGATATTTTGGTTCCAGATGAAACAGTCTATCAATACATGACATCCGAAGATAAGGGTGATAAGTCACTTGCTGGATTAAATGCTAATCATTTTCTTCCCTTACAACACATATTGCATCGGATGATTACAACCATCATACTGCCGCGAGGGGGAGGTCATGACAAAGTCACTGAAATCCATATGTTCCTATTCTATTGTTTCTTGGGTGGTATCCCAATCTCCTTTCCCGCACTTATTTTGGAACATATGTGTTCAAGCATGAAGCACAAGAACAGAACTTTACCTTATGCCACTGCTTTGACTGCCATTTTTGTCTACATGGAGCTGGATCTGTCCAAGGAATCCTCCCAAACTATTCGAGAGGCTGATATTTTTACAATGCACTCCATTTGTTACAACATGGGCTATGAACTCAGAAATGGTGAGCTTGTTCGCCAACTGAAAAGTGCCATTTCAGCCGACAGTTCTGATGAGGAAGATGAGGATGATGGAGAGCCGGCCGGTGAAGAACAGCCCCCTGCTCCTGCTGCAGAGATGCCCTCCGAGGCGGTTCAGCTGCTCATCGATCACTTAGATTCTATTGATGATTGGTTAGACACGTATGGGGAGACTTTTGATGCTATAACAAAGGACCTTCATGATCTGAAGCTTTCTCACGATGAGTACACTCAGTCTTTCACCGACACCTTGGCCGATCAAACCCACATGTTATAGGAAATTCTGGATTATATTCGGCATCCATCACGTCCATCCACTCCGGATGATGATTGAAGCGTTTATGCTCCTGCAGAATGGCACCCTACTTATCCTTATTCACCCCCTCCTTTTTGATGATGCCAAACAGGGAGAACTTTTAGGCATATATGTGTGCCTCGGCTCTTCGGCTACTTATATGATATCGTGTGTTGTATGCTTGCATGCATGTATGCCCTTTATCATACTTTCTGTCCATTAGCAGTGTTGCATTTAAGTTGTGTTGCATTTCAGTTGCGTCGCATGCATTGCATATTATCTTTTGCCTTTGAACTCAGAACCTTGTTCACCTTCAAATTATGTTGTCGGCAGAAATCTTGCCTTTTATGGTCAATCTTATATGTTTGGATCGGTATGGTTCATGCAATGATGTTTCTTGAATGATTCATGTGAAGTATGAAAGTTTTATTCTTGATATGGAGGTTGATGGTTGAATTCCATATAAATGCTACATCTTTTTGAAGTCACATGTTTATGCAAGGCATATAGTATTTTGTCATCATCATAAAGGGGGAGATTGTTGAACCCCCTCTTTGTGAGTATACTAAATGGATTTTGATGATGACCAAACACTATATATTTGGGTGAGTTGAAATTGAGTTCTTCTAACATGAAAAGCTTTGGAAATGCACATCCTTGATGTACACTTGGAGCTTTTGGAGGTACAAGAGTAACTTTGTCTGGTAAGACGTTTGAACTTAAATTGCAATGCTAAATCTAATTCAGAATGTATGTCTTTACAGGGCAAGGAACGTGCCTAAGTGCTTAAGGAACTCGAGGACAGTCGGTGAGATCCACTTCAACTCACTGCCCCTTGATTTTGTGGTTTGAAGTTCATTATTTTGATCTGAAGGGTTAAATTGGTTTAGGACCTATCTAAGCTCAAATGGTTTGGGTTTCATTCCCTCTCATGCCTTAAAAAC
This sequence comes from Amorphophallus konjac, assembly GCA_022559845.1. Taxonomy (NCBI): domain Eukaryota; kingdom Viridiplantae; phylum Streptophyta; class Magnoliopsida; order Alismatales; family Araceae; genus Amorphophallus; species Amorphophallus konjac. The sequence continues at coordinate 210,522,526 of CM040122.1, forward strand.
CATCTTGAAACCCCCTGACTTGCTCTTGGACTTAGTGGGCTTTTTAGTCAACCATTTGGTTGTTCTGGAACAAGGGTTGACCCCTAGGTCCCCAGGTGCTAAAAAGATTGAGTGTTTAGATCCTAGCTAAAAGGGTCGACCCTAAGGGTCGACCCCTGAAAGTTGGAATTAAATTCTGTCGGACCCCTTTTGTCTAAACGGCAAGGGTCGACCCCGAGGGTCGACCCATCCACGCGAGGGTCGACCCCTAGTAGTAATGTTTTTTACCCACACAGATTAGCCCCGAGGGTCGACCCCAAGGGTCGACCCATAGCCTCAATCACCCTTAAACCCTCATGAGGGTCGACCCCAAGGGTCGACTCTTTCAGTCTCGAACCCGAGCCGGGAATTTTGACTTCCGTGGCAGCCCATCGAAAGTCATCCCAACATCCCTAAATCATTCATGAATTTATGGATCTGGTCTCCAGGTTGTCCCTGACCATCCTATACAAATAAATACATATCATTTGGGTAGAAACCCTAAGTGTTTTTTGGTGAGATCTGAAATTGGGCTTTCTTTCTAATCCTTGTGTGTGCAGGGTCGTAGCAGCAGCTCCAAGCTCCACTCCAACCTTGTTCTGAACCTGAAATCGAAGGAAAGAAGCTTGAATGAAGCCTCAAAACCATCTACAACTGAAAGCTGTGTCGGATATCAAGCTGCAACCTTTGTTCATGCGGCACTACTTCATACCTCCTCCAAGATCGTTCTTCCACTTGCAAAAGTGTTGAACTACATCCGGAGAAACGAAAGGGGGAGCTTCAATCACGATAAAGATTTCTTCACTCTCCATTTTCTAAATCCTTTGCTTGAGCTTGTGCATCTGTTGTATATCTTAAATCAGATTCTTGTGTGTGGTGTTCGTGATCGGAAACACGAACGTGTGTGTGTCTGTATGTATGTTTGGCAGCCCAGATCGGGTGCCGTGTGTGTGTGTGTTTGTTGTTCTACACAGCGTGTGTGTGTGGCTCACTTCATAGTGGAGTCTTAATCCTCACGTGTGAGGGCTGGATGTAGGGGACACGGCAGTGTACCCGAACCACCTAAAAACTCTGTGTGTTACTTGTGGTTTGTTTTTCAAAATTCATTATCGAGTGGGCTACACGATGAGTTGAGCGTTCACCATTTCTTTAATCAAACACCTACCCTTATCTACATGCATTCACAAGTGAGATCATGATCGAGTGAGGTCTAGTGCTTGTATGTTTACGTATCATTGTTTTCCTTGGATGAAATTTTAATTGGCCAATCAATTCACCCGTCCCCTTTTGATTGCCACCGTTTGGGACTCAACAAGGGTGAATCTCCTTCAGCCTTGGGAAGATGGAGAGTTGCTTAGGGAAGGGGCGTGGGTGGTTGGTGGTTGGAGGGTGGAGTGGGGAGTGGTGGAGGCTACCTTGGGGTTGGGATGGAGTGAAGAGGGGTTGTGGGTAGTTGGGGAGGCTCTTGAACCAGGGGAGGGGAGTTAGACCTATCAATTAGATTGAAACTCTAGTTCATCCATATACAAGGTTAGCTTAGATTGAAACTCTTCTTTTTCATCTTTGAAATTTTCAATTTGTATTTCATAAAAGCTACACCTATCACATGGATTAGTAGAGCCAATCAAGTCACAAAATCTCTTTTTCAAGTTTTTGACATCATTTTTTGATTTCTTATACTTCTGAAACAAATCCGCATAAGCTAGATGCCATTGTTCAGGAGTAAAATTTTCAGAATTGGAGTTTACCTCAGAGTTGTCCTCATCCGCCATAAGGCAAAGATTTTGGACTAGCTCGCCCAGTCCTTTCTTTTCACCTTCAGATTTTGAGCTATCAAGTCCTCATCACTCCATGTTGCCTTCATAGGTTTCCCTTTCTTTGGCTTGTTCTTGTTTAGCTTCTTTTGGAGCTCGGGGCATTGATCTCTCATATGCCCAGCCTTCTTACACTCATAACAAATGATTTCTTCCTTCTTGCTCGACTCGCCTTTCTTGTTGAAGTTTCTCCTCATGAATCTTCTAGGAAGATTTCCATCTCTTCTAGCTCTTCTGAAGTATTTTCGGACATTCCTTGTCACAAGAGCCATCATCTCTTCCTCATCACTATCCATAGATGAGCCTTCATCACTATCTTCCGATGATTCTGGGTATGCCTTCAAAGCTATCGTCTTCTTCTTTTTGCTTTTCTCCTTAGCTGGCTTCATGATGTTGATTTCATAAGTCATCAGCGATCTGATAAGTTGATCCACCGTGAGTGTGGTGAGATCCTTTGAATCTTCTATGATGGTCGCCTTTGTGTTCCACGGAGGTGTGAGGGACCGCAACACCTTTTTCACCAAGTCTGGATTTGAATACTCCTTTCCCAAGGCCTTTAGGTTGTTTGTGATTTCACTTAGCCTTGCATACATTTGTGTAATGTTCTCATCAGGCTTCATTAGAAAAATCTCATATTCTCGAACCAGTGGATTTGCTTTTGTATCCCGTACTTCTGAAGTACCTTCATAAATGCTTTTCAATTTGTTCCACATTTCCTGTGCAGATGAACACATAGAAATACGTGAGTACTCATTAGGATGTATTACGCACTGAATAATATTCATCGCTCTAAAATTAGCACATGATTCATTAATATGCTCGTCTTCCCATCCATCCTCATTAAGAGGTAACACATAAGGACCTTTGTTAATGACCTTCCAAGTATCATAGTCTTGTGCTCGCATGAACACAGTCATTCGGTTTTTCCAATAGGGATAGTTAGTCCCATCAAAGAAGGGTGGTCGGTGTATCCAATGTCCCTCGAGGATCATTCTCTTGTTGGCCATAGCAAATGATCTTTGATCTACAACCGCGAGGTTGTCCTAAATTCAAAGACCCTCTCTGATACCAGATTGTTGTCCCTAAGGTTCTCGTATGGACAAGAAGCAGGGTTGAATTGTCCCTGCCAAGCATGATGGTAGTTTTTAAAATTAACGCAACAAATTAATTAACTACCAACGCAAATGATGATTGGAAGAAATACAAGCTATGAAGAAATTAATTCTCTCAAGCTTGCCGTTCTCACACGATCAACAAAAAATAATATACACACACAAACCACAATCAGCCACAATGCGAGACAGATTTTTAGGTGGTTCGGGACCACGACGGGCTCCCTACATCCACCCCTCACCAAAACGGTGAGGATCCACTCGCTTCAAATGAAGCGTACAGAGCTTCCGCTCCAAAAGACACGGAGACGATGTCTCTTACATGATCCACAACGGATCTAACCACAAACACAAGCTGCAACACCGCAGCACAACGAACCACCACCGTTCGTAAATGGTTCAACACACACACAAAGTCGGAGTTCAGAAAAAATGATGGATATGTTCAATACATGCTAGTGAACCAAAAGAAATTGAGTCAAACAAATCCAAACAAGATGTAGAAGTGAATCTCCAAGAGTAGGAAAGGGTTGTAGAAGGTCTTCTCTAAGCTTCAAGTCGGAGGGTGACCGGATGTCGACGATGAGAACGTCCCCGAGTTCCCCTTCTCGTTTCGCTCGTTTCATTCTTCAGCCACGGGCTCCAGAAATGAGTGGAAGTAGATTAAAACCACAGATCTTTGCTCAGCTCCACTCCTTTTTCCCTTTCTTCTCCTACAAGATGAAACACAAAGCACATTAGGGTTCATAATCCCCAAATTTGGAGTTCACATTCATATATATAGAGAAGTGGACAAAAGACACATAAAACTCTCCCAATACATGTTAGAAACCCCCTAATATGTTTAGGAACCATTGGGGGGTAGTTTGGTAATGTTTAGAAGAGTTTTCATTGGGTTTAGAACGCTCCAGAAATCCCATTCCGGAAGGGTCGACCCTCGGGCAGACAGAGGTCGGCCGGGGCCAAAAAATCAATGCAACCCACAGGGGTCGACCCTGCCAGTGGGTCGACCCCAGGAGTCGACCCATGCAGTGTGCTGGGTTATCTGCTATGTAGACAACACACAGCTCAGGGAGGTCGACCCCAGGGGTCGACCCCTTCCCTGAAGGGTCTGAAAATGGGTTTTTAAACCCTGTTTAAGCATCAAAAAATATCCAAAAAATCATGATATGATTACCCTACATTCAACAAAGTATGAAGACCATTTAAACCACATTTCAACAAGTTTTATGTGAATCAAATGAACACATGTGAAAATCTCAAAAATCTCATTTTAAGGATGCATGAAACACATTCAAGGCAATAACATCTCATGGGAGATGTTCATGAAAAGAACCCAAATTTTTAGTCAAAGCTTAAATCACTTGAGCATGCAAGATATCAATAAATGTAGGCTTCAAACACCTCATTTTCACCATGTGAGCAAATATTGCATAGATGATCATTCATGAAGCTCAAGTCATGGTATCTTCATAAAAACTAGATGCATGCAAATCATTCACACATGAAAGCATATGAAGTTAAGTTAAAACCCAAGTTTCTCAAAACTAAGCACACTCACTTTAGGAATATGATGCTTCAAGAGAGTGATATGCTTTTACATATGAATGAGCAATTTCATTGAGCGTTAAATGCCTTTCCAAAAACATGATTGTTCCATTAAACTCAAACACTCATACAATCAAATAGGAAACATTATTCCATCATAATGCCACCAAATGTCATTAAGAACACATGCTCATCCAAACACACAATGTTTTGAATTCATTAAACCACACATAAAGTTTTGCTCCCACAAACTCACAATATTTGTTATCATCAAAACTAGGGTCAAAAACAATGTGAGAACACATACCCAACAACTGCATTTTCAAAGAATTGCAAGGAAGTTGACTTGTACAGTCTGTAAGTTGGCATGAGAGTTTCTAGAAGCATTTTTTTTAATTCAGACTGACCCTTATGGATGCATGATTTTTATTTATTTTTCTATTATCAATGACATGCATTTAAATGATGCTAGGCTAGTGCTGACTCCCCTGGACTAAATCCTCTGAAATACCAACTTTGACATGAAGATCATGCAGGGAGTAAGGTAACTTGACTTCAATAAAAATTTCAGGGTTTTAAATGCAAGATTGACACAATAGACTCTTAGCTCCCCCTCACACTAATAGTCCTTGGACTTATAACAACTGTGTATATGCCCTTGGTACTTGGCGAAGAACTTAGGTTTGACAACCACCTCACGCTTAGTGAGAGCTTCCAGATAGGCCTAACCTGTCCTTCTACAAATCACAATTTTATATACCATTGGATGAAATACGTATAGTTGACTTGACTCATAAAGGACATGAATAAGAATGCATCATGAATGCAATGCAGTTTCATATGACAATAACATTCAGCAAATTTTAGCATACGGTTCAAGAATTATATGGATATGCAATCACAAGGAAGTATTGAAATGTCATACAACAGATTTTGAACTGAATGCAATTGTTTCAAATATGCACATGACACTTCAGGACACACGAGATAATGTGTAGTATGCAGAACACATTTTGACTGTAAAACTAGAAACCAAACTTTCCTTCAATTGTTTCAATTTAAGGACTCAATGTCAGTTGTGAGCACAAACTCATGGTACTTGGCAGAGTTGGAGAACTCACACATAATGAGGGATTTCAGACAGACATGATATGTCCTTCCACCCATGCCATTTTATATACCTATGAGTTAGTCATACAACTGACCTAAACACATGAAGTGTAAACAAGCACAATTTAGATACATGAACAAGTTGACAGACTTAAAAGATGAAATGTAATTTCCAGAATGAGAATTTATAAAAACTAATAAATCTAGTACTGACAAGATATATTTTGGGGTTTTACCAACTAGGGTGCCTTGCCTCTTTATTGAACTCCTTTTATTTTCCTTGCTCCAAGGCACACATGCAAAGATAAACTCTCATTTTCTATTCAAAGGTACCCAAGATCTCTTTGGTCCTGAAAGGTTACCTACACCTCTCATTGGTGCTGTCCATGATTTCAAAGTAGTAAAACCATCAAGCTTCATAGCAAAACAATCATTCATTGTATGCCCTGATTTGCCACAGTAATGACAGTGAATGAAAGCATTCAAATTTTTCTTCAAAGAATATGCATGAAATTTCTGTGGGAAGACACTAGTTCTGCCATTTCTGTTATGGAAATTATGTTTCCATTTCAAATACCAATAGTCCTTGACTGTATGGCTAATCCTTCTACAGTTATAACAAAAGCGAAGCTTTCTATTTGCAAACAGTCCTTGCCTCTTTGGAGCAGTGAATTTTTTGCTATCCCTTTATTCATCATTCTTTAAAACAAGGCAATTATGCATTACATGACCAGGTCTCCTAAAGTAAAAACACCGAGTTGTCCTTTTCTGGACAACATGATTTTCAACATGACTTTTTCTAGCATTGACATGAAGATTTTGAAATGAACCTTTTTGTATAAAATCCTCTTGGCATTCTTGAACTCATTCATTTTCTTGCATGCATTCAAATCATCAGATTTCATAATATGACAGTCATGCATCAAGTGACCAAGTCTACCATAGTAATGACATGAGATTTTTTGTTTGGGTGCATGTGTGTGTGCATTTGAATTATGTACAACATGCACAGTTGTAGCAGGGATGTTTTGGGGCTTTTTCTGCAAGTTATTGCTCCATTTTATTTTTTCAGTTTGTTTTTCTATTTTCTAAGGAGTGAACTGAAATATTGGTGAATTTGAAATGTTTTTTGGCTCAGAACTACACACAAATGATGTATAAATTTTATTTTCAAAACTTTTCTTATTTACAGGGTTGTAACCCAGCCCCTCTCTCTAAAAATTCACCTTACATCCAAGGAGTCTATCTAAGTTATCCTTTCCTCCAACAAACTTAGACAAAGAGTCATTAAGATCATTATTCTCACATTGGAGGGATGAGATACTAAGTTCATAACTACCCATTTCTTCCTCGCACTCAGTAACTCTAATTCTCAAATCTTCAATGACAGACTTGTAATCATCAACTTCTTTTTGCAAATTGTTCAATTTTTCAGACTCATATAAGCATATAGACTTTTCTTTTTCCAACACAAGCAGTCTTTCTGACATGGCAGAATTTAGCTCTTTCAGTTTTTCATTTTGTTCTTCAAAAATTTTAATTTCTTCAACCTGTTTTTCATCATTGGGCATTGAGTTCAATTTTTCATTCAATTCCTCCTCTACTTGTTCCAGTTCTAATGCCGTAGATAGCAAATGTTTATTTTCTTCTTTCAAATATTCAACTAGCTTTTCCTGCCACTCAAAGTCAGAATGAAGATTTTCATTTAATTCTTTCAAAAATGAGTAGTTATTGTATGAAGAATTGATAGAACATGTATTTTTCTGAAGTTCCACTTTTACTACCTTAACACCCTCAAAGTTCTAAGAAATCAGTTTATTCTCTTCTTCAATTCTTTTTGAGTTTTTCTTCATCTTCTTCAATGTATTTTATGAGAACTCCATTTTCAGACTTCAATTTATCCAGTTCTGAACTAACATTGTCAATATTTTTCAATTGTTTTCTAAGACAATCATATTCAATTTTTAGAACTTCAACAACTTCATTTTCAGAACCAGTGTTAACAACATCATGCAATTTCTTTTTCAGGGTTTTGTTTTGTTTTCTTAATTTTTCATGTGATTCAGAATAAACAGTATATGCATCCACCCAATCTTCTAGAGAGAAGTTTTCAAATGGAGAGCTTACATCTTCATCACCATTTTCTTCATGACCTTGAATGTTGTCAACCATGAAGCACTTATGTTGCTCTTCCTTCTTGTGGATGACAATTAGCTTGTCCCAAATTTCCTTCGCCGGCCTGCAAGCAAAGACAAATGGAAAGGTGTCATGATTAATAGCACCTTTCAATATATTGAGAGCTCTAAGATTGTCATTATTTTTCATCCTGTGAGCATCGGTCCATTTGGATGTGTCCTTAGTAATTTATGTGGACCTGTAGAAATGAGATTCCACAGGTTCGGATTAATCAAATTTACAAATGTGCACAGACTGCCTAGCCAAATAGAAAAATCAAAACCGTCAAACACAACCGGATGAACCATCAGAATCAATTCAGGGCAACGATCCATGATCATAAAAGCACCAATGCTGGACCCTCTCTGTAGATTGTTGAATCTGATTTATCATAGACCCGCTCTGATACCAATTGTTAGGTGCGCTACTGGGATCGAGAGGGGGGTGAATAGATCCAACTAGGACTTAATGCCCAATTTAAACAAATCTATAGCAATTAAAAGGAAAACGACCAGATATGGACAGAACAAGCAGTAATCCAATTCAGACACTGGAGGCCCAAGCGCTCATGGAAACTATTCTATCAAGCAGAGCTAAACAAGACAGATAGAAGTTCTATCAAAAAAACAATCTCGAACACTTAGGAGATAGTCACAATGTTGAGCGGAATTATAAGCTGCACTCAATTCAATCTATATATAGAGCAGAGGAATTTAACCAAACACACAGATCAGATAACTATAGTATATCAGTATATCTAGCATGGCATTCAACTCATCAAACAACTTGTGGAGGGAGGAAGGAGACATGGAGCAAACACATAATCAAACCACTCTTGGACAGTGATTTTTAGGTGGTTCGGTCTGCTGCCCACAGACCTGCGTCCACCCCTCACTCAACCTGAGTGAGGATTCCCTTGCAAATGCAAGACCGTAGACACAGTATGCAACAACAGCTGATACACAGCTTAGCCCGGAGGAACACACTCCTTCGTTCTTCTGAAGAACTCAGAAGGAACCCCGGAGGAATAATCCTCCCTTCTTCTGAAACCACAAGGGAACTCGGAGAAACACTTCTCCCTTCCTTTGAAACCACAGAGGGAAACGTGAATAGCCCAAGCTGCTCACAAACCCAGAGATTCAATCCTCTCTTCCTCCGAAATCTCAGAGGGAACCGGACAAACAATCCTCCACATTCTAGTTTCCAGAACAACCCACAAATAGTGATGAACCGTGCGCAACCACCTTGTGTGCACCGAGCACAACAAGGCAAAAGATGAACTAAAATGAATGTAAAAAGAAAAAAGGAAAATATAGTGAAACTCTAAGACACAAATACTCAATAAGCATAAAAGAATCACAATAAACTGTAGCTTCTAATGAAGCCTTTTTCACTGAAATCTGGTGCTCTACCTAGCCTTCATTTCTTCTCTCTTTGAATAGCTCTTTCTCTTTCTATTTTAACAAGGTGGCATCTCTCTCGAATTCTTCTTCTTATTCTCACTCTCTTTTCTTCTGTTCTCTCTCTATCCTTTTCTATGCCTCACGGAATGGCTTTTCCTTCTTCTCAGATGGGCTCTCGTTCTCTTCGAAGGCAGCAGCAGCACTCTTCAATGGTTTGGAGAGCTTATATATAACAAAGCCTCTGGAATTCTTCTGGATAACCTAATTAATCTGCTAATCTTCCATTGGTCCACTTTACAAGGTGGAATATTCTCTCTCTGGAATCATCTATGAACATGCCAGCCATTCTAGGATCACTTGCCAATCATTGGAGGTCAAATTCACGTGATTTGCTTGAGTTTCACAAGAGCCTGTCTATTTTTCACCGTTGCCAACCTATTTTACACCCTTATAAACTATTTGTCAGCCGTGTACACCTATTTATCACCCTTATCGCTAAGAGCCGTCGCCTTGGGTGTTTACCCCTTAGCCTTGAGCCGTCACCTTTAGCCATTTGTCACTACTATCTTCTATTTGTCACCGTTGTAGAGCTATTTGTTACCTGTGCAAACCATTTTTCACCCTTATTGTTCATTTGTCACTTGTATCACCCCTTTGTCGGCCCTATGATCTATTATTCACCCTTGTTGCTCATTTGTTGCCCGTATCATCCTTTTGTGACACTTGTGAAGCAATTTTCACCTTCACATCTATTTTTCACCCGTAACACTCGTTTGTTACCCTTGTAAACCAGTTTTCAGCCTTACTGACTGGGGTTGACTGCGTTGACTCTGGCTGAGCCTGTGTTGACTCAGAGGCTTCGATCACCATTTACAACCTTGCTCGACATTTGACTTTCTTGTTTCATGTTTGCCCTTGATTGAGTCGACTCCACTTTAGCTTTTCTTCTTCTCAACTCTTTATCTCCCGTGCCAAGCTATTTGTCACCACTATTGTGACGCCCGAGAATTTTTTGAGAATTTTTTAGGATTAAATATCATTATTAAGCGTTTAAAAAGGGATTAATGTGCTATTACAAAGAATTAAGGATTTATTAAATCCATTTAAAAGCCCTGTATCAACCAAAGGGATAAGCCCAACCCAAATAGGCCCAAAGACCCAATTCCACGACTTTTAAACCCAAGCCCATTAATAGAAACGTAAATTAGGTAATTTATAGATTTAAAATGGGATATATACATCAATTAGGGGATAAATGGGGGATAATATGAAAATCTTAAAATTTTGGATTTAATGAAGCCTGGCGGTCTATCGCATGACCGCCAGATCCACCCTAGCGGTCCTCCCATGACCGCTAAGCCCTCCGAATTTCATGAATGGGAGAAAACGTGAAAAGCTTAGATCTTTGACTACTGAATCACCTTAGATCGAAGCTACCTGGCGTGGAAGACTCTCTAGAACTCTATAGTGATTAACTGTAATCCAATTTAGGACTCTAGGATCTATCTAATCCCTTAAACCCTAGGTGAATCCTATAAATAGACCCTAACTTTGACTCATGCAAATACTAATGTTGGCTCACGTATTTCGAAGGTAAGGAGACGTCTACTCATGTTGGTCCTTTAAAAGAAATTATTCTTCTGAGTTTTATCTAACACACCTCCAATTTTCGTGCTAGAAGCCCCAGCCGTTGGAGAGTTAGAACGTCTACAAGTCGCTGGATCGCAACAGACTGCACAAGAACTAGTGCGACGTCCCAGTGAAGATCAGGAAAGTAGGAGTCCTAATCGAGGTATTTAGGAGTTGATTCTTTAGAACTTTCTGTTCCCCTTCGTATCTTCTATCTACCCTCCAATTTTCATGGATTTAAGCCAAGAGGATCGTGAGATAGATGGACGGGAAGTTACTTATTTGGCGCAGGACATGCAGGATCTAGGGTCTACTTCTAGTCAAAAATCTAAAGTCTAAAGAACAAATCAAAGGTAGGTTATCTCATGAAAATGATATAATAACATGTCAGGAGTAAAACCCCTTTGATTTCATGAAATTTCATGCTTTCCACATAGAGTATTTAATGTTTTACTATCACTGCGCGTCTAGGTTATTCTTGCATGCATAGTTCCTACCTTTAATAACGAAAATGATAGTTCTATTTTAATTCATGACAACCTATGCATCTCCATGAGTTATCTTTATTGTAGGAACATTTTTTCTCTGAGCCTAGCATGTATTTTAGGCTTCACTACCCTAGATTAGCATATATTTCGTTTTAGTGATGTTTATAGTAGACAGGAAGAAACGGTCTTCCTCAGACCGCCAGAGTCCCTTAGCGGCCCTACGATAGACCGCTAAGGCCCGTAAAACGGTCCTCCCGAGACCGTTTAGTTTTCTGAGTTCTGTATTATTTGTTAACCCGAAACATAATGGAGAACAACCCTATTTACCATATGATAAGCCTACCTAATTAGGTCTTACTCCTGTTTTAAGTACTGTATTCATACACTTGGTTATGCTGATTATTCATCCTAGTAGATTTCATGTTCCTTATGCACTTTGGACTTATTTTAAAATTATGTTAATTTCATGCCAAAATCATATACTCTTGTATTTATCTTAAATTTCATATGGTTCATGGACTTGTCTAGTTTTGATTTGATTGTTGTTTTACCACGATCCTTTCTTATCTAGAGTCTTTTCTTAAGTACATGGCATGAATTCCGATACGATGTCATTATATACACTTTGCACTAGAAGCACACATTCTTGGACTTGTGATCCTCTCCGTTGGATATTCCTTCCAACGGACTAGGTGACCTTATTTCAAGGCCTCCCTAAGACTCCGCGAGCTTGGGATTCCAATAGGACGTCGAGCTGGTTGTACCCTCAAAACCTAATTTCCTAGAAAGCACTTTACTGGTGTTTTATGTGTTCTGGACCTTAGCTGTCCTTTGGAGACCGCAAGAGTCTGTTAGCGGCCATTTACCTAACCGCCAAGGATGCCTAGCGGCTCTACCTTGACCGCATGGTTCCAGTTCATTCGTTTCGTTGACTTTATTACTAAACGGTCCAGCCATGACCGCATAGATCCACATATGGTCCAGTAAGCGATGGCTATTTCCAGAAACGGCTCTGATATGACCATTTTTTGTCTAAGTATTGATTAACCCAATGTTTGATCCACGGGTTGATTTTTCTATGTTCCTAGATGGTCTATAATTATCTAGAACCTCACACTTTGTTTCCAAAACTACCTAATGAATTATAGAAATTTAAGAATATGCCGTTATGCTGCCAAATTTTTCCATGGCAAAACCTTGCTCTAAATCAATCTTTGAACTTGTATATTCTTAATTGAAGCATTCTTACCTTGATATTTGCTATCATGAAACTATAGTTTGAACTTGTTCATTATTGGCCATATTTATATTTCTAGTGGAAGTAGCTTGATTTAGAACTTGAAGATGCTAGAGCTGGCACAGACAGTGTCCAAGGGCTCCACTCTAGTCCCCTCGGAAGATAGCCAAAAATATACTATAAACCATGGGGTATGATGAACACTGGCGTCACATTGCGTTGGGAGTATTTTTTTATAAACGAGTGAAGATCCACGAGGTAATCTTATAAAATTACATGGTTGCTAGTACATTCTCGTTACATGACTTTCTAGTGCATAGCCTTTATGGTTATGAGAAGTACTTTATTGTTCATAAAAGGCCAAATTACATTCATGTTATATTCTTGCTTGATCATATTTCAAGTCTACAAGAATTCTCATATCCCACCTTGATCCTATCTTGTTATTTGTGTTACTTTGGGTTATTCACACATGTTACCATATTTTCATGATTGATCTAACACTCTAGAGCTAAAATGTTAATCACTTAAACATTGCCTTCATGTTGATACGAAGATACCTACTAGGCATGTATGCTCATTCTCTACTTTTTCAATCTTTTTCTGGAAATTCTAGACAGTTGGATTCAGAATATTCCAGTGATGGATCTGAGAGTGGTGAAAGAAGGAGTGAAGCCTTAGATTGTCATTAGTTGATAATCAAGAGTCGCTATGTAATTTTCCATTTTATTGAGTCTAGTTAGTTAGAGAGTTAAGAGTCAACCTTATGTACTTTTGATTATTATTTAAATAAAGCAAGATTTTGTCCAAATATTATGCATTCATTTCTTATGTGTGAATGTGTTAGCGCTCTGATTATATTGCTCGCTTGAGGCGTAGTAGCCGACTTTCACATTCCCGATTGTTTCCGCTACATAATCTCGGAATGTGACAGTTAAAGTGGTATCAGAGTCTAGGTCTAAGGACTTACTTATTCCTAGGAAAATGTCATATCATAGGCTAAGTCCAAAGTTAAGGACCCAAACTTATGAAACAAGGAAAGAAATTTCCAACCCATGAGAGAAATTGGGTAGAGCTAGGATGAGATAGTTATTTAGAACTTATCTCTAAGTAAACTCCCTTTAGTTCTTTAGGAATTAACAAATCATTCATTTTTCTCATGTATCTTATTCTTACAATGGCTCACTGTGTCGATTGGGGTGGAATGCAACAAACTGTTGCGGGTCTCACCCAGGCCTTGCAGAATATGGCCTAAGCTAGCGCGAGGGCGGGTGCTGGTGATCTGCACCGCAACTTCCGGAGTCTAAACCCTCCACTATTTTCTGGTTCTTCTTAGACTAAGCTAAAAACTCGATAAATGAGATGAACGAATATTTGAGGTCATGCAATGTATTGGTCAAGAAAAGGTTCATCTCACCACGTTCCAACTCAACAAGGATGCACGTACTTGGGGGAAGTCTATTCCGGCACCGCCTCAAAATGCACCACACACTTGGGAGGGATTTCTCACACTCTTCCGAGCAAAATACTTCTCCGAACATGTTAAGGAGAGGAAGGCGGTGGAATTCACTTCTTTGCGTCAAGGCATGATGACGATGGCGGAGTATGAATTACAATTCTCTCGCTTAGCACCCAATGCTCAACATTTAGTGAGCACGGATCTTCTAAAAGGAAATCGTTTCATGGACAGGTTGCGGCCCATCGTCATCTAGTAACTTGGCCCACAAATATTCAGACCGATGTAGAGATGGTCCAACGGGCACACTTATGCGAACGGACCTTGGAGAAGGTTGATAAACTCAAAGGCAAAGGATAGGAGTCTAGCCAAAAGTATGATCAGCGAGGAAGAAGAGAGGAAAATTTCAGCATCACTTACAACTCTCGGGATAACAAAAAGTGATCCTGGAATGGGAACATCAAGGATGATCGTGGGAACAAGAAGGCCAAATAAGATGATAAGCAAGTCATGGCGGCTTGCTCCTTTTGTGAGAAGTTCAGCCACTCAGCCGAGGAATGCTAGAAATGCCTAGGGGCGTGTTTGCGATGTGACAGTTGAGAGCACCGCATGCCAGATTGCCCTCTCATGAAGGATCAATCTTCCATTGGTGGACGCAAGTGACAGGCTCATCTTAACGCTGTTATGGATGATGATTATGTGCCCAAGGATGATGGGCTAATGAAAGGTACCGTTCAAATCTATTCTCATCCTGCATTCGTGTTATTTGATATTGGTGCTTCTCATTCTTTTATATCTACTACTTTTGCAATAACCTTGCCCGTTTCATCAGTTCCTCTACCTTCGGACCTAGCTATCACTACACCCTTAGGTCCAGAACTAAACTTACAACCCACTACCCTGATAGTGAGGTAATAGTAGAAGGTCATAATCTTTCTGCAAACCTCATATGCCTTGACATGGAAGGCTACGATGCTATCCTAAGTGTAGATTGGCTTGTAGACCATGACGCCTATATAAATTGTCGCAATAGGAGAATCTCTTTTCAGAAATCAGGTCTCCCACGATTTTCTTTCCTTGGCATCAAGTATAGAAACATCCTACCATTATTTCATCTCCTCATGCTTGTAAACTAATTTCGCAAGGATGTGAAGCTTTGCTTGCTTCCGTAATCATTATCGAGTCCAAGGAAATCATCTTAGAGGATATTCCCATTGTGAATGAGTTTCCCGATGTGATCCCATTAGATTTACCTGGTTTACCACCTGAAAGTGAAGTAAACTTCTCCATTGAACTCGTTCCTAGAGCAGCACCTATTTCAATAGCTCCCTACAAGATGTCCCCTACAGAACTCAAATAATTGAAGAAACAACTTTAGGAGTTATTAGACAACGGCTTCATTCGACCTAGCACATTCCCTTGGGGTGCGCTAGTTTTATTTTTCAAGAAGAAGGATGGATCTCTTAGGCTATGTATCGACTACAGGCGACTAAATCAACTGACTATCAAGAACAAATATTCGTTGCCACGTATCGATGAGCTCTTTGATCAAATTTTGAAAGCGAAATATTTTTCCAAGATAGATCATAGGTCGGGTTATTATCAGCTCAAGATCAAGGTCAAAGATATATACAAGACTACTTTCCGGAGCAGATATGGGCACTATGAATTTGTGGTAATGCCGTTCGGGTTAACTAATGCCTCGACAACATTTATGCAGCTTATGAATAATGTCTTCAGGCATATCTCGATCAATTTATGGTCGCCTTCATTGATGATATTCTTATATACTCAAGACTAAGGAGGAACATGAAGAACACTTAAGAATATCCTTGCAAACTCTAAGAGAGCATCAACTCTATGCAAAGCTTAGCAAGTGCGAGTTCTGACTAAAGGAGGTCTCTTTCCTTGGCCATATCATTTCAAAGGAAAATATCGTTGTCGATCCTTCTAAGGTAGAAGCTGTTAAGGATTGGAGTCGGCCAATGACCGTGTCAGAGGTTAGAAGTTTTGTGGGTCTGGCTGGTTATTATAGGCGATTCATTAAAGATTTCTCTAAAATCGCCGTCCCTTTGACTAGACTTACAAGAAAGGAAAATCTTTTTATATGGCCAAAGGATTGCGAAAAAAGCTTCCTAACACTTAAAGATCATCTCACTACGGCCCCTATCTTGGCACTATCTATTGAGGGTGGTGGCTTTGAAGTCTATACCGATGCATCTAGCATCGGCGTGGGATGTGTTCTTATGTAAAATGGTAAGGTGATTTGCTATTCATCGAGGCAGTTAAAGCGTCATGAAGAAAACTACCCTGTGCAAGATCTGGAACTAGCTACAGTTATATTCGCCTTGAAAATCTGGCGACATTACCTCTATGGGGAGAAGTTCACTATATTTTCAGATCACCAAAGTCTGAAATACCTCTTCACCTAAAAGGAATTAAACATGAGGCAATGTAGATGGTTGGAGTATCTCAAAGACTTCTACTTTACTATCCAATATCATCCAGGCAAAGTAAATGTTGTAGCTGACGCTCTCAGCATAAGACCAATGGCAACACTAGCAAGCCTTAAGAAAGGTACGACTTATCTTATCGAGGATTTTGTTCGTTTAAATCTCGATGTTGACAAAGAAGAGGAAGTGTGTATGATTTCTAATATAACGTCACAACCTACATTGATTGAAGATCTAGTTAAATTACAAGAAAATGACGCCACATTGATGGAGATCAAGGCTAATATTGATCAAAGGTCAGAATTCTCCATTTCAACTGATGGAAGATTATTGTTCAAAGATTCAATATGTGTGCCAGATCATACCGACACTATGAAGTTGGTCATGGAAGAAGCTCATAAATCAAGCTATATTATTCACCTTAAAGCTACCAAGATGTACCAAGATTTAAAAAGAAATTTCTAGTGGCCCAATATGAAAAGAGAAGTAGCGGACTTTGTATCCCGCTGTCTCACTTGTGAGCAAGTAAAGGCGGAACATTTAAAGCCCGCCGAGAAACTACATCCCTTGGATATTCCCGAGTGGAAATGAGAAAGTATAGGGATGGATTTGATCATGGGTTTACCTAAGACGAGAGGTGGACACGATGGTAAATGGGTGATTATATACCGATTGACTAAATCTGCACATTTTCTACCAATCAAAAGTCGATGGTCTGTGGATGTATTAGCAGCACCATACATGAAAGAAATTGTCAGACTACATGGTGTCCCTGTCACTATTATATCTGAATGAGACCCTTGATTCACATCACAATTCTGGAAGGGTCTACAGCATTCATTCGGGACCCGAACAACTTTAGCACTATGTTCCATCCACAAACTGATGGTCAGACTGAAAGAACCAATCAAGTAGTAGAAGATATGCTCTAAGCTTGTGCTATTGATTTTAGAGGGAGTTGCCACGACCACTTGCTGAAGTCCCGCGATCAATGACACCCAAGAGGGGGGTGAATTGGGTGTTTTCAAATTTTACGAAAACTTTTGGCCTTTTTGAAATATGTGATATAATGCTAGTTAAGAGATACAAAACTATATGATCACAAATCAGATTTATCAAACTTAATTAGATGATGATGTAGATTATGCAAGATATACATGGATAAATCTGGAATCACAATTATACTAATCACTCACGTAGAATGGAGGTAGAAGAAAAGGATCAAACCACACAATCCAAAACACAATGCACATTAGTTTTTAAGGTGGTTTGGATGCAACGACGGCAATCCTACGTCCACCCCTCACCAACCCCGGTGAGGCTTCATTCGGGGATAAATCCCCAAACTGGCACAACGCTCCAACCACACACGCAGGATGACACCTGCCCACACACACGGGGACGCACCCCGACACACAACACACACACACGGAGATGAAGTTTCCAACATGATCCGACAACCGGATCACCAACACAAACACCCACTGCCACAAGTGCAGCAAACCACACACACGAGACAGAACGGATCTAAAAAGACCCACACACACACAGACGTAGATCTAGGAAGATTCACACACACACATGAATCAAATACGACACGCAAACAAACGACCACGGATCCAACAACGATCCACACACACACGAGTTAGCAGTTTATAAGAAACACAAATTTGAAACTTAAAACACAATAAGGCACAGTTGAGAAAAACTTCTGATTTTGCTCCCCTTGAGTGTATGCTAATTGATCTTTGAATGATGCTGGCTTCTTCAGTTCATTGGAAGTTGATGGCTTCAGATGGACCTTGAATCTTCAGCTCCTAAATGAAGAGTTGATTCACGGATCACTATTCACAGCTACAGTAACCGTTCCTTCTTCCTTGGACAACTTCCTTGATCTCCTTGATCCTTGCTTGCTTCTTTTCTTCCTTTGAGATTGCTGGCTTCAGATGGAGCTTGAATACCTTCAGATGGATGAAGAGGTTGCTGGATGAAGTACTATTCACGGAGGGTTGTAGCAGCCTTCTTTTCCTTTGATAGCCTTCCCCTTTGATCTCCCTTGAAGCCCTCTTAGATGGTTAGGGTTATTGGCTCCAATGAGATGTTTTATAACCTTCGAATGGTCCATGGATAACCCCCAGACCAGATCCACAAATCCCTCCTAGATTGGGGGCAGCGGGATTAAAGAAATGGGTGAAAGATTCCTCTCCACGAGCTTGAAATCGAAGTCAACAAAAGGGGGCTCGGGACTGGCGGTCGACAGGAAGGCATGGGGCGGTCGACCGGAACCTGCTGCAGCCAAAACATTTTGGCTCAGGCAAAACCGGTCGACCGGCCCTATAGTGGCGATCGACCGAAACCTGTAAAACCTAGAGTTTATCATTTCTGGAAGAACTAGTCGACCGGCCACTACCCACTAGTCGACCGGAACCTGTAAATTTTGAAGTTCTTCGTCTCTGAAAAATCTGGTTGACCGACCAAGGTGTGTTGGTAGACCGGAAAGACCTATACCTGTAAAAATGAAGTGTTAGCCCAAAGAAACATGTTCACAAGTCAAGAGCTTCAAGTCTATATCAAATCAATACATTTTGGGATTGGATTCAACTTGGTTTATGCATTGGGAAAGTTCAAAGCAAATGAGCACTTGTCATTACATGAGAATGTCTAAAACAAGTTCAATTCTCACTCTTCCCTATAATCAAAATTTTGTTCCAGGGGCTCCGCCCCCTTAAACCCCCGCAAGGGGCGCTACCCCCTTCACCCCCGCGACCTGGCCGCATAGGTCAATCCGCAGGCGAGGGTGCACGATGGCCAGAAGGGTTTCATGTTTAATGTGCATGAATGAGGTGTATTAAGGATAGGTATATGAGATACACATGGTGAGATCGAGGATAAGACAAGGTAAGAGTCTCACCAATGGTTCTTTGACAGTACATGACATGTACCACCTATTTTGGATTGTAGAGGAGCAGGGTGAGTATCCACACGTTTGGTTCACTAGGTGACTGCCATGAGTTTAATCCTGCAAGCAAGATAGTCAGGGTTAATACCACACTTTTTCACATTAAAGAGGTTATGAAACCTCTTGTCTCTTGTGAAACCAACATATGCAAACCAAGGATCAAGACCATGTGACCGTTGCCATTTGACATCTCAGCCATACATAGATAACAAGAGCATGAGCAATCAACCACTAGTTTAGTTATCATCGCTTAATCACACATTAAGTTTAGTTATCATCAAAACCACAACTTAAACATCACAACAATCATCAAAACCTATCATCGCTTAATCACACATTATGTTTAGTTATCATCAAACCCATAACTTAACAATCACAATAATCATCAAAACCATTACTCAACACTTGCCTCTAGTGGAATTCACCTACAACAATAGCTACCACGCTAGTATACAAATGGCACCGTTCGAGGCACTGTATGAAAGAAGCTGTCACTCACCTATATGTTGGAATGAAGTAGGAGAAAGGTAATTTCTCGGCCCCGCCATCATCAGGGTTACTACCGAGAAGATAAAGCTTATTCAGGAGTGACTCCAGATGGCTCAAGAGAGACAAAAATAATATGCTAATAACAAAAGGCGCGACCTGAAATTCCAAGTAGGAGACCACGTATTCCTTAAGGTTTCTCCGGGTCGAGGGATTCGAAGATTCGGCGCTAAAGGCAAGCTCACTTCGAGATTCATTGGCCCCTTTGAAATTCTCGAAAGGGTTGGTGAAGTCGCATATCGAATAGCTTTACCCCATCAATTAGCTGGAGTCCATGATGTATTTCATGTCTCAATGCTAAAAAGGTACGTCCCCGATCCATTCCATGTCATAACTTATGACAACCTGGAGATTAAAAAGGATTTGTCGCATGAGCAAAAGCCAATCAAAATAATTGAACAAGAAGTACGTCAACTTCGGAATAAAACTACTCTCATGGTCAAAGTCCAATGGAGCAAATCTTGGCCACACGAAGTGACATGGGAAACCGAAGAGGCTATGCACAAACGATTTTAGGAGATATTTGAATATAAGTATACTCTCCATAAAACCCATGCATTGAATTTGGGGACCAAATTCTTTTATGTGGGGGAGGGTGTAACGCCCGAGAATTTTTTGAGAATTTTCTAAGATTAAATATCATTATTAAGCATTTAAAAAGGGCTTAATGGCTATTATGAAGAATTAAGGATTTATTAAATCTATTGAAAATCCCTATATCAACCAACGGGCTAAGCATAACCCAAATAGGCCCAAAGACCCAATTCCAAGACTTTTAAACCCAAGCCCATTAATAGAAACATAAATTAGGTAATTTATGGATTTTAAATGGGATATATACATCAATTAGGGGATAAATGGGGGATAATACGAAAATCTTAAAATTTTGGATTTAATGAAGCCTGGTGGTCTATCGCATGACCGCCAGATCCACCCTAGCGGTCCTCCCATGACCGCTAAGCCCTCCAAATTCCATGAATGGGAGAAAATGTGAAAAGCTTAGATCTTTGACGACTGAATCACCTTAGATCGAAGCTACCTGGCGTGGAAGACTCTCTAGAACTCTATAGTGATTAACTCTACTCCAATTTAGGACTCTAGGATCTATCTAATCCCTTAAACCCTAGGGGCCACTTTGGTAACGGGTTGGGTTAAGCGCCGATGGTCTACCCGGGGTGACTCACCCGCCCTTAACCCAACCCGTTACCAAAGTGGCCCTAACCCGGGTGGAGTAACTCATTCCACCTATTTAAATGGAATGAGTTAATCCACTTTAACCATATCCAACTAAGGTTAAGGACAAAAATATCAAACAGAGAATAAATCACCCGACCCCGATTAACCCACCCTAACCCAACTTAACCCGTTACCAAAGCGGCCCTAGGTGAATCCTATAAATAGACCCTAACTTCAACTCATGCAAATCCTAATGTTGGCTCACGTATTTCGAAGGTAAGGAGACGTCTACTCATGTTGGTCCTTTAAAATAAATTATTCTTCTTAGTTTTATGTAACACACCTCCAATTTTCGTGCTAGAAGCCCCAGCCGTTGGAGAGTTAGAACGTCTACAAGTCGCTGGATTGCAACAGACTGCACAAGAACCAGTGCGACGTCCCAGTGAAGATCAGAAAAAAAGGAGTCCTAATCGAGGTATTTAGGAGTTGATTCTTTAGACCTTTCTGTTCCCCTTTGTATCTTCTATCTACCCTCCAATTTTCATAGATTTAGGCCAAGAGGATCGTGAGATAGAGGGACAGGAAGTTACTTGTTTGGCACAGGACATGCAGGAACTAGGGTTTACTTCCAGTCAAAAATCTAAAGTCTAAAGAACAAATCAAAGGTAGGTTATCTCATGAAAATGATAGAATAACATGTCAGGAGTAAAAGTCCTTTGATTTCATGAAATTTCATGCTTTCCACACAGAGTATTTAATGTTTTACTATCACTGCGCATCTAGGTTATTCCTGCATGCATAGTTCCTACCTTTAATAATGAAAATGATAGTTCTATTTTAATTCATGACAACCTATGCATCTCCATGAGTTATCTTTATTGTAGGAACATTTTTTCTCTGAGCCTAGCATGTATTTTAGGCTTCACTACCCTAGATTAGCATATATTTCAGTTTTATTGATGTTTACAGTAGACAGGAAGAAACTATCTTCCTCAGACCGCCAGAGTCCCTTAGCGGCCCTACGATAGATCGCTAAGGCCCGTAAAATGGTCCTCCCGAGATCGTTTAGTTTTCTGAGTTCTGTATTATTTGTTAACCCGAAACATAATGGAGAACTACGCCATTTACCATATGATAAGCCTACCTAATTAGGTCTTACTTCTATTTTAAGTACTATATTCATACAGTTGGTTGTGTTAATTATTCATCCTAGTAGATTTCATGTTCTTTATGCACTTGGGACTTATTTTAAACTTATGTAAATTTCATGCCAAAACGACATACTCTTGTATTTATCTTAAATTTCATATGGTTCATGGACTTGTCTAGTTTTGAATTGATCGTTGTTTTACCATGATCTTTCTTATCTAGAGTCTTTTCTTAAGTACATGGCACATATTCTGGTATGATGTCATTAGATACACTTTGCACTATAAGCACACAATCTTGGACTTGTGATCCTCTCTGTTGGATATTCCTTCCACCGGACTAGATGATATTGTTTCAATGCCTCCATAAGACTCCACGAGCCTAGGATTCTCACTAGGATGTCGAACTGGTTGTACCCTCAAAACCCAAGTGTCTAGAAAGTACTTTACTGGTGTTTTATGTGTTCTGGACCTTAGCGGCCCTCTGGAGACTGCCAGAGTCTGATAGCGGCCATTTACTTGACCGCCAAGGATGCCTAGCGGCCTTGCCTAGACTGCATGGTTCCAGTTCATTCGTTTCATTGACTCTGTTACTAAACGGTCTAGCCATGACTGCATAGATCCACATACGGTCCAGTAAATGACTGTTATTTCCAGAAACGGCCCCGATATGACCGTTTTATGTCTAAGTATTGATTAACCCAAGGTTTGACCCACGGGTTAATTTGTCTATGTTCCTACATGGTCATTATTATCTTGAACCTCACACTTTGTTTCCAATGCTACCTAATGAATTATAGAAATTGAAGAATATGCCATTATGCTGCTGAATTTTTCCATGGCATAACCTTGCTCTAAATCAATCTTTGAACTCGTATATTCTTAATTGAAGCATTCATACCTTGATATTTGCTATCACGAAACTATAGTTTGAACTTGTTCATTATTGGCCATATTTATATTTCTCGTGGAAGTAGCTTGATTTAGAACTTGAAGATGCAAGAGCGGTCATAGACAGTGTCCAAGGGCTCCACTCTAGTCCCCTCTGCATATAGCTGGAAATATACTATAAGCCATGGAGTATGATGAACACTGGCGTCGTATTGCGCTGGGAGTACTTTTTTTATAAACGAGTGAGGATCCACAAGGTAATCTTGTAAAATTACATGCTTGCTAGTACATTCTTGTTACATGACTTTCTAGTGCATAGCCTTTATGGTTATGAAAAGTACATTCTTGTTCATGAAAAGCCAAATTACATTCATGTTATATTCTTGCTTGATCATATTTCTAGTCTACAAGAATTCTCATATCCCACCTTGATCCTATCTTGTTATTTGTATTACTTTAGTTTCTTCATGTGTTTTATCGTATTTTCATGATGGATCTTACACTCTAGAGCTAAAATGTTAATGACTTAAACATTACCTTCATGTTCATACGAAGATACCTACTCGGCATTTGTGCTCATTCCCTACTTTTTCAATCTTTTTCAGGAAATTCTAGCGGGTCGGATTCAGACTATTCAAGTGATAGATCTGAGAGTGGTTAAAGAAGGAGCGAAGCCTTAGATTTTTATTAGTTGATAGTCAAGAGTCGCTATGTAATTTTCTATTTTATTGAGTCTAGTTAGTTAGAGAGTTAAGAGTCAACCTTATGTACTTTTGATTATTATTTAAATAAAGTAAAGATTTTATCCAAATATTGTGCAATCATTTCTTATGTGTGAATGTGTTAGAGCTCTGATTATATTACTCGCTTGAGGCATACTAGCCGACTGTTCACGTTCCCGATTGTTTCCGCTACATAATCTCGGGCCGTGACAAATATCAATCTATTTTTCACCCTTATTCCTCATTTGTCGCACGTAGAGGCTACTTGTCACCCCTATTCGCTTCAACTGGCGGGTGGCTCTGCCGTCGACTCCATGAGCTTCTGGAGTTGACTCCGTCATCATGAAACATCCTTCTTAGCTATTTTTCTCCTATGCAAGGCTATTTGTCACCCTTAATGAGTATTTGTGACCCGTATGAGCTATCTTTCACCCTTAGTTGCAGGTCTCTTTGTGATGACTTCGGTTGACTTGAGTTACTGCTGGCTTTTACTGGAATTGACTTGTGTTACTATGGTTGCTGCACTACTAGCATGTTGCTGACTTTGACAGTATAAGGCTTGATGGCATTGGATTGATGTTCTTGAGCTTGAGTGCTACGCTTAGCTTGAGTTCATCGACTCCATCAATGCTTGTCTACCCAAGTTGACTTTTGGACTGCTGAAGTATACTTCTCTTGTACATGATGTTGTGTTGTTGTCCAACTTGTTCTTCATAAAGTTCAAGTATGTGCATACACTATGTATATGATATCAAACATATGACATCATCAAAACATAAAGACTCATGAAGACTCAATAAATGAGTCATAGTTTGTCATCATCAAAACCACAGTGACACAACAAGAATGATAAAAAGAAAATGAATGATGCCATTCAGGATCAAACATTAGTTGAAAAAGAAAGAAAAAATCTCAAGATGAAAATGGAAGAACGTAACTCATTGGAAGATGATAATGAGAGCCTAAAAATAGAAATGGAGGAGGTTAAGAAATAGCTGGATTATCTTAAGCTGAGAATTTAGAAATTTCAGGAAGAGAACAAATTGATCATTGAGAAATATGAAGCAGTCAAGAGTGTCAACACTGAAATTCAAAAAGAATATGAAAAACTTCAAAAGGAACTTCAAGATAAACAATCCACTCTTTAAAATTTTGTTCAGGGAAAATCCAATTTAGATACCATGCTAGATATGAAGGTGAATTTCAATAAAGAAGGACTGGGATATGATCCTTCAAGCAAAAATTCGTTTGAGTTCAAGACAATTACCTTCTGTCAAGAGAAGGGTAAGGAAAAGCTGGAAACTCCATCCAGCTCAAGAACTAAGAAAGATGTTCAGAAATCAGAGGTAAAAAACTTCGCAAAATCAATTCTAACAATCACTATAAACAAAAGACCAAGACCCAGGCTAGTCCAAAAAGAAACAACACAAGCCAGCGTCGACGCAATCCCAGCGCTGGGTCAACTCAATGGAGTAAAAACAAAAAGTCAAGGGCAAATAAAAATTTGAATGAACACAAAACATATTAGTCATACTTTAATCATTCATCAAAGTCCTTCAACAAATATGCCTTCTAAAACTCAAACAAACCCATGAGCTATCCCAGAAATATTTTTGGAGGAAACTGGAATAAAAGACTTACCAAGAATGCTCAAGCAAAATCAAACCCAATGTTTGCTGCCAGCAAGACTATTAATGCTGGAAATTTGAACCTTAATGGTAATCAAAAAGGAGCTGTTAGACAGATTTGGATTCCCAAAAGCTTGTTGAAGGTTTTGAATGATGCTTTTGGACCCAAATTTTCTTGGGTTCCAAAATTCTTTGCATAACTTATTTTGCAGGTCAGCCTAGCAGTAATGCACAACAGATGGTATCTTGACAGTGGCTGCTCGAGGCACATGACCGGTGATGGAACCAAATTCAGTGAGCTAGGTTGGTGGAATGGTTAAGTTTGGAGGGAAGAACAGAGGTAAGATTATTGGGACTGGCACCATTGGTAAGTACCCCTCCAACACCATCGAGATAGTTTTGCTAGTAGATAGTCTTGAACATAATTTGTTGAGTTTTAGTCAGCTCTGTGACAAGGGTCATAGGGTCACCTTTGATAATCTTGTATGCAATATCCTTGAAATTAATTCTAATAGTACAAAATTTGTAGGCCATAGAGTCAATAATGTCTACATAGTACACTTGGATGACATTTCTGTAAATAACGTCTGCTTGTATGCTAACTCTGAAAATAATGCTTTCAATTGGCATAGAAGACTAGGTCATATATGCTACAACATCCTGAATAAGTTAGTCAAGCATAACCTAGTAAAGGGCTTACCCAAAATTTCCTTCAAAGCAAATTCACAAGTTTGTGATGCATGTGCCTTTGGAAAACAAACTTGGAATTCATTCAAAACAAGGCATGAACCCCTATCAACTAAGCCATTAGAATTCATGCATATGGATATATTTGCTCCTACTAGGACTCAAAGCATAAATGGTAAAAGATTTGGGTACGTCATTGTGAATGATTTTACCAGATTTGCGTGGATTTTCTTCTTGACCCACAAGAATGATGCATTTCATGTATTTCAAATCTTCTTCAATAAAATTAAGTAGGAAGGCATGCATAAAATCTGCATCATCCAATCTGATCATGGTGGGGAATTTGATAACTTACTATTTTCAGATTTCTGTGATAAAGAGGGACTGACTCATAAATTTTTTTCTCCCAGGACTCCGAAGCAAAATGAAATTGCAGAAAGGAGGAATAGAACGATAGTGGAGATGGCCAGAACCATGTTGATTGAAAGCCAACTTCCATGCAAATTATGGGCAGAAGTAGCCAATACAGCATGTTATATAATTAACAGAGCTATGGTAAGACCTATTCACAAGAAAACCCTATACGAAATGATGAAAGGTAAGAGACCTAACTTGGCTTATTTTAGAATTTTTGGATCAAAATGCTTCATACATAATAATGATAAAAGAGATTTAGACAAGTTTGAAGCCAAGAGTAGTTTAGGCATTTTCTTGGGATACTCTGAATAGTCTAAAGCTTATAGAGTCTTCAATATTAATGATCAGTTAGTAGAGGAATCCCCTCATGTGATATTTTATGAAACACTTAACCATGTTGATTTGAGTGATGATGACAGGAAGGAAAAAGAGGATGTAGAGTTTCTAGAAGAAAAGCACAAGGGAGAAACTTTTGATCAGCCTAACAAACTTCTCCTGAGCAAGGTCAGTCGACCGAACCACCTTTTCAGTCATCTAATAACCTTAGATTTCTGAAAAATCATCCTACGAAAAATATTATTGGAAATCTTCTTGATCCCCCCAGGACTAGATCTTTTCACAAAGAAGTAAATAATTAGGACTTGATAGCCTTAGTTTCTCAAATTAAAACAATAGATGAGGCTCTTAAAGAAGAATCATGGATCAATGCAATGCATGAGGAATTAAGTCAGTTTGAGAGAAATAAAGTCTAGACTCTAGTTCCCAGACCTGAAAATTGTTTTGTCATAGGAACTAGATGGGTGTTCTGAAATAAAGTCAATGAAGATGGAATAATATCTAGGAATAAAGCTAGGTTGATAGCTAAGGGCTATAATCAGTAATTGGGGGTGGACTTTGTTGAATCCTATGCACCTATTGCTAGGATGGAAGCTATCATGATTCTTGTAGCCTTTGCTTGCTCATATAACATTAAACTTAAACAAATGGATGTATAAAGTGCCTTTTTAAATAAAATCATAAAAGAAGATGTTTATGTTGAGCAACCCCCAGATTTGAATCTTCTGAGCTACCTAACCATGTCTTCAAGTTAAATAAAGCCCATATGGACTGAAGCAAGCTCCTTGAGCTTGGTATGATCATTTGACAGAGTTCCTGCTTAGTAAAGGGTACTACAGAGGTAAGGTAGACCAGACCCTTTTCACCAAAACTCTAAATTAGCAACTCATCATAGATCAGGTATATGTTGATGATATTGTCTTTGGATCTACATGTTCTGAACTATGTGATGAATTCATAGAATGTATGTCTAAAGAATTTGAAATGAGTTTGGTTGGTGACTTGCAATATTTCCTTGGATTGCAGATCAAACAAACAAAAGATGGGTGCTTCATCAGCAAAGTAGAGTATACATTGGAAATCCTGAAGAGGTTTGGCATGGAGAAAGTGAAGCACATGACTACACCCATGGGTACAAACGCATCCTTGGATGCTGATGAGTCAGGTAAAACAGTGGGTGCTAAAATCTATCGAGGTATGATTGGGTCATTGCTCTATCTTACTGCCTCTAGACCTAACATTCAATTTTTTGTATGCATGTGTGCTAGGTTTTAGGCTAATCCTAAGGAATCACACCTTGCTGCTATAAAGCGCATTTTTAGAAACATTGCAGGCACTCACAACTTAGGTTTATGGTATCCTGCATCATGCAATTTTACTTTAGTTTCATACACTGATGCAGACTATGCAGGCTGCAAGTTAGATAGGAAAAGCACAAGTGGGTACTGTCAATTCTTAGGTGGGTGTTTAGTTTCTTGGGCTTCTATGAAACAGCATTATGTGGCCCTCTCTATTGCAGAGGCTGAGTATATTGCAATACGAAGCTATGGAACTCAGGTCCTTTGGATAAAACACCAACTCCAAGACTACAATATAGATCTTGGCTGCACACCTATTTTCTGTGATAACAGTAGTGCAATAAACCTGTCAAAAAACCCTGTGTTGCATTCTTGAACCAAACACATTGATATTAGACATTATTTCATAAGAGATGAAGTGTCTAAGAAAATTTTTCAATTGTTTCATGTAGGCACAGCAAACCAAATTGTATATATTTTCACTAAGCCCTTGGATCATGAGAAGTTTTCAACCTTGAGAAGAGAGTTGGGGATCTTCAGACCATCATGAGCCATCCTTCTGAATTTTTTTGTTTGACTGGTCTGTTGGAGCAATTCTGTTAGGAGGAGCTTGTCTTGATGTGTGTTTACATGTTGTCAATAATTTTTTTGGTTACTGTACGTAATCAACCACTCTGTGGTACATCAAATGGTGAGTTGTAGAAGGGCAGGTTAGGCCTGTTTGGAAGCTCTCACTAAGCGTGAGGTGGTCTATAGACTTAAGCTCTCCGCCAGGTACCAAGGGCAGTTAGTACATGATGTCAGGGGGAGGTACATACTAAGTCTTAGATGTGCTCAGTTTCATCTCAAGCTCTTGAAGTTCCATGTTACACAACCCTTATGACAATTTTTTTAAAAAATTTCTGTCAGTATGTTCTGTATGTTAGGTTTATGTCAGCCTTGGATACATTTTTCAGTCATCAGAGTCTTGCCCAACATAGTTTGTTTTATGCAGATAACTCTGGGGCTCAAACAACACTTTCACAGATTACTGAGTTTCTGGATTACATGATTTTCTGTAATGAACCATTTAAGCCTATCAACCACTTTTGTTAAATTGGTTTAAGGCTCTTAACCCTGTAAGACTAAGACAAAAGTCTCATGAAGAATATCTTTATACAGACTTAATGGGTTAAAAACATGTCTGAAATATGAAGTCTTGAAAACTTCTAAAAGCTTCAAACTTAAAATGTAAGGAGGCAAATTTGGCAGAAAGTCTGCACTTTTAGTATTGTTCTCAAACACTTCAACAATTAAATGAATATTAAACGGGGACAAAATTTCAGAGCAATGGTTATGGTCCACTGAGAAACCAATTATCTCTCACCATGAAGTGAAGAGAGTTGTGTCATGAAGTGCCAAACTAACTCTAGTTAAAAAGAGTCAGTTCAGCAATATTTTGACAAAGCAATGTCATTATATGTTGAGTAACTGGGTCACTTCACCTAAGACGTGTTGTGCCTCATGCCAAAGACAATATTATTGTTAACTCTGTTCTTTGAAAAAGGCAAAAAGGTTACCACACTGGGTAACTGGGGTTTCCTGCATCTAAACAATGTGTCACCTTATGTCAAAAAGTGTGGATTGAACCAGATTGCTCAATTAAGCAAAAGCTTCAACATAGAAAAATTATTTCAAGAAGCAAAACAATGTCAATAAGTCCCAAGGATAAATTCAGCAAGGTTGTTTAAGATGTTTGTCCTCAATACTAATTGCAAACCATCTTAGAGGAGTCATTGGAAATTAAGCAGTAAAGTTGACAGATAGATTATCAAGGCTCTCATACGACAAATTGTTTTCTCTCCATTACTCCTATATAAAGACTCAATTCAATTTTTTTTCAATGCCTTTCGGGTTTATTAGTCATAAGCCACTAAGACAAAACTGGTTACACATTAATGTTCTTAAGGAATGGTTTCTGCACTCAGCTACTCACTTGCATCTGTGAATTTACTGTATCTGCTACTCAGAACTTGGTTCTCATTTTAGATAACTTTTTCTTTCCTCCCTAGCCTATTTTTTGATGATGTCAAAGTGGGAGAGGATTGATTCAGTGTGTGTCTGTGTCTTTGAGAGTGTGTCTGTGAAGTTATTTGTTTGTCTCTTAATCTGTTGATATTTTGTTTGGTTGAAATGTGTTGTTGATGATTGAACTGTTGTCCAACTATCCACTCAAAGGAGACAAAACTTCTTGATTTCTCAAGATTCAATGACTCATATTGTTGTTGCCATCATCAAAAAGGGGGAGTATGTTGCATTCAATTGGTTTTGATGATGTCATTATAATCACAAGTCATTAGTCAGTCGGTCTGGATCATCTAAAACTAAGAATGAACTCCTAAATATTTTTGGATAAAAATGAGCTGACCATTCAAGCAGGTGTCTTTAAGACTGTTCAATTAATTAAACAATCAATTGCAGGTTGACG
This sequence comes from Amorphophallus konjac, assembly GCA_022559845.1. Taxonomy (NCBI): domain Eukaryota; kingdom Viridiplantae; phylum Streptophyta; class Magnoliopsida; order Alismatales; family Araceae; genus Amorphophallus; species Amorphophallus konjac. The sequence goes on from CM040122.1 coordinate 210,553,244, forward strand.
GAGCAAATCATGCATTTCAGAAAAAAAAGAAATTCTAATGGAGTTGACGCAAAGTCTAGAGTTGAAGCAGAATTCAAATGCAGTTGACGCAGGCAACTGAACTACAACACGATTTTGATAGAAGTTAAAGAAGGCGACACTCAAAGTCGACTCCAAATCATCAAGTGTTTTATCATGACAGTAGAAGTGTTGATGGAGTCGACCCCATTTAGAAGTAGAGTTGACACCAAACTTCAGATTCCTTGTCCAATTTTAGACATGGTGGTTAACAGAGTCAACGCAACCAAAGGGCATAGTTGACGTAATGAACAAAGTTCCCTTGGTCAAATAATCAATTAAGGAGTTGACACTGACACCTTGCAGAGTCAACACTAATGGGATATTGGTGATCCTCTGTGATTGCACAAATGAGATCCAGAGGGGGGGTGAATGGATCCTAGTGAAACTTTTTACGGAATTTAAAAAATTCAATCTACTCTTACTGATCTAAAACTAAAGCAACGTTCTTCACATAGTGTAAACACTAGCAATTGTCACTTGAATGAGGAAAGCAGCCAATCAACCACTTAAAGTACTAGGCGAAGGTTTGATCTAATATCCCTTCATGCAAGAGGTGACATTCCAGATAGGCCTGACCTATCTTTCCTGACATGCCTTTTGATATACCAATTGGTTGATAAACCACTCTGATCAGAAGAATGAAATTAGCATTCAGATTTAAAACCAAACAGTTAGTGGTCCTAATCATGCATCTACGCAGATTAATAGACAGATAATCAATCACATACGGGACAAGAATTTTTAGGTGGTTCAAACTCAACCTTGAGACTTACATCCACCCCACACTCAAACCTGAGTGTGGCTTCTATTGACACACAGCTTGGCTGCTGATCCACAGCTTCGGGGACGAATTCCTATAACCGCTGACTAACAGCTTTATCCGCTGAGCCTCACAGCTTGCTAACAGCTGAGCACCACAGCTTGCTGTCCGAGGAACAAATCCTCGCCGCTGAGCATCACAGCTTGCTCCTCTGACCTACAGCTTGAAAGACAATGATATGAAAACAAAACAAATGACTGAAAATGGAAATCAGATGTAACAATAGAAACACTGTAGCTCAAAGATGAGCATACGATTCTAGATCTGATCTAGAAATCGTGACTGCAACAACTCTCACATTTTCTCAACTTCTCCTCCTCTACGATACTCTGTTTTTGAAGCTTCTCCTTCTATCTGCAACTAGCTCTCACACTCTTCACTTTTCTCTCAAACGCTTCCCACTGCACTCGAATCACTTCTTCTTCAATTGCCTTAGCCTTCTCTATTTTTCTTCTTCTGTAATTCACTTCGCCGCTTCTCTCCTTCTGTCTCTTTTAGTTTTTCTATCTGTTCTCTGCTTCTATGTATATCTCTATCTCTCTTTTCTTCTCAGTGTTTTTTCCCTTTATATAGCTGGGAACAGATGATGTGGACCCCGCATAGTTTCACTCCGACGTGTGGAGGGAAGACTCCTACCAATGGCTCTCTCTCAGACAGGTGGCTTTAGTGATTCCGCACGTCAGATCTAGTAGTTGGGATGAGGCCACGTGGCTGAGTATTCTTGGAGAGGAAGTTGCCTTGGATCACGTGTTTCATTAACTTGAATCTTGGATCACGTGCTCACATGAGTCTCTGCTACTCTCAGTCCACTTAATATTTGACTGAATCCTGTCAATGAGGAAAAAGACATTTCATCAAACACCTATTTCATTAAAATGCATACTTAGATAATATTTAGAGAAATCATGTACTCAAACCAAAGAAATGTGTGATTATGCAAATGCTTTAAGTATGGACTTGATGCACAGACTTGGTGACCTGAATCTACATCTGCATCGACCCTGATTTTTACATGTGCACAGACCTAGATGCTTTATGTGCACTAACCCTAGATATGCACATACCTATATGTGCTCAGACTCTAAATGCTGCATGTGCACGGACCTTAGATATGGATAGACCTATATGTGCTCAGACTCTAAGTGTTGTATGTGCACGGACCTTAGATATGCACAGACCTATATGTGCTCAGACTCAAAGTGCAGCATGTGCACGGACCTTTGATATGCACAGACCTATATGTGCTAAGACTCTAAGTGCTGCATGTGCATGGACCTATATGTCTATGCAAAAACATGCCTCGACCTTATGTGGATGAAGACATGTACATGCTCCATCGTAATATACGTAGAATGAGAATGTGCATTGACCTGTTGGACTTAAACCTAAAATGTGTATGGACCTTACAGGTGAAATGCAGAAGAGTGCACTGACCAGATGTGAAGGAAGTGTGAATGTGCATTGACCTTATCTAATTACGACCTGAACATGCATCGACCTTAATGACTAAGTGCCTATATGTGCATCAACCTGAGTTTTGACACTTAGACAAATGAATGGTTTGTTCAATGTGAAGATTCTTATGCAGTTCAGTCCCAACATGATTCATAGAGTGTCATCATCAAAACCAGGGTTCCAACAATCTCCCCATTTTTTATGATGACAACTATGAGTCATGTATGTGTTTGCACAAAGTGAAATTGACACAATTATTCACACATTCAATTATTGATCCATGAAGTAGTCATTCATTCAAACAAAAGTGTGCACGATTGTTTCCATATATAAAACAAACATTGTTTTCATTCATCAAGTCAGCACACAAACATGACTAACATGCAGACATAATCACAGACAAAATAAACATGCAATCTACATGCAGTCTCGCTAAAGTGCTCAAAACTAACACTCTGTGTTCAATAACAAAAGTTGTTGTTTGTCTGAAACATGACAGCATACAAGACCTCTCTTCTCAGCATTCATGAATATATGACTCTCCTTCTTCTCTCCCCCTTTGTCATTATCAAAAAAAATAGCAAGCGGTAAACAGTCAGATTGATGATCTGTTCATCATAGGGCATCAAACATCTACTGGATAGGTTCTGCTAGAGCTGCCACCTCTCTGTCTGGGTCTTCTGGTGGGTGTTCTGCTAGAACTACCCCTTTCTGTCAAAGGCACCGTCATTGGAAAAGTATTTGGAATTCTATCTACCTTTGTACCCAAAGGAGCAAACTTGGCCATAAATTTTTGATCATTCTGATGAACCTGTGCTTGCATCTCTTTAACAGTAGAGGTCAGATCCACAAACCAATTCTGCAACATGCCGCACATGTTTTCTAACTGGGAGGTCTGTTGTTGGTGGATTTCTGCCATGGAAGTAGATGAACTGGTAGCTTGTGAAGTAACAACATCCCTAAAAGTGCCAGCCAAGTTCTGCACTTGGTCTTGGACAAAATCAAGTTTACCATAGATATTTCCCAATTGAATGATACTTCCGTGAACTTCATCTGATATGGTATTTATTCTTTGTGACATTGCTTGCTGGTCTTGACAGATGATGTTCTACTATTCTCTAATTCTTTGTTGTTCTTTCCTGATGTCAAAAGCATGGATTAAATTTTGTGTGATTTTCTCATGAGTTTCTGCCTGATTTTATCTGAGAATACTCATTACATCAACAGCTGTTTCACAAACATGTAGCAAAGAATCTAAAAACCCATGCAATCTTTCATCAGATTTATACTTATCTCTCACAAATGTTTTCCATTGGCTGTTAACAGTCTGCTCAACATGCATCATTCTAGCATCTAGTCTCTCTACAGCTGAATTTAAATGCATGAAGGAAGCATACATCATTCTGAACTGGTTCATCAAGAGATTTACCAGTGAGGGATGTACATCAGCAGCATATTGACCTGAACTTGGTCTAGCTAAATTTGAGGCCTGAATCTATGGTGGGACATAGGCTTCTTCAAGAGAAAAGGGTGGCTGAATACCTAAACCAATCACAGGCCCATGAATAGGTCCATGATATGTGGCATGACCTAGATAATTTTCTTGAGGTATTTCAGCCTCAGCATGTGGCTCTTGAGGTTCCTCTAGCCTTTGTCCCTCTTGGAGCTCATGAGGCTCTTATTGCTGTACGTCTTCCATCCTTTGCTACTCTTGATGTTGCTCTGGATGTAGTTCAAACTGCTACTACTGCTGCTACTCTATTTGCTCTATCAAATGATCAATATGTTGATCAAGCTGCTGCATCATTTGCTCATCGGAACTAAATTGTTGATCTATCTCATGAAGTTCTTGTTCTAGCTGAACTTCTCTTTCTGTCTCACCCCTTTCTTCTTCTTGCTCTAGTTGCTCTTCCTGTAACTCTGATGAGTTTCTTCCTGAAGCAGTTCTGCTATCTGCTCTGACTACTCTTGCATGTACTCAATATGCACATCTTCATCATTAACCTGCTGCTCTATATGCACTGCCACTTCTTGTTCAACTATTTGTGACTGGTCCTCCCCTTGACCTTGTGCATCTTTCTGAATTTGTTCCATTTGTTCCATCTCTTGTTGCTGTTGTTCTATCTATTCAGATTCTGGTTGTTCTTCACTTGGCTGTTGCTGCTGTTCTGGCTCAGATTGTACTTCATGTTCTTCTTCTGGCTGCTGTGTCTATTATTCTTCTTCCACTTGTTGGATATTCTGTTCTGCCACTTGCAGTTTAGACTGATCCACTAGTTCCTATTAGGGTGCTAGGCCCGGATACAGAGGGGGGTGAATGTATCCTTCTATGTATAATGGCCAAATAAAAACTTGGATGCTAGAGATAGACACAGAATAGAACCAATTCGATTCAACTCAAATACAAACACTTGGAGCGTGCCTATTCAAGCATCTAGCGGAAGCAAAGCAAACAATCAAACCACTGCACAATAGATTTTTAGGTGGTTCGGTCCACAGACCTACATCCACCCCTCACTCCCAACCGGAGTGAGGCTTCCACTAGCTCAAGCTAGAACGCAGACTTAGTCTGCAAACAGTTGCTGCCACACAGCTTGACCAGGGGAACAGCCTCCCCTCTTCCTCCCAACCGGAGGGACACCCAAGTGACTCCCAGCCACTTGGAAACTAGAGGTCGAAGACCTCTCTTCCTCCAGACCAGGAGGGACCACTGGACTTGCAACCACAAGCCCAGAACCGGAGGACTAGCCTCCCTTCCTCTAACCAGAGGGAACCCACAAGTGACAACCTGTCACTTGCAACCCGGAGATCAGATCTCCCTTCTCCTGAACCAACAGGAGGAACCCGATCCCCAGCAGGGCAATCGGAAGAACAAGATAACCAAATGAAAACGGAGAAACAAAAACACGAAATGAAAATAACTTCAGCAAACAGAAAGCTGAAAGATGAAATGCACAATATGGCTCTCAACAGAGCTGACTGGCCTGGATCTGATCCACGGTCCAGTGAAGATAGATCTTCAGATGAAGCTTCCTATCTCTCGTTCTCTCTTCTTCTTTCTCTTCCTTTTCTTCTCTGCTTCCTTCTCTCACTCGCGAGCTCTCTCTCTTTCTCTTTTTACTTCTGCTGCTTCTCTCACTCTGCCACTCTTCTTTTTCTTCTTCTTCTCTTCTCACTGGATCGAACTCTCAGCACTACTGCTTTTCTGCAATTGCTCTCAAGGCTTCGATCACGATCTCTCTCTTTCTTCTTCTTCTCCTTTTCTTCTTCTTTTCTTTTTCTGGATCGAAGGGCTTTTCTGCTCTCCAGGCTTTTTCTTCGATCATCCTTCATCTGAAGACGAAGGCTCCATTATATACCAGCAGCAGCAGCAGCAGGGCGCGTGTGGCTTCCACAGTTCCCGCCCTAAGAATTCGGACCACGTGGCAGCATCCAGCAGGCTGTCAGAACACGTGTCCTCATCTGGGCACTCTCCTTATCCTCGGATCACGTGCCCAGCACCAGTACGCTCAGCAACTGGAGTTAGATGGCGTCAACTCACTTGCTCCAAAGAGTTGACGCAGCCATCAGAGATCTTCAACCTTTTTAACCGCTGCGTCGACTCCATCAGCCTGCTGCGTTGACGCAACGGTATCGGCAGTCCAGTGATCAAGTCTTCAACAGATGGGCGTGCTGCGTCGACGTTATCAGCATGTTGCGTTGACGCATTGAAGACATGTACATTTGTATACTGGCGTCTCTTAAGCCGCTGCGTCGACGCTGCTTGTTGATGGCGTTGACGCAGTGGAAGATATCGTGAAAGCTTCGTCGCTTGTAAGAGTTTCTGCTTCTTTAACTGCTGCGTCGACGCTGCTTGCTTGTGGCGTTAACGTAATAGAAGACATCGTGAAAGCTTCGTCTACTGATGCGTGGACGCTTTAAGCTTCAGGCGTCGACCCTGTTCCCTTCAGCAACAATAATGAAGTGTATAGACTTAGTGTTAACGTGCCAGAGAAACCAGTGTACAGACTTCATGTTAACGTTGAACCCAATGTACAGACTCTATGATATGAAGCCAATGTCCAGACTTGAAGAGAAAACAAATGTATGGACTTTGACGGAGTGAGACAATGTTCAGACTTTGAAGATACACTGTGGATGTACAACCTTGGAAGATCATGGAGTGTATAGACTTGAAAGTCTGAAGGCGATGTACAGACTTTGATGCCCAAAGGCGATGAACAGTGAATCAGTGTATAGACTTCAAAGTTCATTGAAGGATGTACAAACTTCAGAACTGAACGTAGGTAAAAGGCTCCCAATGTATAGACTTCGAAGTTCACTGAAGGATGTTCAGACTTTGTTCCACCGACCAGAGTATTGACTTTGCAAGCGTGAGACGCTGAAAGAGACGGTGGCTGAGACGAACGCTGTATAGACTTTGAAATCTGAATCGACAAAGCAGGCTGTACAGACTTTGAGAGTCTTGAAGGATGTACAGACTTTGAGGGCTTTGATGGCCAATGTACAGACTTGTAACACTTGAGGACTGATGTATAGACTTAGGAACATTTGCCAAGGCTGTACAGACTTCAGGCTGAACGTGTGCAAAGACTGAGAATGTATAGGCTTCATGAAGTGCATGCTACAGTGATGTATAGACTTAGACGCAACATGCTATGCAATGTACACACTTGATGTAATGCATGCCGATGTACAGACTTCAGTTGAAGTCAACCGAAGAGTGTATATACTTTATGAATGCATATGCCAAGACCAATGTACAAACTTGATCGAATGTCTAGACTTTGCATGAACAGTCGATGTGTAGGCTTGAAGAACTGAAGCCCACGTTGTATAGACATGACCTAACAGTCCAGTGTATAGACTTGAATAGCTGAAAGCTACAGTGAGAGAGTGTATACACTTGACCAGATCAAGGGCAATTCGAGTGTACAGACCTCATGCCATGAGACGCTGAGAGAGACAGTCCAATGTACAGACTTATGAAGACTGATGCATGAACAGTAATGCATAGACTTAGGAGCATGGAGGCCAATGTATAGACATCAACTATCAAGACGCTAAGGAAGACGGACAATGTACAGACTTCCTGTAACAGTCTGATGTACAGACTTCATGAAGCTAGACCAGCGGCTGTACAGACTTTGAAGGAGGACAAATGTATGGACTTGGTGACGTGAAAGCGATGTACACACTTATAGCGTTGACGCTAATGTCTTGAGAATGCTCACAGCGTTGACGCTGCATGAGACGTAGGCTGTACAGACTTAGCATGTGAAGACTGATGTGCATACTTGCTGAGTTGACGCTGCAGCCCAATGAGTTGACGCTGCAACGTATATTCTTGATGATCAACTGATGATGTATAGACTTCATCAAATGAAGAAACTGAACTGAAGCGTCGACGCATCAGCTCAAGGAGTTGACGCACTACTGTATGGACAGATACAAATATGACCAAGGGGTCGACGCATCGGCACACTGAGTTGACGCACTGCAGTGACAACTGTGCAGACAGAGTGTAGCAATGAATGCTTTATGCATCAGTTAACATGACTGAACATCAAAATATATTAAACTAAACTGAGCAGCAAGATGACTGAACATTTGATTAACTCACATCAACAACCAATCATCAAAACCATCATCAAAACCACAGGGGCACAACAATCTCCCCCTTTTTGATGATGGCAACACTTTCAATACATTGAGTCATTCTGATGATGTGAGGCATTCTGAAGACTCAAATTATTCTCCCCCTTTGACTTCATCAAAAAGAAAAGAATTTGAGAAATTAAGGCATGTATAAAAGTTCAGTCAATTTCTCCCTCTTTGGCAAACAATCTCCCCCTTTGGTATAATCAAAATAAACCATGGTAGATGCAGATGCAGCAAGAAATGCAATACTTCCCCCTGAGTATATGAATGCAAGGTCACAAATGATATGAACATGATTCATTATGACAAGGAATGCTCCCCCTGAATAAGTGGAATCTTATGAGATAGATGAGAAGGAGACCACAGGGGCAAACAAGGAGAAGTTCAGGTCAATGAACCAATAACATGAGCAGAAGAAATTCAGCCAGATTTTTAAGGAAGCTTCAATCTCAGAAAATTCAGTCAGATTTTCAGAGAGATATCAATCTCATAAATCTAAAACATAAGTTTTCAAAGTCTTCCATTATAAGGGCTTATGAATGAGCTTTATTGAACAGCATGGTTTAAACATGATGTATGTAGAGTTTATCAATAAAATTCTGTATTGATATCTAAAACCATGGTTTAATAAAAATGAACCAAGCCCTCATATTTATCTTGATAAATCTCCCTTTCTCTTACACAATCAAAATTATTGACTTCTTTCGGAATTACATGCATCTGTATTGAAATCAAGCAATTATGAAGTCATATGAATTTGTCTAGGGTTGTAGCAATTTGATTTTAGCATCAATATTCAGGTATTTCAATTTGTTCAACAATTTTCTTGCTACAATTTTACGAGCACTCTTGTTCAGTTCACACCTTGTAACTAGAGGATATACCTTGATCAGAGGCCAATATCCCTAAGCACTTAGTGTGACTAACAGTCATGCTTTGTATGAACAGAGTTAGCATTTACACATCATGACACACTCGAAATCATTTCTGGATGAGTGAGTTGTATTTCTCAGTGTGCATGCCATTGCTCTGCCTAATTTTCAATGAATTTTATTTTACAGAGTTAACTAAGGCACCTCATGACACAGTCCTTTGGACATGGTTTCTCAGTGACCAAAATCATTGCTCTGACAACTATTTACCCTTTAGACATTTCAGACAATTTATTTGCTTCAAAGCAATAACAATATCATGTTCTTAACCAAATAAAGTCATGTATTCAATAATGCAGATTTCAGAAGATTTTACAAGACACATCATGAAGCAGATGGTTAAGATTTATTAAGCATGCTTCAGATATTTTTAAGAGATTTTAAAGCCAAACTCATTGAATACATTAAACTTAAACCACATGAGTTATTTCAGTCATTCATAAAAAACGTATAATAGAAGATTTCTAGTTCAAAAGTTTTCAGATTTATGATTGAGATAGCCCATTGAAATCTTCATGAAGGACTGATGGAATTCTGAACCCAAATGATACCAATTGATAGGAGAAATACCAATTGTTAAGAGAGAGATTGTGAAGCTCAAAGTTTTCAGAATATGATTAAGGTTTGTCAACAAAATTAGTAAGAGAGGATATGCAATGAGTTCTGACCCATGTATGCATTCGACAACCTATATGCAATGCAATGACTCCCCCTCACAATATGTATTCAAACTCTCTTTTTGGCATTTTCAATATAGGGAGATGCAATGCACTATATGTATGCAGGGACATGCAAAGTCTTAACATTGAATGCTATGCAAGGAAATGCAACTAACTCCCCCTGAAAACATGCAATGCTTGCACTGAAAACTGAACATATGATACGAAATGATTCATGCACATTCAGACTGCCCTATCAAGCAACATGACCCATGGTACTAGGCGGAGCACTTGGTCTAAAAGACCAGCTCTCACATAGTAAGGACCTCCGGACAGATTTCCCTGCCTTTTGGTAGCTTACCATTTGATATACCATCGAGGTCATGAATAACAAGGTAAAATCAACAGTCCTATATGCAATTCAGGTTTTTCAATGAGTTATGCAACAGACAGTTTTCAAACAGCATTCAAATGCAGTTCAGGTTTTCCAATGTACTATACATGCAAATCACATATATGCACTTCAGATGAGTAGAGTTCAGAGGCATCAATTCAGACAATGCAGATGAAGAATGATTATGCAAAAACAGATTTAGTATGTCATGCAGTAGATGAAACTAAGAATAGGATATGCAAGAATACATCAGACCAGATATGCAATGAGTTTCAAAATGGGAAATGCAGAGAGATTACCTGAAAAGTGTGAGAATGGTTTTTTTTTTCTTGAGTGCCTTGGATCATTACCCCTTTTTATTTCAGTCCCAAGGCACACCTGCATAGCAATGTTATTTTGCACAAACAGGTACCCAAGAAGTCTTGGGTCCTGACAAAACAGTATTACTCCTAGCAGGTTTTCTCAGCACATTTCTAGGAGCAGTTCTCAGATCTGATTTATGCACATTCTTGTTAGCATGAATTCTATGTGCACAAGCATGAGATTTCTTATTAACAGAATAAAAATTCTGTTTGCCAAAACCAGTTTGGTTTTGATATCCTGCCAGCCAACAGGTTGCAGCCCTGTGACTTGGCTTCCCACAGTTATAACATGAAAGTTTTACAAATTGTCTTACAAGGAATTTAGCATGTTTGAGATTCACATTTCTACCCTGAATATGCCAACAGTCCTTGACTGTATGGCCATACTTCCCACATTTGAAGCACTCATTGTGCTTGCCTCTAAAAACATTACTTCCAAACACATTTCCATTTGCAGGGAGTTTAACAGTTTTAGAATTGAATTGTCTACCCTGAGCATGCCTACAGTGGGCTGCAATGTGGCCCATCTTGCCACAGTGAAAGCATGAATTAGAACTTTTCTTACCAGCATTCAGCCAGCATTCAAATCCCTTATGACCCAATTTTTCACAATTAAAGCATGACATATGTTGGTTTATTGGAACAGACTTGTTCTTGTTAAGAGCATGATCGTTTGCATGAAATTTAATCTTATCACTAACAAACCAGCATTGTGAAATTTTGTGTCCTAGTTTACCACAATGAAAGCACTCAATTCTCCTTTTCTGAGATGAAGGATTTTTATCATGATATCTCCTAGCATTCTTATTATCCTTCTCCATCAACTTACACTCATGCATCAGATGTCCAACTTTATGATAATAATGACAGATAATCTTCTTTTTAGATGCATGTGAGTGTGTGTGAGGACTGTGACCAGCATGCACTGATGAAGCCTTTTCATTTATTTCCTAATTTACAGTCCTTTTCTGATTTTTATCCGGTTTTCCTGTTTTCTTAGCCTTGTACTGAATTGGAGATGAAGTAGAAAGCTTTTTCTGTTCAGTGGTTTTAATGAAAGCAGTTTTCAGCTTGGATCCATCAACCTTTTTCAATTTTTCAGTTTGTTTCTGATTCTTCTGAACATTTGGTTGTTTATTTTCTGAGGTGGTGGCTACATCAGATGCTTTGATAAAGGATGTCGTCAGCTTGTTTTCAAAAGCCTTTTTATTGACATTGTTGTAGCCTAACCCTTCCCTTTGAGTATTGACCTTAACTCCTAACAACCTATCCAGATTTTCTTGTCCACTTACAAACTCTGACAGAGAGTTCTTTAAGTCTTGGATTTCATTTTCTAAAGAGGTGATTTGTAACTCATAACTGGCAATCTCTTGCTCACTACAATTCATAGCTTCATTCAAAACTTTGTTAGAAGTTTTATATTTCTCAATTTCATTTTCCAGATTGCTCAGTTTATCAGAATCTTCAACACAAATACTTTTTCCTCTTTCCAAAGCTAGAAGTCTCTCTGACATAGTGGAGTTCAGCATTTTCAATTTCTCATTTTCTTGCTTAAGTTTGTCATTCTGAATTAACTCATTTATCAAAGTCTGATCTTCTGAGTTACTTTCAAGTTTTCTTCCAGTCTTGAATTCCTTCAAATCTTTTTCCTTCTTTTCAATGTTTTTATGTAATTCCACATTCACAGATTTGATGGCTTCAAGTTTTTCAGCAAGCAAGTTTTTCTCCTGCTTAAGTTTCTCTGATTCTTCTTCATCTTCTTTGGAGAGTTTTCTGAGAGATTCATCTTCAGATTTTAGCTTGTTTAGTTCAGAGTAAACACATTCAAGTTCCTTCTTCAGTTTTGCATTCTGATTTTTATACATATGATTATCAGACAGACATGCATCATGAAATTGCTTCGTACTTGAACAATTTTCACATGGAGAGCTAGAACTATCTACCCAAGTACCCTTCTTCAACTTTTTATATTGTTTTCTTAAGCTCTCATGTGACTCTAACAATTCAGCATATGCATTCTCCCAATCATCAAGAGAAAAATTCTTGAAGAGATTTACCTCATCATCATCATCTTCATTTTGGCTGCTGCTTTGATTGCTTCTGTCAGCCATCATGCAGCTTGTTTGATTTCCTTTCCCGGCTCTCTTCATCATTTCCAACATATCCCTTGCAGATCTGCAATCAAGGAAACATGAGTGAAAGGCTTTGTCAGTGGCTGCTTTCATCAGATTTATAGCTGTCTGATTCTCCTCATACATTGATTCGTGACTGTCAGTCCATTTGGACTTTTTCCTTGGTAATTTATGAGGACCTTGTGAAATCACTTTCCACAGGTCTAGATTCACTGATTTAACATAACTACGTAAAGCACTGTGCCACTGGTTGAAATCAGAACCACTAAAGACGGGTGGACAAGCCATTGAAACAGATATCCGATAGATTCAATGCAACAAGAATATTGATGCACTAAAACAAATTAGCACCTAAGACTGCAAGATCGATCTGCAGGTCGCTGGACCTTGTATGCAGACACCCGCTCTGATACCAACTGTTAGGGTGCTAGGCCCGGATACAGAGGGGGGTGAATGTATCCTTCTATGTATAATGGCCAAATAAAAACTTGGATGCTAGAGATAGACACAGAATAGAACCAATTCGATTCAACTCAAATACAAACACTTGGAGCGTGCCTATTCAAGCATCTAGCGGAAGCAAAGCAAACAATCAAACCACTGCACAATAGATTTTTAGGTGGTTCGGTCCACAGACCTACATCCACCCCTCACTCCCAACCGGAGTGAGGCTTCCACTAGCTCAAGCTAGAACGCAGACTTAGTCTGCAAACAGTTGCTGCCACACAGCTTGACCAGGGGAACAGCCTCCCCTCTTCCTCCCAACCGGAGGGACACCCAAGTGACTCCCAGCCACTTGGAAACTAGAGGTCGAAGACCTCTCTTCCTCAGACCAGGAGGGACCACTGGACTTGCAACCACAAGCCCAGAACCGGAGGACTAGCCTCCCTTCCTCTAACCAGAGGGAACCCACAAGTGACAACCTGTCACTTGCAACCCGGAGATCAGATCTCCCTTCTCCTGAACCAACAGGAGGAACCCGATCCCCAGCAGGGCAATCGGAAGAACAAGATAACCAAATGAAAACGGAGAAACAAAAACACGAAATGAAAATAACTTCAGCAAACAGAAAGCTGAAAGATGAAATGCACAATATGGCTCTCAACAGAGCTGACTGGCCTGGATCTGATCCACGGTCCAGTGAAGATAGATCTTCAGATGAAGCTTCCTATCTCTCGTTCTCTCTTCTTCTTTCTCTTCCTTTTCTTCTCTGCTTCCTTCTCTCACTCGCGAGCTCTCTCTCTTTCTCTTTTTACTTCTGCTGCTTCTCTCACTCTGCCACTCTTCTTTTTCTTCTTCTTCTCTTCTCACTGGATCGAACTCTCAGCACTACTGCTTTTCTGCAATTGCTCTCAAGGCTTCGATCACGATCTCTCTCTTTCTTCTTCTTCTCCTTTTCTTCTTCTTTTCTTTTTCTGGATCGAAGGGCTTTTCTGCTCTCCAGGCTTTTTCTTCGATCTACCTTCATCTGAAGACGAAGGCTCCATTATATACCAGTAGCAGTAGCAGCAGCAGCAGCAGGGCGCGTGTGGCTTCCACAGTTCCCGCCCTAAGGATTCGGACCACGTGGCAGCATCCAGCAGGCTGTCAGAACACGTGTCCTCATCTGGGCACTCTCCTTATCCTCGGATCACGTGCCCAGCACCAGTACGCTCAGCAACTGGAGTTAGATGGCGTCAACTCACTTGCTCCAAAGAGTTGACGCAGCCATAAGAGATCTTCAACCTTTTTAACCGTTGCGTCGACTCCATCAGCTTGCTGTGTTGACGCAACGGTATCGGTAGTCCAGTGATCAAGTCTTCAACAGATGGGCGTGCAGCGACGACGTTATCAGCATGTTGCGTTGACGCATTGAAGACATGTACATTTGTATACTGGCGTCTCTTAAGCCGCTGCGTCGACGCTGCTTGTTGATGGCGTTGACGCAGTGAAAGCTTCGTCGCTTGTAAGAGTTTATGCTTCTTTAACTGCTGCGTCGACGCTGCTTGCTTGTGGCGTTAACGCAATAGAAGACATCGTGAAAGCTTCGTCTACTGATGCGTGGACGCTTTAAGCTTCAGGCGTCGACCCTGTTCCCTTCAGCAACAATAATGAAGTGTATAGACTTAGTGTTAACGTGCCAGAGAAACCAGTGTACAGACTTCATGTTAACGTTTAACCCAATGTACATACTATGACATGAAGCCAACGTCCAGACTTGAAGAGAAAACAAATGTATGGACTTTGACGGAGTGAGACAATGTTCAGACTTTGAAGATACACTGTGGATGTACAACCTTGGAAGATCATGGAGTGTATAGACTTGAAAGTCTGAAGGCGATGTACAGACTTTGATGCCCAAAGGCGATGAACAGTGAATCAGTGTATAGACTTCAAAGTTCATTGAAGGATGTACAAACTTCAGAACTGAACGTAGGTAAAAGGCTCCCAATGTATAGACTTCGAAGTTCACTGAAGGATGTTCAGACTTTGTTCCACCGACCAGAGTATTGACTTTGCAAGCGTGAGACGCTGAAAGAGACGGTGGCTGAGACGAACGCTGTATAGACTTTGAAATCTGAATCGACAAAGCAGGCTGTACAGACTTTGAGAGTCTTGAAGGATGTACAGACTTTGAGGGCTTTGATGGCCAATGTACAGACTTGTAACACTTGAGGACTGATGTATAGACTTAGGAACATTTGCCAAGGCTGTACAGACTTTAGGCTGAATGTGTGCAAAGACGGAGAATGTATAGGCTTCATGAAGTGCATGCTACAGTGATGTATAGACTTAGACGCAACATGCTATGCAATGTACACACTTGATGTAATGCATGCCGATGTACAGACTTCAGTTGAAGTCAACCGAAGAGTGTATATACTTTATGAATGCATATGCCAAGACCAATGTACAAACTTGATCGAATGTCTAGACTTTGCATGAACAGTCGATGTGTAGGCTTGAAGAACTGAAGCCCACGTTGTATAGACATGACCTAACAGTCCAGTGTATAGACTTGAATAGCTGAAGGCTACAGTGAGAGAGTGTATACACTTGACCAGATCAAGGGCAATTCGAGTGTACAGACCTCATGCCATGAGACGCTGAGAGAGATAGTCCAATGTACAGACTTATGAAGACTGATGCATGAACAGTAATGCATAGACTTAGGAGCATGGATGCCAATGTATAGACATCAACTATCAAGACGCTAAGGAAGACGGACAATGTACAGACTTCCTGTAACAGTCTGATGTACAGACTTCATGAAGCTAGACCAGCGGCTGTACAGACTTTGAAGGAGGACAAATGTATGGACTTGGTGACGTGAAAGCGATGTACACACTTAGCGTTGACGCTAATGTCTTGAGAATGCTCATAGCGTTGACGCTGCATGAGATGTAGGCTGTACAGACTTAGCATGTGAAGACTGATGTGCATACTTGCTGAGTTGACGCTGCAGCCCAATGAGTTGACGCTGTAACGTATATTCTTGATGATCAACTGATGATGTATAGACTTCATCAAATGAAGAAACTGAACTGAAGCGTCGACGCATCAGCTGAAGGAGTTGACGCACTACTGTATGGACAGATACAAATATGACCAAGGGGTCGACGCATCGGTACACTGAGTTGACGCACTGCAGTGACAACTGTGCAGACAGAGTGTAGCAATGAATGCTTTATGCATCAGTTAATATGACTGAACATCAAAATATATTAAACTAAACTGAGCAGCAAGATGACTGAACATTTGATTAACTCACATCAACAACCAATCATCAAAACCATCATCAAAACCACAGGGGCACAATAGTTCCTGTTCTTGAATTCTTGCCTCAGATGGCTTAAGCTTCAAAAACTTTGTAATGAAATCCATATTGTATACATTTACCTTAGGGATTTCCTTGAATGTCTCTTCCTCTAAGAAAATGTTCATTTTCTTGAAAATGGCTATCAAATGGGCTGCATAGGGTAAGTGCCCTCTGGATTCTTTGCAGGTTCCCATAATCTGAATCATTAATTCTGGCATACAGATTCTAACTTTCTTGAACAAGCAGTAGAAGATAAAACATTGTGACTCTATAAGTCTCCCTCTGCCTCCATCTTGTGGAGTTATGATTGTGGTGAATATATGATGTAATAATCTCTTAAGAGGGGAAATTTTTTTTGCATTGAACTGAGTCAATTTGATTTGCCTTTTGTCGATTACTAGGCTTGTAGTGAGAAAAGAGTATGCTTCATGTTTATCATATTCAAAATCACCTTCAACCACTCCATCTTCAAGAATTCTAAAGACCTTATAGAGAAAATGCCTAGAAATCTCAATCTTAACTCCTTTAACATGAGATGATAGCCTAGAATGGTCTGAATCAAACTTCATGTTTTTGTAAAACTCCGTGACCAACCTAGGGTAGTAGTATCTGTGCTTACCCATGAATTTCTTCCACTTTTGAAATTTAATCAAATCCAATAACTCTGGATACTTAGTAAGCATACTCTGATTGTGAAAATCCACATACCATAGGAAGATAATTTTAGCGGATTCAAGAACAGACTCTGCTTGCCTTGAAGAAGTATCAGTGTCCTTCTCTTCTTCAGATACCCTGCAAGTCCCCTCTATGGCAGATGTTTTACGCCGCTTGGCTGGTGCTTCAGACACCTTTTCCTTTCCTTTAGCAGATTTTTCTTCACGTAACCTAGAAACAGTGCCCTGATCATGTGCAAGCTTTGATCTTCTTTCCTTGTGAGGAACTTCAACCGCTTTCTCAGATAGGGTGCCTGTCGGTTGCTGCTCCTCTGGAGCCTTCCGCTTCCCCTTACTCTTGGTGGCTGGAGAAGACATATTGGATACGAGAAGGAGACGGAGATTAATTGCACTAGTTTGAGAAGACTGGAGGACAAGAATGGAGTGAGTGAGTTTCGCACAGGGTGAGAGAGTAAGGACGACTAGGGTGCTTCGATGCTAATGATTTGGAATGGAATAGAAGCCTCGACCTTGATGAAATGGGTTTCAACGGTGAGGTAGACGTTGATATAGGGTAGAGTCTTGACATGAAATTCTATCGACTTTACCAAATTCAAGACTAGTTACCAGATTACCCTTCTCTTTAAGTTAAAATGCCTTTCTTTATATTTACATGGTTTTCTGCTTATGAAGATTATATATTAATGCATTAATCTTTTGATGCATGATCAATGGAAATAAACCATCCTAATCAAAGTACTATGCGTAGTCAGAAAACCATCAATCTTACTGGTCATTTTCATTAGACAAAATTGATTTAAATCTGTCTTATATTAAAATTAAATAGTTTTAAGTTTCTGAAAAAGAGCTCAAAGTCAACCATGTTTTTTCTTTCTCTTTTTATTTATTTGACTGAGCATTCTAGTATAACTACACCTTTTTACTCAAGAAGACATGTTGACTGAACACCAGAATCCCTGGTTACTCAGTGCAGTATACCTTTATGCTTCAAGTTATGAACAGAGATAACACCTTTCATCATGACATGACCTCTACATTTCATTGATATTGATGGTCATTTTCTCCAAAAGATATGCCATTGCTCTGCCTTTTTCTTATTTTATATGAAGGCGTATTCCCTGGCTTTATATCAGAATTTACTTAAAACAGCTTAAGAACAATATAAGTACATGACTCTCTACCAGATTGTCTTATTACTTATAATTTTCAGAATTCTGGAGACTGGACAGTTACAATGTTTAGAATGTTTTAAGACCATTGAGATTACATTCAAGGACATTTTGAACAATAATGAAGATTTAATCTTCATAGACAAAAAATCACATTTCTGTAAAGTCCAGCAAATTCCTTTTTGGATCTGGGTGATCTTAGTAACCGTATCTCTTGGCTAGTAAAGGTGATAGATTTCAAGACTCACTCCCCCTGAATAACAGATTCTAATGATAGACCCCCTTGAAAAAATGCATTAACATTTAAAAAGAGAGAAAGACTTGTCATAGAACATAGATGAGAAAATAGAGATGGAGAAATCAACAAAGTGAAGATAGGTAAGAGTGGAATGGTAGAAGACCGCATAAAAGCAAAGGTAAGACTTCGGACAGATTTGCAGACAACCATAGATAAAGCCTTACTAGCTTCTCATCTGACATCAACCTTCTATATAGAGTACAAGAACATACAACAAGCAGCTTGTACTAGGTGTAGTAAGGTAGGTGTTCTTTCCCAAACGTTGACCTACCAACATAACCATGAAGTGCATTCCAGCCAGAATAATCTCAGCAACAACTCTGCACATTTCATAAGACTAACCTCAAACATAAGCATCTGATCCTCTACAATAAGGTTGAGGTTCTTCTCATGTGCTACAACTAGCCAGTGAACATAAGGTCGATGTACCTAACATATGCTTTGACTAGATAGCATGGCAAGGTCGGTGCATCTTCCATATGCATCGACTTGATAGCTAATTCAGACATGATGTTCAGCGAATTATTAAACCAACATGACAACACTTCACCCAGCAGCAAGATCAAAACACATATTCTAACAGTAATCACTTTATGCATACCAATATTTGTGACACAATTTACTCGGCTCCCCCTCACTATGTGCAGAAACTCAAACAAACAACAATCCCTTTCTTATTATACACAGATACACAACTATTATATGTAAAATGCATGTTTATCACTACATGCAGATTTGACCCTTGGTACTTGGTGGAGGACTTGATCTTAAGACCACTTCACACATGGTTAGAACTTCCAGACAGACTTCATCTGCCCTTTAGCACTATACCATTTGATATACCAATAGGGTCATGCACGAATATGCATCTATTGTTAACATGAATGACTGTTTAACATGTAAAATCTCATATGGAATTGCATGTAGCAGACTATCAACATACATCAAACATGACAAGATAACATCAAACAACATCAATGAATTTAGTCTAAGCAAACATGCAATATTCCACAGAGAACATTATTCAAGCAAAAAAAAATGAGAATGTGGTTTAACTGACCTTCATGTGCCTTGATATTTATTTAACCCCTTTTTATTGTTTTCCACCAAAGCACACATGCAAATAAAAGTTATTTTGCATATCTAGGAACCCAAGAGTTCTTGGGTCCTGTCAGATAAGTAACACCTCTGACAAGTGTACTCCAAGCATTCCATACATTCAACTGGTCAGATTTCATCCAATAGCATTCAAACATTTTATGTCCAGATTTTCTATAGTAGTTGCATATTGGATGTTTATGAATTGGAGCAAAATTATTCCTGAAATGAGTATTTCTAAATGTAGGAAAATGAGCATGTATGGAATGAAAATTCTTCTTAGCACACCAGCATTGTGCTGCAACATGCCCAAGTTTTCCATAATTAAAACACTCAACATTCTGAACTGCATGTTTCCAAGCATGATAATTATTTGCATGATTGTTTTTAGCATGAGGTTTGCTAAACATTTGATCATCTTTCGTCATTAAGTTACAATCATGCATGTGGTGACCATTTCTTCCACAATAGAAACATGAAGTTCCATTTTTATTTCTGTTTGCATGTTTATGAAGAAGGACATTGGGCTTAACATGCAAATTGGCATAACTACCGAAATGTTTCTAAATGTTTTCTGCAAATTCTTATTTCCATTCTGAGAGACGTTCATTTTCTTAAGTGCCTCCATGTCATCTGCTTTCATAACCTGGCAGTCATCCATAACATGCCCTGCCCTATCACAGTAATGACATGAAGTATTCTTTTTGTGTGCATGTGAATGAATGGGGGACTTTTGAGCTACATGCACTGAACTATCAGACTTCACAAGATTCACAGGATTAATAGAATTCACAACATTAGCAACAACATTTTTGGACTTATTCATATGAACATTCTTTTTCTGTTTTCAACCTTTTTCAGAATTTTAGTTTGCTTTTCAATTTCTGAGCAGTGAATTGAAAGATAGAAGTGGAAGGTGTCTTTGATGACTCTGAATAGCTCACAAAAGAAGTAGACACTTTATTTTTAGACTGCTTCTCATGGTCTGGATTATAACCCAGTACTTCTCTTTGGAAACTCACTTTAGTTCCATGAATTTTATCCAAGTTATCCTTTCCCTTAACAAATTTAGACAAGGAGTTTCTTAGACGTTGGATTTCAGAATTTAGAGAAACAATGCTAACCTCATAGCAAGCAATGTCAGATTCACAGAGAATTACTTGTTGATGTAAAATATCATTCAAACCATTGAGTGTGTTAATTTATTTTTTCAACTTCTGCTTATTGTCAATTTCAACACACTTTCCTTTTAAAAAGGTTAACAATCTTTCTAACATGACAATATTTAGAACCATAAATTTCTTATTCTGCTCTTTCAGATTTAGATTTTCTTCAAGCAAATCAATCTTATTCATGGAATTCAGTTTTTCAGTTAACTCCTCCTCATTCTCTTCAAGCTCCTTTTTCTTGTTAAGCAGTTCTTCATTTTCTTGTTTTAATTAATCAATTAACTCTTCTTGCCATTTCAGATCAGACTGAAGACTGGCATTCAGTTTACTCGTTGACAGACATTTATCACATGATTTTTCAATTTTCTTTGTTTCAGCCTTAAGGTGTTCATTCTCATATTTTAAAGAGTTTATTTTAGATGACATAGTCTTTCTCAATTTTCTATTTTCTGATTTGGCTATCTTGTATTTATCTAACAAACCATCATACAATTTCATCAAGTCATTAAACGTAAGTTCATCAGATTCAGAACTTACCTGAGAAGAAGATTCTTCATGTTGATCACTGCTGTGATCCTTGGCCGTAAAGCATGTGTTCCCTTCTTGCGTGGAGATCTCTGTCAGTTTGTCCAGAATCTCTTTTACACTCCTGCACATGGACAAACTAGGGAATTCATCAGAATTTATTGCCCTCTTTATCATCTTCAGGACTTTCACATTATCTGCATTCTTAAGTCTGTGAATAACACTCCATTTGGATTCAACCTCTGGAATGTCATATGGACCGTATGCAGTTAGAACCCAAAGATTTGAATCAATGGAGTTCACATAATCCTTAAATTTACCTAGCCAAATATTAAAGCTGGAGCCATCAAACATCAGAGGATTAGCCATGAAAACATATTTAAATCAGAGACAAGTAAACAGTGTATACACCAAAGATGCGGGATCAGATCTGTAGATCATTGGATCTAAAATCACATAAACCTGCTATGATACCAATTGATGGGATATTGGTGATCCTCCCTGATTGCACAAATGAGATCTAGAGGGGGGGTGAATGGATCCTTATGATTTTTTTTGCAGAATTTAAAAAATTAAATCTACTCTTACTGATCTAAAACCAAAGCAACGTTCTACATACACTGTAAACACTAGCAATTGTCACTCGAATGAGGAAAGCAGCCAATCAACCACTTAAAGTACTAGGTGAAGGTTTGATCTAAGATCCCCTCATGCAAGAGGTGACATTCCAGATAGGCCTGACCTATCTTTCTGACATGCCTTTTGATATACCAATTGGTTGATAAACCACTCTGATCAGAAGAATGAAATTAGCATTCAGATTTAAAACCAAACAGTTAGTGGTCCTAATCATGCATCTACGCAGATTAATAGATAGATAATCAATCACATATGGGACAAGAATTTTTAGGTGGTTCAAACTCAACCTTGAGACTTACATCCACCCTACACTCAAACCTGAGTGTGGCTTCTGTTGACACACAGCTTGGCTGCTGATCCACAGCTTCGGGGACGAATTCCTATAACCGCTGACTAACAGCTTTATCCGCTGAGCCTCACAGCTTGCTAACAGCTGAGCACCACAGCTTGCTGTCCGAGGAACAAATCCTCGCCGCTGAGCATCACAGCTTGCTCCTCTGACCTACAGCTTGAAAGACAATGATATGAAAACAAAACAAATGACTGAAAATGGAAATCAGATTTAACAATAGAAACACTGTAGCTCAAAGATGAGCATACGATTCTAGATCTGATCTAGAAATCGTGACTGCAACAACTCTCACATTTTCTCAACTTCTCCTCCTCTACGATACTCTGTTTTTGAAGCTTCTCCTTCTATCTGCAACTAGCTCTCACACTCTTCACTTTTCTCTCAAACGCTTCCCACTGCACTCGAATCACTTCTTCTTCAATTGCCTCAGCCTTCTCTATTTTTCTTCTTCTGCAATTCACTTCGCCTCTTCTCTCCTTCTGTCTCTCTCAGTTTTTCTATTTGTTCTCTTCTTCTAAGTATATCTCTATCTCTCTTTTCTTCTCAGGGATTTTTTCCCTTTATATAGCAAGGAACAGATGATGTGGACCCTACATAGTTTCGCTCCGGTCCGTGGAGGGAAGACTCCCGCTAATGGCTCTCTCTTAGATAGGTGGCTTTAGTGATTCTACGTGTCAAATCTGGTAGTCGGGATGAGGCCACATGGCTGAGTATTCTTGGAGAGCAAGCGCCTTGGATCACGTGTTTCATTAACTTTAATCTTGGATCACGTGCTCACAAGAGTCTCTACTACTCTCAGTCCACTTAATATTTGACTGAATCCTGTCAATAAGGAAAAAGACATTTCGTCAAACACCTGTTTCATAAAAATGCATACTTATACAATGTTTAGAGAAATCAGGTACTCAGACCAAATAAATGTGTGATTATGCAAATGCTTTAAGCATGGACTTGATGCACAGACTTGGTGACCTGAATCTACATGTGCATCGACCCTGATTTCTACATGTCCACAGACATAGATGCTTTATTTGTACTGACCCTAGATATGCACAGACCTATATGTGTTCAGACTCTAAATGTTGCATGTGCACGGACTTTAGATATGCACAGACCTATATGTGCTCAAACCTTAAGTGCTACATGTGCACGGACCTTAGATAAGCACATACCTATATGTGCTCAGACTCTAAGTGCTGCATGTGCACGGACCTTAGATATGCACCGACCTATATGTGCTCAGACTCTAAGTGTTGCATGTGCACGGACCTTAGATATGCACAGACCTATATGTGGTCAGACTCTAAGTGCTGCATGTGCACGGACCTATATGACTATGCAAAAATATGCCTCGTCATTATGTGGATTAAGACATGTACATGCACCGTCGTAATATACGCAGAATGAGAATGTGCACTGACCTGTTGGACTTAAACCTAAAATGTGTATGGACCTTACAAGAGAAATGCAGAAGAGTGCACTGACTAGATATGAAGGAAGTGTGAATGTGCATTGACCTTATCTAATTACGACCTGAACATGCAGTGACCTTAATGACTAAGTGCCTATATGTGCATCGACCTGAGTTTTGACACTTAGACAAATGAATGGTATGTTCAATGTGAATATTCTTATGCAGTTCAGTCCCAACACGATTCATAGAGTGTCATCATCAAAACTAGGGTTCCAACAGACACAATAATCACTCCTCAACTAAAGATTGTCCAATAATGAAGAGGAGTCGACTCCAAGGTCAAGTGGAGCCGACTCTGTAGCAACTTCGCGAGCTAAGTCAAAGACCCATCTGATAATGAGGTCGCCACAAGAGACATCACGGAGTCAACGCGACTGGCAAATTTCCTTTCAAAAGTGAGAAAGGTGTCGACTTTTAGAGTTGACCCCACATTAGATGCTTTCTATTTGAGCATCTTCAGCAAAGTAGAGTCGACGCTATCAAGGATGGGTGTCGACGCGGTTCACGTTGTCCAGTGAAACACGTGAGGAATTTAAGTTAACAACATGCCTTCGACCGTAAATCATTGTCACGCGATTCAATACATGTGGCTGGACTCTGGAAGGTTCCTAAGTGTCACAATATTATCTCTAACACCTGGACTACTAGATTAATTTGTTTGTGGATCAGATTTTTCGGTAAAAAGACATTCCCTGCTCTATATATGAAGCATTCCTTCGAAGGACTGGTTGTTGCCGCTGTTGTTGCTTTTGAAGTGTGAGAAGCTATCAGAGAAAGAAAGAGAGAGTCATTTCAAAATCAAGAAGAAGAGAAGAGATTAGAGAGGAGAGAGAGAACTCAAGTGTTGGCACTCTATTTCAGTGAAGAAGGCTTTGATTGAAGCTATAGTTTTTTGAATTATATTTTTCATTGTATCTCTATTTTTGTTTATTTTAGTTCGCAGTATCTTGTTTCTTGGATTGTTGTGCTTGCCGCACACAAGGTATTTATGCACAGACCACATCTGTGCATGGTCTGACTATAGAGCAGTAGTGTTTTTGATCTTGCTAGGTGTGAGATCAATTTGTGGACAGCGACGTGCTATTCACGTTCCCTCTGTGTCATCAGAGGATGGGAGAATCGTTCCTCCAGTTATTGCATTGTGCAGTGGGTCTGATCTTGTTGGGCACAAGATCTGCGTGAGGGATTTGTCTCCTTCAGATTCTAGCTATGGAATAAGCCTATGTTGGAGACTGAGTCTGCGTTTAATTGTCTTGTGCAAGAAATCCTCACTTTGATCAAGTGAGGGGTGAACGTAGATTGCTGGTGCCATCGAACCACCTAAAAATTTCTATATGCTCTGTGGTTTGATTTCAGTATATCCTATCACTATTCTCAAACAAATTAGGGTGGTATATCAAAAGGTGACGGTGGATAGACAGGTCAAGCTTATCCTGAACGCCCCACTTTGTGAGAGGAGATCCTTGGATCAAACCTCCACCTCGTACCAACCTTAGTTTGTTTGCTTACTCCTGCTTTGGTGTGTGGTGTGCCTTCCTTAATCATCTTCTGAGCATTCGGTTTCTACACTGTGTTCTACTTCTTCCTACTCATCTGGTGTTTGTCCATTGGTATGTCTGATCCCTGTGCTGGTTTATTCTATCATTTAGTAGCAGATCATATCGTGAGGCTTGAATTTTATTTTTGGTTATTAGGCAAATCAGACCTATTCATCCCCCCTTCTAGATATGGTTCTTCATTTTCATCAGTATACCACTTGGTGCCCCCCAGATAAGTTGGAATCATGTTCAACGGTTGCTTGTTCAGTTGCACCTTCTCATGTGGAGCGACCCGTGAGGGGTTGTGGAGGGCGGGAGTGCACATCCCTCAGAGAGAATTGAGCATCCTTTATCGTGTGCTGGAGCACATAGAGCTGCTGTTATATTTTGCTAGATCTTTCCCTCTGGAGAGGGTACCTTGCAGAAATTTCTTTTAGCTTTATCACTATGCTGGCCCTGACATTGGCCGACTCCACTTTTGAATCGGTCGGCTTGAGTGAACCTGATAGTGTATTGCGACGTAGAGCAACATCTCTTCTTTTATCTTCGAGTTTCTTTCTTCTTTTGTTTTCAGCATCTGCCCCCAGAGCGGAGCACCATCTGTATCTTGCATTTATTTTTCGGCCTCCTATTGTAGCTCAGTGACTCGGAATGCCCCTTTAGAGCATGTATTATTCTAGTTGGTATAGCGAGGCCTTGTTGGCCACCGCCTTAAAGACAAGCATTTGGTGAGGGCGCGGTGGGTCCACCCTGTATTCACCTATTTGCAATTCACCATTTTGGATCAGGCCATCGATGATGTCTTTAAACACATCGCAATCCTCAATGGAATGTCCCCTCTTTTGGTGATAGGGACAGAACTAAGGATCATGGTTTCTTTTGATGTCATTTGGTCTTTTAGGCTCCGGAAGGATGACCTTGTGGTATTTGCGGGCCCACTCAAATAGAATTTGAGTTTTGTCCTTTGGAAAGGAATATGGTTTCTTCATTCTTACCCTTAGTAAGGATTTTTTCTCGACGGGCTTGGTGGAAGAAGGGCCAACCGCCTCTTTCGATTTCTTCTTTTGTTGCTCGGAAGCTTTAAAATCAATAGTGTTCATTTCTTCTAGTGCCGGGCGCTCACCAGCTGGTTTATTCTTCTGACTTGGGGTAGCAGCAACCGGGCAGTGCTTTGCCAAAATGGCTTCAATATCAGTTGCCAGATTGTTTAACTGATCAAAGGATTTGACTTCAATGCCAATCGCCCTTAGTGGGCCTTCTTCCTTCAAATTGTATTTGCATATATGGACAACATCCATATGGTTTGGTGGATGTCTGCATCTCGCACTGAGATTTCTCCATCGTTGAATATAGTCTAAGGTGGACTCATTATCTTTTTGCTTGAACATGTACAATTCTGCCTCAGTGATTTCTCACTCTGATGGGGACATCAAAGGAAGACCACTAACTTTTTATTTACATTTATACCCTTGTGTTAAATGGGTTTGCAATTGTTTGGCAATTATAAGCCAAATTGTGAATCATTAGGTTTTAGTGGGTTTCTTAGCAAAAAGGCCACGTAGGCCCGGCGGGACCCCCACCCACTCTCCCATTGGGCCACCTAGACTCTCTAGGGCCCATAGGAATGGTCCATGGTCCAAGGTGGACTAGCCTCCTTTGTTGAGCCCAAGAGGGGGGCGCCCCCTCTTTGTCCCCATATGGGGGATTAAACAATTCCCCTATTTATCCTTTTTTTATGTTGTTTTGACCACATGGGAGAAGGGAAAAGGAATTAAATATTCTCATCCCCTAATTGCTCCTCCCTAACCGTAGATCTGAGGGTAGTAATGGTCATTTAGTTAGGTCTATAAAACTCATGTATTTTCATTATTTTGAGAATTAATGCATAAAAAAATTATAATTTGTCCAAGAAGGCCAAAGGGTGCCCCCTCTCTCTCTCCTCTCTCCCAACCCCTTGCAACTGGATTGCGGCAAATTTCTTGAGGTGTGAGGCCTTCTTATCATCCCCTCACTGAGTGAGAAGCTCAGCACGACTGCCGCCGCAGCCATCAAGCCGTCGTCGCACCATCACTGCCACATCGTCGGAGTTCTATCCACCTCTGGACAGAAGCTTGAAGCTCGATTTTTATCTCCCAATCAAGAGATCTGATCGAGCTCAAAATTGGAGGGTGAGTTCCCCACATTGTTCCCACTCTCCACAAAACGTTTCAGGCAAATTAGCCAACGTTTGCTATTTTTCCCAGTCATTTAGTACCACCCCTGACAGTCTACCAACCAGCAGATCTGCGGGATAGTAGTCTGCTAGTTTATTTTTCCCACACATTAAACCACTTCAGAAAAATCCTAAAAAAATTGAGCACGTCCCACACATCCCCCTCTATCAACCATAAAATTCCCAAGATCCATATCCACCCCTTCCCTGTCGATCAAAGGCCATTTTCAGGTATCTGCTTATCTGTCCTGACTGTCTGTAATCCGACCCAGCAAAAAATAACTATGCCACCGTGATTTTCATTTTCAATCCGTTTACTGGATGGATGTGAAATTAATTTATGTTGTAGCCCTTTAAGTCCTATGTCCAACGGCGCCAACCTTGCCTCCATCCACCTTCCGATCTGGGCACAACAATTCTTTTTACCGGGTCGCGCAGATCTGACCCGAGGTAGGATTGTAGAACAGAGTTGAGAGTTAATTCTCCCATAAATCCCCGGCTCTGATCTAGTGACCGCCGCTCAAGGGGATGGACCTGCAACCCCCTAGCAGCATCCCAACTAGCCGCAGCAGCAAGGAGACGCTCGGAAGCCACCGTCCTAGCAGCCGGACCCGCCTGCTGTCTTGTTGGCCCGAGCATAACCGATCCAAACCGGCAACCACTGCCATCCCGAGTGCTCCACAGACGTGTCACCCGTCAACCTGAGTTCGATACTCTCGAAGTCATTGTACCGCCCTTTACCTCTCTGCGTGGAGTAGGCAGTAAAATCATTTGTATAATTATTATCAAATATTTGTACCGGGAGTACGAGTCTTGGCATGGATCGCCTTCCCCACGTCCGGAGCGTGGAGGTATCGTTTTCGCTCCCCTCTTTGGCATTTGCTTTACTCGTATATATTTCTATATGCCGCTGCGAGAGTGATAGGATAACTAGCTCGTTCATATTATTTCAATCACTGCTGTGCGAGAGAGAGTGAAACCCATCCCGTGATCCGATCTGGGCATGAAAGTGAGAGTTGACCACCATAGCTCATTGTCAGTTTCTCAACCATGCACATCCGCATGTTTCCCTCGCTAGGGACGAGTTGCGAGTTTTCCTAGAGTTTCAAGATCGCATTCAAATTAGCGTCGAATCGCGCCCTGTCCCGCATCAAATTGGTATCAGAGCCAAGTTGAGTCTAGGGTAGTCCATCATAGCATGGTTTAAGTCTTAGGTTGCAGTGCATTCCGATACCCGGTATATTAAAAGGTGCCTCCGGAACGATGGGTTACCCCTATCGGGAAGGTAACACACTTGCGTGAGTTCGATCTTCAGATCATACCTCCGCAACCTACCGGATACTAGCTGAGTCTAGGTTTGTATGCGAGTCCGCATTCCAACTTTGCATTGTTGTTTTAGGGTCGTGTCTAGTTGGTTTGTCTTGTCACCAAGTGTCGGCATGGCCATCCTATAGCTACCGTGTCCCATGGATTCCCAAACGCCCACGTCATATGAATGGTGGCGACACACCCAAGGATGGGGAATCCAACCCATCCACCTCCGTAGGCCCGAAGCCTCGGACTTCTATGGCTCCAAAGTCCCGAGTGACTACCTAAAGTGGGAAGCCGCTATGGACGACTACTTTGAGTGTTACACTATGTCTGATGCCATGCAAATTGATTTTGCCAGAAAGCAGATTTTTCACGAAGCCGCCGAAAAATGGAGGGACATAGAATGCTTGAGAGAAATTAGGAGGCAATGGCCTATAGAGCCATGGTGTGAGATGAAGAACGAGCTTAGAAGGGTCTACCTACCCGGCCCAGTCACCTCCAACCGACCCGACCCAGTCACCTCCAACCAAGTGGGTCATAGTCAGAGGCAAAGAGCCACGTACGTAGATGAGCCTAGACCCAAGACTAGGCCAATTGAATATGAGCGAACCCACCATGATGCCCCTAGTCCAAACTGCACCTTAGATGATCTCTTGCAAATGTTTATGGATCGGATGGATAGGAGGGATAGGATGTAGTCGTAACTCCTGCCCAAGCCTAAGGAGGTAGTAGTTGGTATTCTGAACCCGGTGCCATCTACGGAGTCCCCAAGTCCTCTCCCCATCATAGAGGACGTCCTCTCCCCATCCGAGGGATATGTTTCACACCGAGGAGGGCCACCCCAAGGACCTCTTCCCCTCAGGGAGTATATTACTTCCCCACCCATGAGGGCTCCATTGCCACCACCCTCACCTTCCGATCTTTATTCGGAGCCACCTCAGCCAGAGCCACCCGTGCTTCTCATCGTCGAGCCACTACTTAGCTGGCTCAAGAAGGGCTTGGCCCTAAAAGCCTCTTTCTACCTGTCCATGGACCCTGCACTACAAATAGTGCCCGTCAACTCATTCCACACCACTTTCCGGTCTTTTCATCATGTTGATATTTTAGAAGACCTTATCAAGGGATTAGATAGGCAAACGAAGTTGACGTGTATGTTGGCCCAAGGTTTTGACCAACCCACAAGTCGTAGCTTCACCCATCCCACTTTGGGGTCCATTTGTGACGACTCGGATCCCGGATACCGGATATACCCGATAGGACTACCGAGTAGACCCGATACCACATGGAACTCGCGAAGCCTCCCAAGAGTGATAAAGCTCCGAAGGGAAAAAGGATTGTCGTGTAGTACATTGAAGCCACAGAGATATAACAGTAAGCAATTAAATTTCATTAATCGGTTTCCTGAAGTAGCAGAAATAAAACTACTTTTTAATTAACAGTTTCAATTAACAATTATACCAAAGTCTAGTCTAAAGGAAAGACAACCAGTACAGTCAACAGAAAAAAAAGATGTACACTGAGGACGGGGGAAGCCCGACATAGGTACCGCTGGCAGCTACGGACACGTCACACCAGGAACTGCGGAAGCAGAAGACGCCACCCACCTGAAAAGCAGGGGTGAGCGTCGTGTCACTAGCCTAGTAGGGGTCACGCGGATCCCCACTGAAAAACAACACAGTAACACGGAACAACAAAACAACAGTAGTAGCAAAGCAGGAAAACAACCACTAGAAAGCTGTAAAAGATAATTGAAATGGAAGGAGTAGGAATAGCTAAAAGAAAAGGAAAAAAAAGTCGTACCTGAAGGAAAACACGGCTGCTGAACTAACCTCGGCCTCCCTCACTACTCCGAGCAGCAACAGAACGGCAGACCCTGATCTCACAGAGTCAGGCGTCACCGATCTGTCGACAACCTCAGGGCCTACTAAAGCAGACAAAAAGCCTAGAAAGACCTAGACAGACACAGATGACCTAAAGCACACACGACTCGATTGCCATGCACGCTCTTCTAAACACGACCACACACACACGACTAGAACGTCGTGCACACGACACAACACTGACCCCAAGCAAGACCACGAGAGGGCTAACCCGAAAAGGTCACGACGCACAAGAAACGTGAGAGTCACGTGTCACGTGACGGAAGCACCTCCTCACTAGAAGAACAGCCAGCTACGTCCACTGACATCTTATGATGCGCCTACAAGTGTCTCATCTACTATGTCACTGCTTACACGGCAGAGACTAAGACACTGTAACTAGAACATGAACTATAGTAACGAGTGACTAGACATGGTAACGCCCATCGGCGCCAGTCCAAGCCCCTGACCACGTGTGCACACACAAGCTCAATGCCTTGAGCCAGGCCTCTAGCTAGTTTTCTCCCCCAGCAGGATGCTACTGCAAGGCAAGAGAGCCCATGGAAACTAGCTTAAAAACCGTACCTCGGGAATTGCCGTACCACCACTCCCAGGTGGGCCAACACTAGAACGTGTCGACAAGCTACGACTAGTGGAGGCTCACTAGACACAGAACTCTGAAACAAAAGTGTTGTAGTACAGATAGGCGAGGAAACACTATCGTACGTACTACGAAGCACATGACACGAGGTAGCATACCAGACTGCTACCTGACTCAGGACAGTCAACTAGACCTGCCAACACAACGATCCTTGAGTCAGAAGACTCAGGTCAAGATCGTTGTAGAAAGCGGTACAAGCCGCCAATCGGTCTAATCCTAAGCTAGAAGAAACAACCGTAGAAAATGACGCACTGATACCCGAGAGATCTCTGAGAACCCTCAGCACATCTGGACACGCAAACCAAGGTAAGATGACACCTAGTGGCATCCAGAACCATGTCTCGGGCTGCACGAAACTGTCGAGACACACACAAGGTTACCTGTCAATCACTGGGTCACCCCGGGTTGACCGAAACCAGACAATGACTACTGTACAGTAGGAAAGAGAATCCTACTTCAAGCAAGAAAACTCATGGCTACCTTTTAATGTAATCTTAGCCCTCATAGGATGTCAAGAGACATCAACGAGACAGTGGATGGACCCACAAGGTCAAGCAAGCCAAGACATACGAAAATCAAAATGACAGGAAACGACACTCTGGGGATAAGCGATCCATCACTCGGTCGCTAGGTAAACCAAGCAGCTAAGGAGTAGGTTGCTACACACACAGAGACGAGGATAATGGCGGTCGTAAGCTGGTCCCCTAGAGGACAGTAGCTGTCAAAGGTTGGGCCACTAGAAGGCTGTAGCGGTCGTAGGTGAGGCCGCCAACACCAGTCAGCTCTCGCACCGACCAACCCAGCAAAACTACCATAGTAGTCTAAAATAGATGCGCTATACGGACTGGCGGTCTAAGATGGACTGCCACACAAACTGCCTTAAGACACTGATAGAAGACACGCGGACTGTAGCGGCCGAAGGAAGGTGCGCTACAACAAAGAAACGCATGAGGGTTGGGCCGCTAGAGCCAACCTACTTAGACCTTTGACCCGGTCAAACAACAAGTGGCGGCCTAAGGAAGGTGCACCACAACACTCTGTTGGTCAGAGCTAGAATCGCCAGAGCGAACTGACAGACACTAACATCGAGAAACAGCGAAGCTGTGGCGCACCAGCACAGGGGTGCCAGAGGCAATAGGCGGTCCAAGGGTGGGCCGCCACCCTTTCCGAACCTCGAATTGACCGACATGCCAAGAGATATGGCGGTCTATCGTGGGGCCGCTAGAGACCTGTCGCGGTCTCTGGAACGACCGCCAAAGCGATACGGCGGGAAAACTAAGGAAAAGACCGAATCGGCCCGTTCCGCACCCCATTCACGTCTAAACGCAGAGAAATAGTCCTAGATGGTGAAAAACACCTTCCACGAGTCGGAAGGGTCACATGCAACCATTCGTTCGCGAGATACGGGCGATTCCAATGAATCGACCCAAACTGGGTCACCGGGGTTCCCGACTCCTACCGGCCCCAAATGATGACCAATCACGATGAAACTTGCGGGAATGGGATCCAGGCATCCCAGCGGTTTGGTTGATACTAATTTTACTATGAACCGTCGCCGTTTTCCGGCAAACCCTACAAACTCCTAAAATCACGATTTTTGCTAAACGAGCCCAAACTCGCTCGTTCTAGCACCAAACGACGTGAAACTGTAGGGAAAATGTAGAGGGAAAGTGGGTGATCCATCTACCTACCTCCATCGAAGAAACTGTGCGCCGAAGCGATTAAACCATGCCAAAAACCGCATCGCGAGCTTGACTGTCGGCTTTGAATCCATCGTTCGGGATCGCACCAAAACCAATCCAATCCTCATCCGATCGCGCACCTCATGGACCCCACGCCGTCACCACCTCGCCCATGAGCCTCCTCCGTCTGCAGCTGGAGCCGGAAGGGTGAGAGAGGAGAGAAAACGGGAGAGAGAGGATGCGATGGTGAAATGAGAAGGAGGAGAGAGGAAAGAAAAAGAAAAAGAAAGAAATTAGAAATTTTCCTAATTCGATAATTAGCCCGAAAATGGACTAATTCAGAA
This sequence comes from Amorphophallus konjac, assembly GCA_022559845.1. Classification (NCBI taxonomy): domain Eukaryota; kingdom Viridiplantae; phylum Streptophyta; class Magnoliopsida; order Alismatales; family Araceae; genus Amorphophallus; species Amorphophallus konjac. The sequence goes on from CM040122.1 coordinate 210,586,523, forward strand.
AAATACGCAAAAATAGTCGAAACGATCCTCGGGAAGAGTACATCGCAACTGCGGCATCTACGAGTCGATGAACTGAGAAATAAACTCACCGTAGGGTTCCGTAACTAGTACGAGAGAAAAACCCACACGGATCGTAAAACTCAACTCAGGACTCACAAAAGTGATCCGAAACTCTCCGAAAAGGATCTGAAAGGCCTAATAACAATCCGATAAGAATCCAGGGTATTACATCATCCCCTCCTTTAAGAAATTTCATCCTCGAAATTTAAGGACTAGCAAAGTAGAAGTTATGAAGAACAACCCCAAGACATAACTTGAAACAACGCGAATCTCGAGAAACATAATTCAGAGGGACATAGTCAGACCATAATCACAAGTACGCGCTCTAGATCGAGCACGACACAAGTGAACACAAGTCTGACACCTCCGAAACAAGGCAACGTCGTTTACATCTCACAGGAAAGGAGACACGACCCATGCCACGACACAGCTAACGGGAAAACAAAACGATAAACACGGCGAGTATCAACTTAAACAAGGAGACATAGTCCTCTCAGCTGATAGCTCGACAACATCATCGGCTCTAGTGCCAAAGGTAATAGGGAACACCTGGCACACAGGACACCAACAATAGCACCGGACCACAACACAATCAAGTCAGTCCTCACTCAGATATTACATCTGATCGAGTTGCATGCTAACTCTACAAGGAGAAGAGAGTACATGAAAGCTAACCGATAAGACCTGGTCCACATAGTGCCAAGACAGATGCATAAAATCATAGAGAAACAGTGATAAAACAACAACAGTAACACTTGTAGGATTCCGGCTCCATACTGAACAAAGAACCACGGAACAGAACAGCAAGTTGGGTCACATCAAGGCATAACAACAGTTGAACACATGACCACGAAAGACTAGTTATGCATCGAGTAGCTCACTAAGAACAGACCCACAATAACGAGAAAATGACAAGAATCGCGAAACCTAATACCAGGGAATTAACCCAGCCTCCAGCTGGCAGACTATACTGGACTTTCAGGACTCTTGATACTGTATATCTCACATTCCCATGTACTTCACACAACAATGCTCTGATACCACTTGTGATGACCCGGATCCCGGATATCGGATATACCCGATAGGACTACCGAGCAGACCCGATACCACTTGGAACCTGCGAAGCCTCCCAAGTGCGGTAAAGCCACGAAGGGAAAAAGGATTGTCATGTAGTACATTGAAGCCACATAGATATAACAATAAGCAATTAAATTTTATTAGATCGGTTTGCTAAAGTAGCAGAAAAAAAATTACTTTTAAATTAATAGTTTCAATTAACAATTATACCAGAGTCCAGTCCAAAGGAAAGACAAGCAGTACAGTCAACAGAAAAGAAAGATTTATACTGAGGTCGGGGGAAGCTCGACGCAGGTACCGCTGTCAGCGACGGACACGTCACACCAGGAACTACGGAAGTAGAAGATGCCACCCACCTGAAAAGTAGGGATGAGCCTCGTGTCACTGGCCCAGTAGGGGTCACGCGGATCCCCACTGAAAAATAACGCAGTAACACGGAACAACAAAACAACAGTAGTAGTAAAGCAGGAAAACTACCACTACAAAGCTGTAAAAGAAAATTGGAACGGAAGGAGTAGGAATTGCTAAAAGAAAAGGGAAAAGAAGCCATACCTGAAGGAAAATACGGCTACCGAACTAACCTCAGCCTCCCTTACTACTCCGAGTAGCAACAGAACGGCAGACCCTGATCTCACAGAGTCAGGCGTCATCGATCCGTCGACAACCTCAGGGCCTACTAAAGCAGACAAAAAGCCTAGAAAGACCTAGACAGACACAGACGGCCTAAAGCACACACGACTCGATTACCATGCACACTCTTCTAGACACGACCATACACACACATGACTAGAACGTCATGCACGCGACACAACACTGACCTCGGGCAAGACCACGAGAGGGCTAACCCGAAAAGATGGTGCGGACACCAGGGCGATCACGTGACACGTCGGTGAACCGACGGTGCCATACGCGGAGCCCCAAGTAGACTACATCGGCTTATCTTCAAAATGGGGATAATTTGGCTTGAATTTGAACCTTTTTTGGCATTGAATTGGGCTTGTAATGGTTATTGTATGTGTAATTCGCTAAAGGGCAGGTTGTAAGGCTCCTAATGGGCCAATTTGTTAAAGCCCTTAAAGCATTCCATAAGAAGGAATGGCCTTGGTCCATTTCTAATGGATCCATAAGCCATATGGGCTTCCTTCCACATGGGCTATCTAGATTGGATAATCTAGAGTGGGCTCTCTTCATTCATGGGCCTTCAAGGGTGGAATGGCCATAAGCCATCTAGGTTGGAAGGGGCTTGGTTAAGCCATGGACCAAAGTGGTCCATTCAAGGCCCAATGAAGGGGGCGCCCTCTTTTTTGTTGGTATTAGGCTAGCTAGTTTGATTTTCTTCTTCAATTACCACATGGAGCATTCAAATGGCTGCTGGTCAAGTTCCACATGGCTGCCACCTACCATCTTTACCTTGAAATTCAAAGGTAGGTGAGCTACCATGTCCCCTTGTCCCCCTTTCCCTTTCACCAAGTCCCCCTTTCATGATCCATGCGCACCTCCCCCTCTCCCTTCTTGTAACCAACAAATTCCCCTCCCCCTACCCCTTCCATTTCCCTATATAAGGGCATGTATAGTGTTTATGCTTAATAGAATGAAGTTTTGTTAAGAGATAAGTGCATTAGAGAGTGATTCTCTTGGGAGTGATTCCCTGGTTGCAGTCCTGTGACGTGACAGTTCTAGGTCGTGTGACTCAACCTCATATCCCTCTTCTCTTCTCATCTTCTTATTCCACAAAATTTATCCGTGATACCTCTGCAAGTTAGCAAACTTTCAGCGTTTGTTTTGCGTCGATCGAAGTTCGTGAGCAACGGTGGGGATTTTTCTCGTAGAGGCGCACAGATCTGCCCCAGATTGCTGCCCAGATCTGAAGATGACAGTGTATTGAATTCGTCAGCCCATCCCCAACGCCATCTGAAGTTGGTTCTTGAATAGCAATCGTAGTATTTCAAGTCCTCTTTGTGTTTCCGCTGGTTTCGCCTCGATCCGTGACCGGTGCAGATCGTGACGACAGTTCTCGTGGGATCGCGTGGGCTGGTCTAAGCAGGCCCGGCTGAGAACTAGAATCAACTTTCAGAGCCTGCCCCGCTTCATCCGGTCAAGATCCGTGTGAGGGATCTTCAGAGTATTTCTTCTTCTGGACGTCACCTACCACCTCCAATAAAGAACACCCCGATCCGACATCGGCAACCATTTTCCCAACATTTTACCATGTTTCTGTGCAGTTCAGTGAGCACAAAACTAGAACCTCAGAAGATTCATCACTGCGCCCAGATCTGAAGGCATCTGTTCGCGATCTTCAGAGTGAAGATACTACATTCAGTCACCGACATTCTCCAATAAACGGCGCTCCGATCGGGCATCAGATCCAGCCGTACCAGCCTCCGCAAGCTCGCTGCACAGGGTGACCAGCGCGGGCAGAACCAGGTCGGCTTCCCGTCAGCGTACCCGAGCGGCTCCGGCACACGTTCCTCGCCTCCTGCGAGTGTGGCCCGTCAACCCGGGTTCCAGCAACCCCAAAGTTATTGATTGTAGCCTGATACCTCCCTGTGTGGAGTGGGCCAAGCTTCTGAAATTGTAAAGTTAATCTTGTGTGTATTGGCGTTGTTCAGAAATCGGCCGGGAATTCTTCCCCCACGACTAGTCGTGGAGGTACGTGCTCGTTCCGATCCTTACATTTGCTGTTTAGTATGCTTTCTATATTGCTACGTTTGTGAGAATAGGGCCGATAGCTAGTTTCAAATTCACCACGTTTGTGAGTTGTGAGCACCCGTTCCATAGCTCCAATTGAGCATCGAGCGCGAATTAGCACCCTAGACGACGGTGGTTTCTTAATCGCCGCGATCCCCACATTTCTCTCGCAAGCGACGATCGTCGGGCTCAAGAGAGTCGTTGTTGAGAGACGTCTCCACCCAGAGAATACCACGGTGGTCAGCCGCCCGGCTTGTCTTAGTGTGCTAGTGCTGGCCGCACATCGAGTCGTCGTACGTCTTAGCCCGAGTCGGTGATCCGTCCCGCATCAAATTGGTATCAGAGCGGGTTGAGTCTAGGGTAGTCTTTGCATAAGTCTTGCATGCATCATGGTCTAAGTCGAATCTAGAACCATCATTACTTTCAAAATAAAAAAAAGAGTGTTTTCAAATTGCATTTCACCCAATAGCCCGGTATATTAAAAGGCGTTGCCCGAACATTAGGTTATGCCTATCGGGAAGGTAGCGTACTTGCGCGAGTGATCTTCGGATTGCTTATCTCCGCCACGTACCGGATATTGGTTAGGTCTACGTGCATCATTTTTTTGCATTAGTGAGTGTTTGCATTAGTCGGTGTCTTCTAGTTTGTGTAGTCCTATAAGAGTCAGTCAGTCTTGTCCAAGTGTCGGCATGTCTAACATGTAGTTCCCCAATTTCTCATGGAGTCCCAATCACCCGGGCGATATGACCGTTGGCCCACCCATGGGCTTGGCAACCATCCTCTCCGCTTCTGTAGGTCTGAAGCCTCAGATTTTTTTGGCTCCAATGACCCGGGCATCTACCTCAAGTGGGAGGCCACCATGAACACCTACTTTGATTGTTATACTATGTCCAAGAAAATGCAATTCTCTTTCGCCAAAGAGCGGCTTCTTCATGAGGCTGCCAAAAAGTGGGATTACATCAAAAGAATGAGAGAGGTTAGGGGGCAATGGCCCATCGCGTCATGGTGGGACATGAAGAGAGAGCTTAGGAAGGTCTACGTGCCCCAACCGGTCAACTCCAACCGGCCCCACCCAACCACTTCCAACCAAGTGGGTTCTAGTCGGAGGCAAAGAGTCCCACACGTAGATGAGCCAAGACCCAATCATAGGACGGTTGACTACGGGCGAGTCCACCATGATATCCCTATTCCAACCCACTCCGTTGCCGAACTTATGCAAATGATTTTGGACCGGTTGGATGGGGTGGATAGGACACGTACTCCTAGTGAGGTACTCCTACCCGAGCCTAAGAAGGTCATCGCCGGTAGTCTTAACCCGGCCCCATCAACGGGGTCCCCAAGCCCTCTCCTCATTATGGAGATCCCTCCTTCATCACCCGTGAGTGCTCCATTGCCATCCTCTCCTTCCGAACTTCATTCGGAGCCATCTTGTTTGGAGCCACCTCCGCCCGAGCCACCCGTGTTTCTTACATGAATGCTTTTCATCGCCGAGCCACTCCTTAGCTGGCTCAAAGATGGCTTGGTCCCACCTCCCTTCCCATCCATGGACCCCACACTACCTCTAGTGGCAAGCAACTCATTTCACACCACCTTCCAGTCTAGTCACTATGTGGATTCATTGGACGACCTTCTTAAAGGGTTAGACCGACAGTTGGCATTTATGCCTTTGTTGGCCCCAGGCTTCGACCGACCCACCGGTCGTAGCTTCACCCATCTCACCTTAGGGTCCATTACCTCCGTATACACCGTGGGTCATGTTACCACGGAGGTTCTTCTACTCCTCCTGCTACCGGACGAGCCCGACTTCACTCCTTTTATCCCGAGGGAGAAGCCCTATCTTCTATACACTGTCCCATCTACCACGATGGATGGAGGTGATCATCACCTTCATGAATTTCAAACATGGGACTATGTAATGGAGGAACCGGGGGGTCACACATTCTTCGACCCATTCGACCCCTTCTCTAGTGGGCCTCGTGACCCACCACTTCCCCTCTACTTTGTCAAGGGAGTCCCCTACCACTCTCTTCCCCCTCGGGCCAATCAAACTCCACATAGCAATAGGTCCGATTATTGGGAAGTATGGCATGCCTTACCTACATGTAGTGGGGATGAACCTCTTAGCCCATCCACACCCACATCTGATAGGAAGTCCTTGCATGCATGGTGTCTTTTTGGGTGTCTAGGAGTACATCATCCTACCTACCTTTGGTTGCATCTAGTGTATGCATGGCACACATTTGGGTGTCCTGGTCCGCCATCGTCCATGCGTAGGTCGGACTAGCCATAGGTTTGTCTAAGGTCATGTGTGTGTGTTTGTTTGTCTTTCGAGTTTGTTTTGGTTTGTATTAAGTCGTGTCTCAATCAAAGGCCAGCCATGCGCGCATAAGGAATTAGCTGATGCATGCTACATATCCGTGGATTCAAAGGGAGAGTACATCTAGATCAGGGTCATACCTGACAAGTTTCCGCCCGGAGACCGAAAGCCACTCTAAGTCCACGATCCCCACCCTTTCCGGGTTAAGAAACAAGTGGGTCCGAAAGCGTACGATATTGGACTACCAAACGACAATGGTGTCAATTCGACGTTCCATGTTTCCTCTGGTAGCCTCTTGGAACCCGCGGTGATCCCTAGTGAGTGTCGAGCTTTATCTTTCTATTGGGAGTGACCCCTCACCCGAGAGTCCACCTCTTCCAGCCTCAACGCATGCATATATATTGTATACTGAATGAGCAGGTGATCACCACAAGGAACGGCGCATACCCACATGTCCTAGTGTATTGGCGAGGATGCCCCAGGATGACCAACGCCTTGATCACATGCGGAGAGCGCAAGCTTCGGGACCCTTACTCGACGGGGTCGAGTTCCTCCCACCCAGGGAGAATTGGTGCGGACACCAGGGCGATCATGTGACACGTCGGCGAACCGACGGTGCCATACGCGGAGCGCCAAGTAGACTACATCGGCTTATCTTTAAAATTAGGATAATTTGGCTTGAATTTGGACCTTTTTTGGTATTGAATTGCGCTTGTAAAGGTTATTGTATGTGTAATTTGCTAAAGGGCTTGTTGTAAGGCTCCTAATGGGCCAATTTGTTAAAGCCCTTAAAGCATTCCATAAGAAGGAATGGCCTTGGTCCATTTCTAATGGATCCATAAGCCATATGGGCTTCCTTCCACATGGGCTATCTAGATTGGATAATCTAGAGTGGCCTCTCTTCATTCACGGGCCTTCAAGGGTGGAATGGCCTTAAGCCATCTAGGTTGGAAGGGGCTTGGTTAAGACATGGACCAAAGTGGCCCATTCAAGGCCCAATGAAGGGGGCGCCCTCTTTTTTATTGGTATTAGGCTAGCTAGTTTGATTTTCTTCTTCAATTACCACATGGAGCATTGAAATGGCTGCTGGTCAAGTTCCACATGGCTGCCACCTACCATCTTTACCTTGAAATTCAAAGGTAGGTGAGCTACCATGTCCCCTTGTCCCCCTTTCCCTTTCACCAAGTCCCCCTTTCATGATCCATGCGCACCTCCCCCTCTCCCTTCTTGTAACCAACGAATTCCCCTCCCCCTACCCCTTCCATTTCCCTATATAAGGGCATGTATAGTGTTTATGCTTAATAGAATGAAGTTGTGTTAAGATATAAGTGCATTAGAGAGTGATTCTCTTGGGAGTGATTCCCTAGTTGCAGTCCTGTGACGGGACAGTTCTAGGTCGTGTGACTCGACCTCATATCCCTCTTCTCTTCTCATCTTCTTATTCCACAAAATTTATCCGTGATAACTCTGCAAAATAGCAAACTTTCAGCTTTAGTTTCGCGTCGATCGGAGTTCGTGAGCAACGGTGGGGATTTTTCTCGTAGAGGCGCGCAGATCTGCCCCAGATTGCTGCCCAGATCTGAAGATGACAGTGTATTGAATTCTTCAGCCCATCCCCGACGCCATCTGAAGTTGGTTCTTGAATAGAAATCGTAGTATTTCAAGTCCTCTTTGTGTTGCCGCTGGTTTCGCCTCGATCCGTGACCGGTGCTGATCGTGACGATAGTTCTCGTGGGATCGCGCGGGCTGGTCTGAGCAGGCCCGGCTGAGAACTAGAATCAACTTTCAGAGCCTGCCCCGCTTCATCCGGTCAAGATCCGTGTGAAGGATCTTCAGAGTATTTCTTCCTATGGACGTCGCCTACCACCTCCCATAAAGAACACCCCGATCCGACATCGCCAACCATTTTCCCAACATTTTACCATGTTTCTGTGCAGTTCAATGAGCACAAAACTAGAACCTCAGAAGATTAATCACTGCACCCAGATCTGAAGGCATCTATTCGCGATCTTCAAAGTGAAGATACTACATTCAGTCACCGACATTCTCCAATAAACGGCGCTCCGATCGGGCATCGGATCCAGCCGTACCAGCCTCCGCAAGCTCGCTGTGCAGGGTGACCAGTGCGGGCAGAACCGGGCCGGCTTCCCGTCGGCGTACCCGAGCGGCTCCGGCACGCGTTCCTCGCCTCCTGGGAGTGTGGCCCGTCAACCCGGGTTCCAGCAACCCCAAAGTTATTGATTGTAACCTGATACCTCTCTGTGTGGAGTGGGCCAAGCTTCTGAAATTGTAAAGTTAATCTTGTGTGTATTGGGGTTGTTCGGAAATCGGCCGGGAATTCTTCCGCCACGACTAGTCGTGGAGGTACGTGCTCGTTCCGATCCTTACATTTGCTGTTTAGTATGCTTTCTATATTACTGCGTTTGTGAGAATAGGGCCGATAGCTAGTTTTAAATTCACCGCGTTTGTGAGTTGTGAGCACCCGTTCCATAGCTCCAATTGAGCATCGAGCGCGAATTAGCACCGTAGACGACGGTGGTTTCTTAATCGCCGCGATCCCCACGTTTCTGTCGCAAGGGACGATCGTCGGGCTCAAGAGAGTCACTGTTGAGAGACGTCTCCACCCGGAGAATACCACGGTGGTCAGCCGCCCGACTTGCCTTAGTGTGCTAGTGCTGGCCGCACATCGAGTCGGTCGTACGTCTTAGCCCGAGTCGGTCATCCATCCCACATCAAAAGGTCATGACGCACGAGAAACGTGAGAGTCACGTGTCACGTGACGGAAGCACATACTCACTAGAAGAATAGCCAACTGCGTCCAGTGACGTCTTATGCTGCACCTGCAAGTGTCTCGTCTACTATGCCGCTGAGCACACGGCAGAGACTAAGACACTGTAACTAGAACAGGAACTACAGTAACGAGTGACTAGATAGGGTAACGCCTGTCGGCGTCAGGCCAAGCCCTTGACCACCTGTGCACACACATGCTCAATGCCTTGAGCGAAGCCTCTAGCTAATTTCCCCCCCCATCAGGAAGCTACTGCAAGGTAAAAGAGCCCACAGAAACTAGCTTACAAACCGTACCTCAGGAACTGTCGTACCACCACTCCCTGGTGGGCCAACACTGGAACGTGTTGACAGGCTACGACTAGTGGAGGCTCAATAGATACAGAACTTTAAAATAGAAGTGCCGTAGTACAGACATGCGAGGAAACACTATCGTACATACTACGAAGCACAGGACAGGAGGTAGCATACCAAACTGCTACCTGATTGAGGACAGTCAACTAGACCTACCAACACAACGATCCTTGAGTCAGAAGACTCAGGTCATGATCGTTGTCCAAAGCGGTACAAGCCGCCAATCGGTCTAATCCTAAGCCATATAAAACAACCGTAGAAAATGACACACGAAGAACCGAGGGATCACCAAGAACCCTCAGCACATCTGGACATGCAAACCGAGGTAAGACGACACCTCGAGGCATCCAGAACCATGTCTCTGGCTGGACGAAACCGCCGAGACACACACAAGGTTACCTGTCAACCACTGGGTCACCCCGGGTTGACCGAACCAGACAATGACTACTGTACAGTAGGAAAGAGAATCCTACTTCAAGCAAGAAAACTCCTGGCTACCTTTTAATGTAATCTTAGCCCTCATAGGATGTCAAGAGACATCCACGGGACAGTGGGCGGACCACAAGGTCAAGCAAGCCAAGACATACGGAAATCAAAACGACAGGAAACGACACTCTGGCATAAGCGATCCATCACTCGGCCGCTAGGTAAACCAAGTAGCAAAGGAGAAGGTCCCTACGCACACAGAGACAATGATAATGGCAGTCGGAAGCTAGTCCCCTAGAGGATAGTAGCGGTCAAAGGTTGGGTCGCTAGAAGACTGTAGCGGTCGTAGGTGAGGCCTCCAACACTAGTCAACTCTCGCACCAACCTACCCAGCAAAACTACCGTAGCGGTCTAAGATAGATGCGCTACACGGACTTGGCGGTCTAAGGATAGACCGCCACACAAATCACCCTAAGATACTGACCGAAGACACGTGGACTATAGCGGCCGAAGGAAGGCGCGCTACAATAAAGAAACGCATGAGGGTTGGGCCGCTAGAGCCAACCTACTTAGACCTTTGACCCGGTCAAACAAGAAGTGGCGGCCTAAGGAAGGCGCACCACAACACTCTGGCGGTCAGAGCTAGAACCGCCAGAGCGAACTGACAGACACTAACATCGAGAAACAGCGAAGCTGTGGCGCACCAGCACAGGGGTGCCAGAGGCAATAGGCGGTCCAAGGGTGGGCCGCGACCCTTTCCGAACCTCAAATTGACCGACACACCAAGAGATATGGCGGTCTATCATGGGGCCGCCAGAGACCTGTGGCAGTCTCTAGAACGGCCGCCAAAGTGATACGACGGGAAAAATAGGGAAAAGATCGAATCGGCCCGTTCAATGGCCCCTTCGCATCTAAACGCAGGGGAAATAGTCCAAGACGGTGAAAAACACCTTCCACAAGACGAAAGGGTCACATGCAACCATTCGTTCGCGAGAGACGGGCGATTCCAACGAATCGACCCAAATTGGGTCAGTTGGGTTCCCGACTCCTATCGGCGCCGAATGATGACCAATCACGACGAAACTTGCGGGAATGGGATCCAGACATCCCAACGGCTCGTTTGACACTAATTTTACTAAGAACGGTCGTCGTTTTCTAGCGAACCCTACGAACTCCTAAAATCATGGTTTTCGCTAAACGAGCCCAAACTTGCTCGTTCTAGTACCGAACGACGTGAAACTACAGGGAAAATGTAGAGGAGAAGTGGGTGATCCATCTCCCTACCTCCACCAAAGAAACCGTGCACCGAAGCGACTAAACCATGCCAAAAACTGCATCGCGACCTCGACCGTTGGCTTTGAATCCACCGTTCGGGATCACGCCAAAACCGATCCAATCCTCGTCCGATCGCGCACCTCATGGACCCCACACCATCGCCACCTCACCCACGAGCCTCCTCCATCTGCAGTCAGAGTCGAAAGGGCAAGAGAGGAGAGAAAACGGGAGAGAGAGGACGCGGCGGTGAAATGAGAAGGAGGAGAGAGGAAAGGAAAAGAAAAAGAAAGAAATTAGGAAATTTTCCTAATTCGATAATTAGCCCAAAAATGGACTAATTCATAAAAATACGTAAAAATAGTCGAAACGATCCTCGGGAAGAGTACATCGTAACTGCGGCATCCACGAGTCGATGAACTAAGAAATAAACTCACCGTAAGGTTCATAACTAGTACGAGAGAAAAATCGACACAGATCGTAAAACTTAACTCAGGACCCACAAAAGCGATCTGAAACTCTCCAAAAAGGATTCGAAAGACCTAATAATAATGTAGGCTATTACACATTACCTCCATGTGCACCGCGGGTCATGTCACCATGGAGGTTCTTGTATTCCTCCCCATGCCGGCCGAGCCTAACTTCACTCCACTTATCCCGAGGGTGGAAGCATATCTTCTCCGGATGACCACCGTCGCACCTACCATAATGAATGAGGGTGATCATTTACACCTTCAAGAGTTTCAAACATGGGACTGTGTCATGAGGGAACCCAACTCGAGGGGTCTTACGTTCTTTGATCCCTTCAACCCCTTCCCCAGTGAGACTTTAGACTCACCTTATCTACTCCAGCTCTTCCAAGAAGTTCACTATCACACCACTACCCCACAGGCTCATCCACCTACACTCCGCAAGGAGCCCATTCATTGGGGTACGGAAGAAAGTGACTTTGGCTCTCCTGGCCCACCCAAACCTCCCAAATCCAAAGAGCCGTCAGTGTATGAATGGTGCATGTTAGGATGTCTAGGATTCCATTCCACCAATATTAGGTTGCGTCGTGTGTATGCAAGGCACACATTCAGATGTCCTGGTCCACCATTGCATATGTATCAGTCGGTCTAACAGTAGGTTTGTTTAGGGTCTTGTGTGAGTCTGTGCTTTTCTTTATTTGTTCAGAGTTTGTACATGCATGTGTCGAGCATATTAGGAGTTGCATAGTCGGTCTATTGCAAGATCGCGGTGTCAGTCCCTTTCAAGTGTGAGGCTAGTCGGATCTCATGCGTATGTTGTAGACTTGCCAGAATTTGGGATCAGCTCTACCACAATGTCTCGATCTACTCACATAAAGGGACCAAGCGGTGATTCCCAGTGAGTCTTTGAGCCGTCTCCTCCCCTTTGAGAGTGAACCCACCCCGAGTGTCCACCACTAGCCTCATTCCCACAGCAGCGTGAGCATATAGAACATATACGGGATGAGCAGGTGACGATTACTAGGAGTGGAGCGTACCCACGTTACCTGGTACGGTGGAGAGGATGATCCACATCCGATAGATCCACAGGAGCGAAACATGCGCAACCGCACCCCATACTGATGGGAATCAAGCCAGCCGTCAAGCCGAAGCAAATCGAGCAAGCTGCCAGGCCAAACATGAAGGCGCTATATGTCCCAAGCGCAATCTTGAAGAAGGCGCTATAGGTCCATAGCGCGACCTGAAGAAGCCGCTAGGTTCCCCTAGCGCGATCTCAGGCAGACACGTGGGTGCAGCCAGTCCAACTTCCCGGCGCCGAATTCCTCAAAGTCTTCAATGTTAGCTATCTTCCATGGTTGTAAATCGACGTGTTAGCGTCGTTTTATCTTCCCTTTCCCTATATATGTACCCCGTTCGTTTGATTAAGCATATGATGAATGAATGAAATCGAAGTATGAGTGTTCTTGAGTGTAGCCCATGGCTATCCCTCCAAATCTTTGGAAACCCCCCCTTCCTCCGACCCTCTCTGGGTGCGAGGCCCAATTCTGTCCCTCTGATCCTCTCCTTTTCCCCTTCAATGGAGGATGATCAAAGCCCCGGGTGCATCGGCTCTGAGACGGGGTCGAGTGTGAGGCTCCATTTGGAGCTTTGATCTTCTTCCAACCACAATTCCACCTCCCCACCTCTGCCAAGGGTGTTGTTACGATCTGGATGGAGCTCGGCTGCACCGTACCTACGAAGGGTTCGGGTGTGAGTCCCCAGCCAAGCCTTTTCAAGGCCCTAACATCATCTATGTCCACCATCCTTCCCTTGCCGTTTACCCCCACACCCACCTTCATAAAAGTTATCCTAGATAGGATTTGCTTGGTTTGATTTCATTTTAAGCATCCCCCGTGTGTTCTCTATCCTCCTGTGTGTTGTCCCCTTGTGTTTTGATCCCCTAGAGTCTTCCACGGGAGCCCCAACGTCGAGGTTCTTCGTTCTGCTGCTATCTGTGAACGCGCGTAAGCGATATGGCGTGTTCTTCAGAACGCGCGTAATGGGTATAGCACAACTATGAGCAGAAGGAAGAAGAAGACCCCCCACTTCTGTCCCGCATCAAATTGGTATCATAGCTTCGGGAACCAGGCTGTTCTCACAGACTGGGATCTTGAGCTACGAGGTTCGAGGATGAACCTTTCCAAGTGGAGGGGTTTTGATGGGAATCAAGCCAACCGTCAAGCCGAAGCAAATCGAGCAAGCTGCCAGGCCAAACATGAAGGCACTATATGTCCCAAGCGTAATCTTGAAGAAGGCGCTATAGGTCCATTGCGCGACCTGAAGAAGGCGCTAGGTTCCCCTAGCGTGATCTCAGGCAGACACGTGGGTGCAGCCAGTCCAACTTCCCGGCACCGAATTCCTCAAAGTCTTCGATGTTAGCTGTCTTCCATGGTTGTAAATCGACGTGTTAGCGTCGTTTTGTCTTTCCTTTCCCTATATATGTACCCCGTTTGTTTTATTAAGCATATGATGAATGAATGAAATCGAAGTATGAGTGTTCTTGAGTGTAGCCCATGGCTATCCCTCCAAATCTTTGGAAACCCCCCCTTCCTCCGACCCTCTCTGGGTGCGAGGCCCAATTCTGTCCCTCTGATCCTCTCCTTTTTCCCTTCAATGGTGGATGATCGAAGCCCTGGGTGCATCGGCTCTGAGACGGGGTCGAGTGTGAGGCTCCATTCGGAGCTTTGATCTTCTTCCAACCACGATTCCACCTCCCCACCTCCGCCAAGGGTGTTGTTACGATCTGGATGGAGCTCGGCTGCACCGTACCTACGAAGGGTTCGGGTGTGAGGCCCCAGCCAAGCCTCTTCAAGGCCCTAACATCATCTACGTCCACCCTCCTTCCCTTGCCGTTCACCCCCACACCCACCTTCACAAAAGTTATCCTAGATAGGATTTGCTTGGTTTGATTTCGTTTTAAGCATCCCCCGTGTGTTCTCTATCCTCCTGTGTGTTGTCCCCTTGTGTTTTGATCCCCTAGAGTCTTCCACGGGAGCCCCAACATCGAGGTTCTTCGTTCTGCTGCTGTCTGTGAACGCGCGTAAGCGATATAGCGCGTTCTTCAAAACGCGCGTAATGGGTATAGCGCGACTATGAGCAGAAGGAAGAAGAAGACCCCCCACTTCTGTCCCGCATCACATACTTAATAGGGTCAAGTTTCTCCCACCCGCGAGAATTGATGGGCATATCAATGGAAGACCACTAACTTTTTTATTTGCATTTATACCCTTGTGTTAAATGGGTTTGCAATTGTATGGTAATTATAAGCCAAAGTGTGAGTCATTAGATTTTAGTGGGTTTCTTAGCAAAAGGGCTGCGTAGGCCCGGTGGGACCCCCACCCTCTCTCCCACTAGGCCACCTAGACTCTCTAGGGCCCATAAGAATGGCCCATGGTCCAAGGTGGACCAGCCTCCTTTGTTGACCCCAAGAGGGGGGCGCCCCCTCTTTTGTCCCCATATGGGGGATTAAATAATTCCCTATTTCTCCTTTTTTATATTGTTTTGATCACATGGGAGAAGGGAAAATGAATTAAATATTCTCATCCCCTAATTTCCTCTCCCTAACCCTATATCTGAGGGTAGTAATGGTCATTTAGTTAGTTCTATAAAACTCATGTATTTTTATTATTTTGAGAATTAATGCATAAGAAAATCAGAATTTGTCCAAGAAGGCCCAAGGGTGCCCCCTCTCTCTCTCCTCTCTCCCAACCCCTTGCGGCTAGATTGCTGTGAATTTCTTGAGGTGTGATGCCTCCTTATCATCCCCTCTCTGAGTGACAAGCTCAACACCGCCACCGCCGCCGCCATCGAGCCGTCATCGCACCATGACCGTCACATCGTCGGAGTTCTATCCACCTCTGGACAAAAGCTTGAAGCCCGAGTTTTACCTCCCAATCAGGATATCTGACAGAGCTCAAAATTGGAGGGTGAGTTCCCCACGTTGTTCCCACTCTCCACATAAAGTCTCAGGCCAATCAGCCTACGTTTGCTATTTTTTCCAATCATTTAGTTCCACCCCTAACAGTCTGCAAACCAGCAGATTTGCGGGATAGTAGTCTGCTAGTTTATTCCCCCCCCCTTAAACCACTTTAGAAAAATCCCAAAAAATTGTCCCGCACATCCCCCTCTATCCACCATAAAATCCCCAAGATCCAAATCCACCCCTTCTCTGTCCGTCAAAGGCCATTTTCAGGCAGCTCCTTGTCTGTCCTGACTGTCTGTAATTCGACCCAGTAGAAAACAACTGTGCCACAGTGGTTTTCATTTCAATCTATTTACTAGATGGATGTGAAATTAATTTATGTTGTAGCCCTTTGAGTCCTCTGTTTAATGACGCCAACCTCGCCTCGATCCGCCTCCGGATCTGGGAGCAACAATTCTTTTCACCGGCTCGCGCAGATTTGTCCCGAGGTAGGATAATAGAACAGAGTTGGGAGTCAATTCTCCCATAAATCCCCGGCTCCGATCCAGTGACCACCGCTCCCGGGCATCGACCAGCAACCCCTCAGTAGTATCCCAGCCAGCCGCCACAGAAAGGAGATGCCCGGGCGCTGCCGTCCCAACAGCCGGACCCGCCTGCTATCCTACGGGCCCGAGCAAAACCGAACCGAACCGGCAACCGCCGCCATCCCGAGTGCTTCACGGACGTGCCGCCCGTCAGCCCGAGTTCGATACTCCCAGAGTCATTGTACTGCCCTTTACCTCCCTGCATGGAGTGGGAAGTAAAATCATTTCTATAATTATTGTCAAATATTTGTACCGGGAGTACGAGTCTTGGCCGGGATCGCCTTCCCCACGCCCGGAGCGTGGAGGTATCGTTTCGCTCCCCTCTTTGGCATTTGCTTTACTCGTATATATTTCTATATGCCGCTGCCATAGTGATAGAATAACTAGCTCGTTCATATTATTTCAATCACCATTGTGCGAGAGAGAGCGAAACCTGTCCCATAACCCGATCCGGGCACGAAAGTGAGAGTTGACCACCCTAGCTCATTGCCGGTTTCTCAACCGCGCACATCCGCACGCTTCCCTCGCTAGGGATGAGTCACTAGTTTGCCTAGAGTCTCAGGGTCGCATTGAAATTGGCGTCAAGCCACGTCCCGTCCCGCATCACCCTCGGCTTGCTATGTTTTTGCAGTTTGTTCAACCCTTAGCTTGCTTATCACCGCCGGCGCTGTCGGACTCAGGTGCGAGCCAACTGGTTGTAGAAGCGGGTTTATTAGTGGTATTTTTCTGGGGTATCATAGCTGTTGCCCCCTGACATGCCTGGGGAGCTGAAGAGCATGCTGAGGGCGCGTGCTGTAGCTGTTGAGGGCTAGTGCCCCCTACATTGTCATGTGTAATTCGGGGCATTGCTAGCTATGACAAAGCTTCGGGTAGCTCAGTGCTACATTGCAAAGCCTCGGATAAGGGTCCTGCCTGCCCAGGTGTCACCGGGTAGAAACCCATTCCAGTTAATTTTCTTTTCATCGCTTCAATTTCTTGTAGTTTTTGATATAGCTCTGCCATCGAAGCAGGCAGCTTGGTGGGAGCCATGAATGCTACCTTTCATCTTGATTTGAGGTGGGACCAGTGTCTTCCTATTATCATCACCGGGCGCATATAGTCCCTCAGAGATTGATGTTTTTGCCTCCATGCCCCCACATGGAGGAGGGGTGTGATAGCATGCCTCTTCATCAGGCGGTGGAGGATGCTCCCATTTTTCCAGGGGCCTATTAACATGGCGAGAGGTAGAAGCGTTAGTTTGATCTGCCTTTATTGGCATAAAGCCTATTTCTTCATCTTCTTCTTCAGCAGGTTGGCTCGTGCTAGGCAAGGCCGACAATGCATTGTAAGAGAGAGCGATGCCCCTCCTTTTATTCTTTGTCTTCTTCTTTTTCTTCCCCTTTGCAGCCAAGATCTACCCCCACAGCGGGTCATCTAGTGCGCTCGACACTTTTGATTTCCTTTCAGCTTCTTGTTTTAGGCCCAGGGATTCGAAGTGCTCCCGTGGGACGCATTCATAGGTGTGCGTTGTGCAAGATTCGGACACCTCTTCGGGTAATTATTGATATAAAGATACCATGTTGACTACCCTCTTCAGATCGGGCAGTTTATGAGGGTGTGGAGGATCCACTTTGTTGTCCCTCATTTGTAGTTCCCCTTTCTTGATCAGACTTTCAATAGCATCTTTGAACACATAGCAGTCTTCAAATGGGTGCCACATCATTTGGTGATACTGACAAAGGCGGGGATCATCTTTTCTTCTAGCGCCTCCCGATCTCTTCGGTTCCAAAAGAGTGACTTGTTGCACTTGGTGGCCCATTCAAACAGGACCCGAGTTCTATCCTTAGGGAAGGAGTAGAGCTTCATCATGTTGGCCCACAAGGAAGGGCCTTCCTGTTGTTCAGTAGGCTTAGCAGGAGGAGGGTTGGCAACCCCTTTATCTTTATCTTTCTGCTGCTCGAACGCCTTGAAGTCAACCATGTGAACTTCCTTGGATGTTGGCCACTTATCAAACAGTTTGGCCTTTTGTCTTACAGTAGTAGGAGCAGAGGAGTAGCTGGAGAGGAAGGCCTCGATCTCTGCCACCACGTTATTTAGCCAGTCAAAAGACATAATTTTAATTCTGATCATCTTCTCGAGGATCTCCCGTTTCAGATTTTGTTTGCAGATTTGCACTACATCTACCTGATGTGGTGGGTGCCTGCATCTCATGCTGAGGTTCCACCATGTTTTAATATATTTCAAAACTTTTTCATCATTCTTCTACTTGGGAGCATATAATTCAGCCATGGTCCCTTCTCTCTCAGCGACGTGGAACCTTTCTCAGAGTTTCCGTTACATATCTGGCCAGTCACTGATGGACTCGGTCGACAAGTTCGAATGCCATTCGAAAGCAAGTCCTGTGAGGGAGGACCCAGAGAATTTCAGTTTGTAGGACTCATCGGTGGCCAAATTGCCCATCACATTGATGTAGTAGGCTATATGTTCTTTTGGCGAGCCTTACCCATTGAATTTATCAAACTTCGGTGGTTTGTTGATGCCCAGAGGTAATATTTTAGTAGCATGATGGACAGGGTAAGGTACCTTGTACTCATCAAAAGTGACATAATCATCACTGCCTCTATCGGCCAGCTTCTTCTTGATCATTTGTTCTATCATCAGCTTATTCATTATCGCTGGGTCGATCGGGCCTGGGTAGGAGTTAGCTTGTCATATTCGTGGCGTCGTCAGCACCATTGCTTTAGGTGTAGTAGCAGTCCCCTGATATTGAAGGGCATGGTGAGATATCGGGGTCATGCCCCTAGTGTAATCGGGTGCCGGCTGGGAGGCCATTATCTGAGGTGAAGCCTCAAACTCATAAGTGCCTTGCTGCAAAGTTTTAGGAGGGGCCTCGACCTGCTTTGAGGCCGAGGCATGCATGCTCAGCTCGCTGAGCTGCATCTTCAGCATTTTGAATTCTTGCTGATATTTTTGAAGCATCACAGCTAGATCGGACATAGAGGAGCTTGGAGCCTGACCTCCCCCTTCCAGCAGAACACCTGGAGAAGGCATTGGTCTTTCGCCATCATCTTCGGTGGTGATCACATTTGTAGTCATCGTGACTAGGTCTGCACTTGTTTCTTCAGCGCGGGCTTGTGCTGCCTCAGTCGCAACCTCATCTCTTCTTGTAGTAGGACCCGGCCCTTCGGCGAGCCTAGTCACATCATCATGGCCGTCAGGAGGGGCCCCTTAGTGGCTGGTCACTCCGACCATATTATAGGTAAATATCTGAACCTGCCTACTTATCCGGATCACTCACTTGGCCAGCTGACCAGGGAAGGTCAGTCTAGCAAACACCAAATGCCTCGGTGTAGTTTCTTCATAGAGGAGGGGCTTGTAGCAGTCTGACCCTGCATCTTTCATTTCCTCTGGGTCAGCTTGTTGTCCCGACCTTCATTTGCAGCATTCACAACTTGTAAGTGTTGTTACGTCCCCAAAGAGGTGTTTCTGAGGCCGTAAGAGTGCCCCTAGACTGCCTGAGTAATATCATTCCATCCTTCAGTAGGGTAGATCAAAGGTTGTGGCACTCAAACTTGTGCCAGAGATTTGTAGGTGAGCCGGCTTTGTCTAATCACCTCGCCATGCTTTTCATCATGTAGGCAGATATTTGCATGTCAAGTGCAGGCCAATGCTGGTTTACGAGACGCCTGGACTAGCATCTCGATCTTTTCTTCTTTATCTTCTTCTTTTATTGCAGGATTGCCAGCCACGACATGCCTCAATGGAGCTGGAGCCGGGACCTGAGCCCATTTGGGCACCCAAATCTTCATTAATCTGGTTGGCTCTGGGGCCAACCCCCCCTTTGATCTGGACTCGAATCGGTCCGTTCCGGTCTAGGCCGGTGCTTGGAAAGAGTTATGCACCGGCACAGTTGGAATCACCCTGTAGGGTATAGTTCTGGCCTACTGGCCGTTAAGGAAGACTCAGACACCTTGATAAGTACGGATTTTCCAGAAGTGGATAGACGGCTTTGCAGTGGCCCCTCTGCTGGTTGACGGCATGCACCTCTTGCTAATTGAAGCGCGAGAGTCGACGTGGTGGACACAGCAGCCCACCGCTTCAATCTTCTTCGGTGTCGCCATTACAGTAGCGACAAGCTCATCTCCTGGGCATCCAGGAGTTCCACGAATGCCACCCCCAAGAAGTTGGGGAAGCCCACGACAAGAGGGAAGTCGCCGAACTTGATCAGTACATCGATAGCCATGCTCGACATGGCTGGCAACGACGAGCACTCCAAAGGCGGCGGCCATTGCGTTTGTCTGAATGCAACCTGCAATTTCAGATTGAGGAAGTTAGAATTTTAGGAAGAGGCCAGAGGGCCCCAAATCTTGGTAAAAAGATGAAAGGAGGTTCCAGTCCCACCAGGCGTGCCAGACTTGTGGACGCACTTTTTATCGCTCATCTTTTATATATTCTTTTATCATCTTTCATTCTTTATTCATTTCATTTCAGTTTATCAGTGCATGTTCGTGCCAGTCACAAAGTGACAATTTAATCGGGCTCCAAACCAGGACGGTCCAGAACCACTGGTGCGCGTCGTCTAACCTGTCAGACGGTAGTGGATATCATGTCGGGACTAGAACTCGCCATGCCATAAAGGCCACGACATTAATTATATCTCCTCGAAGAGGATAAAACCTTTGATTAGTCGCCACGAGAAGGGGCCATATAGCCTGAAAGTAGCATTAATGACATAGATGAAGGATATCTTAAATTGCATAAGGGCACCCCATATTTGAGGATGAAAACATTCAAATCATGTTGGTCGCTCATTGACCATTTTATATTCGGACCAGAGTCCAAGTTGGAAGCATGACAAAGACAGGGATAAAACTCGGGCAAATGTCTGTCGAATGCATGGCAAGTTTGATGTTTAAACAATAAAGAATCGGGTTAGACCCCAGTACAAATGTGTTAGATTTAATGGGCTATTGGTCTGGGACAAAGTCGGGACATGGCCATGATAGGGGTGGTCCCCGAGGTCCAAGCACGACTTGCCGGGGCATCATTGATATTCCCTTCACGTAAGGTCAAAGAGGGAGAATCCCCGAATCAAACACCATTAGTCTGTTAAGATGGCATTTATATTGATTTTTTTGTTATTATGTTTTTATGCCATTATTTTTATCATTATATTATCATTTTTTAGCATTATTATCCATGGTTTATTATTTTTCTTTAAGTTAGTCACTGTTCGATGAGGATAAGTCGACTCGCTGCGCTGGCTGTGTCGACGTAGTGCTGGGAGTTAGCCCAGGGGCCTGTCGCGTCGACCCAGCGTACTAGCTGCGTCGACTCACTCTGCACTGGCGAGCAGAGACCCTTCATTTTCATTTTTTTTTCTTTCATCTTTGATTCATTCATTCTCTTTTTTTTTTAGTTCATGCCATTGGCTCATGATGACAGATTGAGAGTGTCAAGTCCCCATCTCTGGTGTGCATTTCATTTAATTTCTTCTCTTTTTTTGTTTCTTCTTTCTTCATTCAATTTTTAATTCTTTGGTTTGTTTGATTGTATGTGTTTTGCTTGCTAGTTTTCTTGTTGTCATTCATCATCATTACTATTTATTATCTGTTGTCTTTCATTCCTTCATCTTCCTTCTCTTTTCTTTTCAGTAGAAAACAAATGGGCATCGGTCGACCGAACCTAGTATTTCCAGAAATACTTCTTCTGCTCTTTAATTTTTTATTTTTTTTGATGTGGTCTATTTTTCCCTTTTCATTTGCTTCTTTTGTTTGTTTGATTCATTTTATCTTCTTCTTTTTTTGATATACGGGCAAGGCATGCATATGTATATATATATATATAAGAGAAAGGGGCGATGGGAGCCTGTTGGCTGTGGGTCGACCCATGTTGCACGGTGCGTTGACTCGCCCATTGATCGGACGACCGAAAATGTAGTTCAGTTGACCGAACCAGAAGGTAAATTGACTTGAGGGCTGGGCAAGTCTACTTGCCCCAGGCCTGCTTTGAATTTTGCTGCTGGATCCATCAGTAAGTCGACTTAAGGCTGGAGCAAGTCGACTTACACCATGCCAATGAACAAATTTCAAGATGGCATGCAATAGTCGTGAAATGCATTGATGCATGAGTTATTTATCATGCAAGCCATGCCCTTGGGAAAATGCAGGCAAATGATTTTGCTAATTCTTTATGCACATCATGCAAGGGTTTCATCACACATTCATGCAAGGTAATCCTTTGTACGAGGTGGAGTATTTCACTCACGCATAATAGGAGTTTCCTGCTGGACGTAATCTAGCCATCCATAGCCCACCATTTGATATACCAAGGGGATTATGGCAGGCAAGCATTCAAGAATTGAAGCGTGCATGAAGTCTTATCCGCATTTATAGTGCATGTATGGATCAATGCATACGCAAAGATGCAGGTGACATGCTTCTTACTGAAAAATGAGTGAAGGGGCAGATATGCTGGAGTTTATGCAATTTCAGTGAAAATTTTGTATGATCCAATATGCATATGCCATGTTTGATGATTTTCATGAAATCGCAATGGACTTTTATGCAAATCTGTCATGCACATGAGGTGTTTGACATTTTATCATGCGCAGCTACCGTGGACAACAGTCCAAGCATGTTGACTTGGGAGTCGACTCTTGTGTAGATTTCCACACAGGAAGCCCAAAACAGAACCAAAGAAAAGGGGGGCTAGCCCCCACAGCACGTAGGTCCCCAACCAGACCCAGCAAGGGTATCAAAAAACTGATCATATATATATGCATATATATATATATACATGTAATTCGCTCATTCAGTATTTTTGTTTGATCCAAGAATTCTCCCTTTTATCTTCTCTTTCTTTCTTCTATTCATCTTCTTGTTTAACATTCCTTTAGATCATTATCATTGTTGTATCATTTCGTTTATTTCATCAGCCTCATTGTCATGCTGCACATCTATTATGATCATTTTTGTTTGGTTCATCATTTTCATGTGTTGCTGATCCTGTGATTAGTTCGAGTGTTCAGGCAAAAATTCGGCAGCACCTCCCCTAGACCCGGAGTGTTTGTGGGGTGTAAATTGGGTGCTCGTCCACGGAGAATCCAAGATGGTTCTCGTAGTAACAAGGATGCCCGTGAAAGCGGCAACATCTGTATCGGCTTCCTCATGAGCACCAAGGAAACAATCGGTGTAAATTATAACACTTATATCCCTTTTGCCGCTCAGGAATCATGCTGTGAGGACTTAGCAAACCCCTACTGAGACTGGGATTGATCCAACCGAAGTTGAAATCAGAAGGAATGTGAGGGTTGCAGGGTGATACAGTGGCTAGAAAGAAATGAATCGGTGGCTGAAATAGGGCATGCCAAACTCGACCCGGTGGCCGAATAATGGGGGGCATACCCCCTTGATCCGGCGGCCAGCACAAGAGTAGGCCCCTCCTTTGATCCGGCGGCCTGGGGCATGCCCCCCTTATCTGGCGGTGGTGGTGATCCGGCGGCCAAGGAGGGGGGGAGTGACCCAGCGGCCAAAGAGAGGGGGGAGTGATCCGGCGGCTGTGCCTCGCGCCAAATCAGTCTCCTTTTAAGACTTGAAATGGTTTGAAGGAAACAAAGAGTGAAGCATCTCACTGGAGCTCGGATAAGCATGGATTCTGAGTCGTACTCATGACGCTGTGTAGACCCAGAACCATTCCTACGAGGTACCATTCGGATCGGTGATCCTGTCTTTCTTCTTTCCCTAAAATCCTCAGGAACGAGTATCATGGACTGTTCTCTTTGGGACTACATCCCCTGTCTCTCACCTCTTGGAATCACGACTATAGAACTAGTCAAATCGCAATACGAGGCTTTGAGAGGAGAATGGCCTTCATGATCACCGAATGTAAATGAACTCGAGAAAGCAGCAAGAAGCAAAGGGGAAGAAGGAAGAATCATCGATCATCGAAGCTCAAACATCATGAACATTGCAGTGGTGAAATCTCCCAAGGAGTATTCATTTTTTCATTTCTCATCATTCATTCCTCAACAATCAAAGAGTAGGAGTACAAAAGAAAAAAAAAGAAATACAAGGGGGAGATGGGAAGGGGCAGTTGCTCCCTGCTATCCCTCTTTTACCTCTCTTCTCTCTCTCACTCTCCCTCTCTGTAGATCCCTTCAAGCTAAGAACGGGCTTCGCTTGAGGTTGGGGACTTTGAATGATCGCCTGCCTCTTCTCTCCATTTCCAATGACCAAGAGCCCCCACTTCTTTTTTTTATGTTCTTCTTTTATACACCCAGCCCGAAAGATCTCCGTTGACGCGTTATATATACTTTTTTCTCTACTTCTACCGCTCAAGCATGGACGCTGGCGTGCTTTGATCCTTTGCGCTGCGTCAACCACGGACGCGTGTCGTGTCCTTCACCTTGCTGCCGCTCGAACGGCATGTCGATGGACGTGGTTGCTTCCTCATCCCTCCTTTTCCCCTGCAGACCCATTAATGGGAGAGTAGAGTATGGGGAAGCCACTCCCTGAGCTGCAGCCACTCCCTGTGCTACACCGAATGGGCATTTGTGGGCCACCGGATGGGCATGTCTTGGCCGCCGGTTCAGGTGCCGTAGGGAGCCACCAGATGGGCTTCACTGTGTCGTAGAATGTGCTTTACTTGGCCACCGGATCACTCCTTTGGAGGTTGCCAGATCAGGCTTTGAAGGGGGCTCAAAAGCCGCCAGATCAACATGTTAAAGGAGCCTTGAGCGCCGCCAGACCAAATTTCATGGGGGAGCCACCGGATGGCTCAGGGCCCCTTTTCTCATCAAGGGTGCATCAACGCACTCAACGAGCTGTGTCGACACACTCTTATCTTGTAGTACCCTGGATTCTTTGGATCGGAATCGGAGAGCTTTTGGAGCACTTTCATAGGTCCCTGATTGTGTTTTACGATCCACTCGGGTTTTTCCATTGTATAAATTACGGAATCCGGTAGAGAGTGAACCGTTGAGTTTTGAGACTCCGGGACACTACAGGTGCATTGTGCTCTTTCTGAGTATCGCAGAGACTATTTTTCGTATTTGTCTAAATTCACGGAATTTCAGGCCAAAAATCAGATTTTAGGAAAATTGCTAATTTCTTTCCTTTTAACCCTCACCCTCTCTCCTCTCTCCTATCTCTTCTCATGTTTCTCATGCTCTCCCTCCGTTCTCTCTCCTCACTTCTCCTTTCCCTCGGGGCGTACCACCGTGGTTGAGACGAGGTGGTGACGGCGTGGAGCTGACTTGGAGCGTGACGGCGTGAGAATCGAAGCGTGGCATTAGCGCGATTGATAAGTACATATTTCTGTACATTTATTCATGTCACACACATTATTTATGGGCATAAATAAAATTAATTATGCAAGTTTTTCATATTAATCTCAATCCTACATAAAAGTGACATCTTTAAATAATTAATAATCTATGGGACTTGAGATATATAGAAATTGCATGGTTAATATTCATATGCTGGAGAAACTTAATTATATTTTTTTTACATTTAAACAAACTTTGATCAAAGTCTCTCTTATATGAATAGTGCCCTTCCTTCGCTACGGTGAGACGGTGGGCTAGCCTTCACCTACGCATGGCAGAGCCCCATGACAGCAACCGACTGAGCTGCGGAGGAAGACAGTGACACGTGTAGGAGGGTCGACAACCATGTTTGTGCGTCGAGCGGCCGAAGAGCAAGAAGAAGCTAGCATGGGCCTCATCGCATCTACCGTCGGCCATGCCCATGCATACCTCATCTCACCCTTCCACTCCCTCTTTCTGTTTCTAGCCCATGCACTCCACTTCACACACCCACGTGAGCACCATGCACACACATCCTTCTCCTCCTCTCTCACCTTCCCATGGCCCCCTCCATGCACATACATAACTTCATACGTAGGTGTGTAAAGTGGAGTGTGAATGTTAAAGAGAGAAAGAGGGACACACATAACTTCACCTTCGCACATAACCCATGGCCCTCTCCATGCACACCCATGGCCCTCTCACCTATGCATGAACCCTCTCTCTCCTCACCCATGCACACCATGTCCCACCTCCATCTACCCCACGTCCCTCTCTCCCATTCACTCCACACACACACACACCCCACCACCAGCCATGCACCAGCCCACCAACAACTTTAGCGGCGGGTTATGGCAGCAACCACTTAAGCAGGGAGTTATGGCACTGGCCTGGCCCCATCTCTTCTTCTCCATACAAGAACCCAGCGCCACCGACAGATCAGGAAAAACCCCCGCGATCTTCCACCTGTCAGTTCCACCTCTCTCCCTTTCTCTCTCACGTTCTCTCTCTCCCTACAGATCCTCACCCCCATAGCAGATTTCTCTCACTCATTCTCTCTACCTCCCACTTCTCTTTCCCACGGTCTCTCTCTTTCCCTCCCTCTCTTCCTTTCTCTTCCTGCATCTGTCTGTCCACTCGCACTCCCCTATACACACCAGCCCCTCCGTCTGCAAGACAACCGCAGCCACACCTCCACTTTTGCCGCGGCCCTCCCACACAGCTCCCCCCTGTCTCCTCTACACCTCTCTTCTTCCACTGTCACACTCCCTCTCCTTCTTTCTCACGCTCTCTCTCCCTCTCTCTGGGATCCCACTTCTCACTCGCCCTGTCTCCCTGCACACACCCTAACCCTGAGGCCAGACCTCTCCCCACTCTCTCCCGTCGGATCTCCATTCTCACCTCTCCACCTCCACCTCTTTTCAACTATAACACCCACACACCACCAACACCCTGCAGACCCTCTCTCGCTCCCTCTCTCCCTCTCACCTTCGCACACAAGCGGCTGCACCCCTCTCTCATCTCCTCTCCCTCTCGCCTGTAACAATACACATGCCTACACGGAGCTCGGCCTCCCACTCCTCCGGTCGATCTATCACCCTCTTCCATAGCTCCCACTTCTCACACAACCCCATCCCCACTATCGCACTCCCACTCTCTCCCTTTGGCTCCATAGAACCTGACGGCCTCCCACTCTTCACTCCCTAACTCCCTCACTCGCTCACCCACTGGCCAACCCATCGCCGGCCAACCCTCACCGGACTACACACGGCAAGATCTCCCTCTCCACACACTACTCTCTCCACACACGGACACCTCTCTCACCACCGCACCCACCACCGGTGGCCTACCCTGCCAACACTCTCTCCCTCTCTTTGCCTCTCTCTCTTTTACTCACACACGGCGGTTCCCACTCTCCCTTCCGCCAGCCCCGCCGGTGTCACTTTCATCTACTGCTCACACCGCTAGACCCCCACACCACCGCCGGACCTCTGCACTTCCCATCAAGCTCCCTTCTCATATCTCTTCACACCTCCCATCATCTCTCTCTATCTGTCCCTGTCTCTCCCACCGTAGCGCTAGCATTGGTTCCCTCTCCCATCGTCGGCCCCTTACCTGTCACAGCACCTCCCTTGCCCGGTCCTCTATCTTTCTCTCCCACAGATCTCTCCTCTCCCTCCTATCGCACACGGACAGACACCACCCCGTCCCCCTCTGGCCTCCGCCAACCCACCACGTCACCCTCTGCGCACGTCCCACCGGCTCACCGTGTGCCCCCGTCGCAGACCCTCTTGCTCTCTGTCTCTCCCTCTCACCTTCACACACACAACACCCTCCTCTCACCGCAGTGCCTCCCTTCACCTGTGCACATCCCTCCGCCAGCATCTCTCACACACTCTCCCTACACACGCACTCCATCGCACTGCGCCACCCTCACCCTCCACGGCTCCCCATCGCACCAGCCCCGCACCTCCAGCCGGCCTTCCCTCTCCTCTCTCTCCACCCCCCTTGCGATCTCTCAGCCTCTCTCTTTCTCTCTCTTCTTCGTATCTCTCTCTCTTTCCCTTTCTATCTCTCTTCTCGCAATCCTTCTCTCTCCCCCTTCTCTCACACGCTCTCTCTCTCTTCTCTCTGTTCCCCTCTCTCTATCTCCCTCTTGTTCTTTCTCTCTCTCACTTCTCACACACACAGACAATTTTCAATCTTTATTTTTATTTTTTATTTTATCTTATGTGATTCAAAATCCCACCTCCCTCTCTCTCTCTTCATCTCTCCTTGGTTCTCTCACTAAATCTTTCTCTCTAAACTTCTCTCTCTAAAATTCTCTCTCTCACAACGACATCTACACTTTGTTTTGCAGCTTTCCAACACGTGGGCTACAGCTTCTTCATCCGCATCTCGACTATTTCTTCTCCTCATTTCATTATTTTTAATTTAGTTGGAATTTATTTGGGATTGTAACGTTTCTTTTTCTTATCATTTTATAAACGTTTAATTTGTGAATAATAAAGTCAGTTCAGTGTTATTTTCTCTCTCTAGTATTTTCTCTTTCTTCACCTTCTATTTCTTCTTCCCTTTTTTTCTCTATATTTCTCTCTTTAGATCCTCCAAATTTCTTTAGGTAGATTTACGTTTACGTAATTTTAAATTTCAATGTAAGAAAAAATCATTCCATAATTTTATTTTTCTTCTAAAAAATACAAGGTTTTTAACTTTAAATTCTAACCTCCTCGTAGGATCGACCCGTACTTGCCACTACGCTGAAAGTTAATTTTACTGTGTGAGTGCGGAATTTTGAAATTGTGTGCATGGTGTTTTTAATGACGTGCATCCGCTCGCATCAATTTTTGAAGTAGTGCGAGGGAGAGAGAAAACCAAAAAAACACAAAACTCATTTTAAATTAATGGAAAAGGAAGAGAGAGCATTAAAAAAAGTGATATAATATGGATATATATAACAAAAAAATAAAATAAAAAATAATTAAAAAATAAAAAACATAAATATAAAAACCACAAAAGTTAAATAAAGGGGAATAAATTAAAAAAATAAAAAAAATTGAAATTTTTTTTGGGGTCTAATCAATTTTAATCAATGGCCATTCATCTTACAGGGAAACCTACACCCATGAAGGAGTATTTTATTCATTCTACATATAAACCCTCAACATGTATTGAGCTACCTGACATTCTTATGGATCATTATGAGATTGACCCTAATATCATCAAGATGCTCCCATCTTTTTATGAGAATCTCAAAGAAAATCCTTATAGTCATCTAGATGATTTTCTAGAAATTTACTCTCTGGCCAAAATATGAAATTTTAGTGATGATGCTCTTGGTTGATCTTATTTCCACTCTTATTGAAAGTTAAAGCAAAATATTGGTTAAGGAGTTTTGGAAAGACCATTAGCACGTGGGAAGTTATGCAATTAGAATTTTTTATAAAATTTTACCCCATAGTCCAGACCAACATTATGAGAAGGGCGATTATGGGATTTACTCAGCTTCCAGGAGAGCAAATTCATGAATCGTGGGAAAGGTTGAAGGATCTATTACGTCAATGTCCTCAACATGGGTTGCCCAAATGGCAAGTTATGTATGTGTTTTATGAGGGGTTGTACAATTATGATAAACAAATGGTGGACAAATGTTGTGGAGGGGCATTCATGAACAAGAGTGAAGGTGAGGCTTATGATCTGTTTGAAATTTTGAATGAAAATTCAATGAATCATATCTCACTCTCATCTCATAAACAATCTGTAACACCTTTTAGACAGGCTGAAAATCCAACCCACACTTGCAAGGAAGCCTATGATTTATGTGTCCGATTGTCCAACCGCAGCCCAACTCCCACCTTTCATCCAAGAAGAAGTTCAGGCTGCTCAGGGGTTCAACAAACCCAATTATGACCCTTACTCTAAGACTTACAACCCAGGCTGGAGAAATCACCCATATTTTTCTTGGGAAAATCAACCAGTTCCACCTCAACTAACAAATCCCTCCACTTCTCAGGCGCCAAAACAATTCATCCAAAATCAATTCCAAAATCAATAGAATTTTCAAGGAAATGCCTATGCTCGAGGGTCACAGGCCCAATATAGTACTCCAACCCAGGCCTAGTATCCTTAGTCCAAATACCCTCCTTTCTGGCTCAATCAGGACCAAATTCAATACCAACAACCTCCTTAGCCCAATTTTGACGAAAAATTTGAGCAACTCCAACAATTGATATTGACTCAACAACAGTCCATTGCAAAGTTGTAAAGCCAACTCAGGCAACTTGCAGAAACTAATATGAGGAGAGAAGCGGGTCAATTGCCCAACCAGCCTGTGGCTAACCTGAGAAATCAGCCTCCAGGATTTCCTCCACGAGTGGGTCTCCTACCTCAACTTGGCCCGCCACCCCCTCCACCTAAAGGTACACAATTTGAAAATGCTAAAGCCATTTCAACCCTTAGGAGTGGTAAGACCTTGGAAGATCCCTACAAAACTAGAGAGGAAGGAGAAACTTCAGCCTAGGAGGCTCAACAAGATGAGAAGGAGACCAGAGAAGAACCTATGTTGGAGGCTGATCTTAAAGGAAAGAAGAAAATAGGAGAGGAGCCTAGCACCTACCAACCTAAGGTACCATTCCCAGATGCACTAAAATCAAAGTCCACTAAGAAGCCATCGGCCCAAAATGAGGAGTTAATGGAACTATTCAAACAAGTGCATATCAACATTTTACTCCTTGATGCCATCAAACATGTCCCGGTCTATGCCAAATTCTTAAAGGAACTTTGCACTCCAAGAAGGGAACCAAGAACTACTCCTAAGAAAGTTATTTTGTCTGAGGATGTAAGTGCGGTGGTAATGAACCACCTCCCAAAGAAATTGAAGGAACCTGTAGCTCCACTGATTTCTTGTAACATAGGTGGTGTGACATTTGAGCGAGCACTCCTTGATTTAGGGGCTAGTGTCAATCTTTTACCCACCTTTGTCTATGAAAATTTTGATTTAGGGGAGCTTAAACCTACCTCTACCATCCTTCAACTTGTTGATAGGTCTGTCAAGACCCCACGTGGACTCATAGATGATGTCATTGTTAAGGTTAATGAGCGCTACTTCCCCGTGGATTCCTTGATTCTTGACATGGCCGCGTCCCAGCAACTTAGTCACACGTCCTTTCTTGGCCACGGCTAAGGTCAATATCAACTGTGCTACGGGGATGATGGACATCTCCTTTGGAGGCAAGTATCGTTAAATGTATTTAAAGCCTCTCAATACCCGGGCCTAGATGTAGAATGTCACCCTATTGACATTATTGAGGAATTAGTGGAAGATGGTCCAAGTTTTGACCCTTTAGGGGAAGCACATGCTTTACATGATTCTCCGACTCTTCCAATGACATGGTCCAGGGTTGAACCACTGCTAGCTTTGCAAACTGAACCTGCTCTTCCTTCGCTTGAAAATCCTCCACAGCTTGAGCTTAAATCTCTCCCAGATTCCCTCAAATACGCCTTTTTAGGCCCCGATCAAACCTTGCCAGCCATCATTGCCTCTGATCTCACCCCTACTCAACAAACTCAATTGCTAGATGTGCTTAAGACTCATAGGGGTGCCATAGGTCGGACAGTGGCCGATCTTAAGGGAATTAGTCGTTCGACTTGCATGCATCACATTTATTTGGAGGAAAATGCTAAGCAAAGTCGAGAGATGCAAAGGATGTTAAATCCAAACATGAAGGATGTGGTAAAGAAGGAAGTTGTTAAGTGGTTAGATGCTGGAATCATTTATCCCATTTCAGATGGCCAGTGGTTGAGCCCAACCTAAGTGGTACAGAAGAAATCTGGACTTATTGTGGTTCAGAATGATGAAGGAGAGGAGGTACCCACTAGACTTACTACAGGGTGGAGAGTGTGCATTGACTATCAAAAGCTCAATGCCATGACTAAGAAGGACCACTTTGCACTCCCATTTGTGGATCAAATTCTAGAAAATTTGGCTGGACAAAAATTCTTCTATTTCCTAGATGGGTACTCCGGGTATAATCAGGTGACAATTTACCGAGAAGATCAAGAAAAGACCACATTCATGTGCCCCTATGGCACGTTTGCTTTTAGGAGATGTGGACATCAAAAAATGAGAGAAGAAAAAGAATGTTCCTGCGGCACAGACATCTTGACATCTCGGGAGCAAGTCGAAGATGGGAAGACCGAATAAACTCTATACCTCCTCCAAGCAGGACGAATATGTAGCGGGTGCTCTGCGACCCAACAAGGAAGCCCCTCAGGCAGAAGAGACAGCCTCGGCTCCCCAGTCGGCATTATCGAAGGCCGAATCAGAAGAAGCTCAAAAACTCGGACACGGGTTCGGCTTATGCCGAAAATCACTCAAAGTCCAGAATCAGGATTCGTAAACTTTGAACTAAACACCTCGGAGCAGGAGCATTGCAGCTAAAGTTCTTCAGGAGTACAACTGTTCACCTAAATGGCCGCGAAGCCGAGACGAAGTCTAAACCGGTACGGCCTGCACTTAAACCGACGCTCCCTTGCTTAGGCCTTAAACCCCCCCATTGGCCACCAAAATCGGCGCACCCCTCCTCCTGGTGCTAATATGGCGCGCTCACCCCCCGCGCCATTTTAACCACGGCTGCTGTCCCATCTTCAATTTGATCCCCTATTTTCGACTGCGAACAAA
This sequence comes from Amorphophallus konjac, assembly GCA_022559845.1. Lineage (NCBI taxonomy): Eukaryota > Viridiplantae > Streptophyta > Magnoliopsida > Alismatales > Araceae > Amorphophallus > Amorphophallus konjac. Next base: position 210,618,985 of record CM040122.1, read on the forward strand.
GAGAACTTACCTGAAATGGGCGAACGGCATGCACCTGACCAGCGTGCAACTGCCTGAGCCCTTGCCGCTCCCAGGAATGGAAGGCTTCGAGCTCCACACCGAATGTCGCTTCCCCGCCGGTCACCGTCGGCCAATCTCGTAGAGGCAGCTTCCCTAATCTACGGCCCCCTACCTGTAGGCCACTCGATGGCTTCGAATGAGATGTAGGGCAGAAGAAAGAGCAAGGCACTATAAAAGGAACTGAGACTCCACTGGAGAGGTGGCTGGCCACTGAAGAGAAAAGACGAAGAGAAGAGAAGCTCCATTCCCCTGCGCCGTGAGGTGAAGAAGAAGAGAGTGAGTGTGAGAGAAGAGAGGTGAGCTTAGAGGGGGAGGAGCTTGCACTACTAAAAAAATAACTTTATAAGGTAGAAAATAAAAGGCAGAAGTAAATTGTAACTTTTATTCTTAAGATTAAAAGTCAAAAAAAAATCTGCCTTCTATTCATATTAAATATACTATATTAAAGGCAGAAGATAAAATTATGCCTTATAAAATTTAATGAATAAAAGGCAACAATAAAAATGGGCCTTCTATGTACTAATTTTAGAAAGTATATACCCTCACCCCGCGCGATGTTCCTTTCCTTCTGCCTCCTCACCTCCGCGGCCGCCTTCTCCCCTTCCAGCACTACCCTATTCTTCCTCCTCTCCCCCACTGTCCTCCTGGCCCCCTTCCCTCCCTCCCTCTCCTCGCAGGTCCCCCATTTCTCAACGTCGGCAGCTCATCCTCCACCTCCTCACAGGGCCCACATCCCCACTGCCATCTCCACCTCCACAGGGCTCCCTCCCCGTGCCAGCACCAAAGCTTGCTCCCCGCTTCGACTCCGCCGTGCTCGGGTTTTCATTGTCGTCCATCTCCTCCGCGTCGTCCGATCTTCCGCTTCTCCGGCCTCATGGCGATAGCAGCCCGGTGGTGTTCAAGGTGAGCTGGGAGTTGGGGCCTTCTCTCTCTGCACGCATATGCAGATCTATGCTCTGGATGGATCCGACAGGCATTCTTTTTGGATTTTCCATTTTGGATTATGTTTTATGTTGTCTTTTCTTCGAGCTGGGAGATGGTGTCTTTTAACTTAGCTGTTGAAAAGGATGAGGTACATACCCTTCTCTCTGCTTAACACAAATGAAATATTCCATACTCGTATGTGCTACTGTTATCATTTATTTTCTTTCTATTTTGCTATAGCTAAATTTTTTTATTGACTGGGAAAAATAGTAGAGGAGTGTAGTTCATTCTATTTTCTGTTTTAATCTCTCTGTCTTATTTATGGCAGAGGTGATTTCCCATCAGCACAGCTGATTCATTTTAATTTTTCCAAATTTCAGATCCTATCAACTCCTGGGGTGATACTGAGGTTTGACCTTATGTATGCTCCTATATTAGAGAATGGGTAAGTGTGATTAAAAGTAGTTCTAAGTGTTTCTTATTCAGCACAACTGAATTTCCTTATCTTCACATATACAATCTTTGTAGTACTCATAGCTACTTCCTTCAGGATCTCACATTGACTCCTTTGGTTGCAGTTTTGACATGCCCACCTCTCTTGATGTTGTTCCCACTGCAGTACATCAATTCCGCATACCTCCTAAAGCTCTTCTTGGTTTGCGTTTATATTGTCCTGTCCATTTTGACTCTTTCCATGCCGTTCTCATTGATATAAGCATACAGATTGTCCTTCTGAAAGCTGTTAGCCACTCACCTTCACAAAAGGTACAAAGGTTTGTGACAACTCCATTTTTCATTGTGAGATATGGATCTATCTTTTAGACATGTTTTGCTAATAACCATCTTAATAAACTTGGGAAATTGCAGCATTCCTCACGCTGATGAACCTATTGCTGATGACTAGTATGATGGACAAGACCAAGTAGGTGATGCCTTTGAGGTTCCCTGTTCTTGACTATATAACTATATTTGAGAATGCCTCTTCACCTAATAATCTTCACATTTTTATGTCTCTTATGGCAACTGTCTTTAAAACTTGCATACATAGGTATGTGGGCAGTGTAGTCATCTGGCATCTAGACAATGCATTATAAGTAATTGTTCACCTTCACTTTTTTATTATTATAATTTTTAGTTGGAGAAAATGGTCATGCACTAAATTTGCAACATAGTCATGCTGCATAAGGCAAATTAAAAATATGGCAATGGCAGACAGGCTTATAGATATGTGTTGATGTATGTGTAAGTGACTGTGGGTGTAGAAGTGAAATAAGGTGAACCTTGGGAGGATGAATTCATCTTCATAGAGCCTTGTCCAGTGTGATTGAAATGCTGGGCATGCTACTATTTTACCAGGCCATTTGGTCTGGCTTGGATGCTTAGTATCCTCAGCTGTTAATCGTCATCATCTTCAGAGCTTTCTCCTGTATATATACATGTCCTTATTCTCCACCCACTCAAGAGCCCAGGAGGTACACGAAATAGTCAGGTGCCATTCCTGTGCAAGCAATGTAATGTGGTTGAATCTTGCATTATAGGTTATAGTGATGGCTTATCCAAGTGGATGGGTGTGAAGTTGACATGGAATGGTCAAGGCTGCATGAAATAAATGACATATATAGAAAAGAACTTGCATGTGGATATAGTGCTGAGTAATGTAGTCCATTGGGTGCATCTCTTTGAAACAACTTATCAAGAAAGAGAACAGGAGCAGAAATATCCATTCAATAGTCACTACTGAGTTAGCCATCCGAGCACCAAGTGTCATTCACCTTGGCTCCTCCTAGGCTTTTCTACCATCTCGTTGGGCTTATCAGATATGCTCTGGGTGATAAAAAGTTCTACTAAATCCTAGATGTGAGAACTGTGAAATTGATTTTAAAAAAGCTGTTAATGCACAGCTGGTAACATAATGGAGCTTTCACGATGGTAGAAATTGGCTGTTGTTGCTACATTGCTGTTAACATCTCTTATTTGTTTCACTGTAACTCAGTAGTCAATGGAAAGGATTGGACACTTGTTTCTGGGAAAAATAATTAAATCTATTTATTACTTGCATTAATAGCTAGTTGATCAAAACTAATAAATTTAACTTTGTGCTCAGGTATGGACTCCTGCTGTTCATGTGGGTTCAGGTGCTATTGATCTTGTTAAGTCATTGTCAATTGCACGCGATATCCTTCTTGAAGAACTACAAAATATAAGCAAGGCCACGGCTGATCCTGATCTGCATCGGCCGATTCTACATTCCATGGGTATGCGTGACCTCTCAAGAATTTTACCTTACCTTCTTTGAGCTCGAAAACTCATCTTTAGTAGCAGGAATGAAAGAAAGTATCCTTGAAGCATGTTTTGTGGATACATGGTTGTAGAGTTTAAAGTTATTGGGACAAAACTGGGTCTGGATGGCAGAAGATCTGAGGCATACATGGATGGATGGAATTCACATATAGGGTGAAAGTTTTTAGTCTAATATAGAACTATAGGCATTTAATTTTGCAATTTCTAGGTTATAAGGCAACAGGCAGCTGCAATCAGGGGGTTGGAATTAACATTATTTTGGGCTAGAAGTTAATTAGATCTTTTAGTTAGAGAAACAGAGATAATTTGATTCCAACTATTTTTTTGTAGTCATTTGAAATGCTTGTATATATATTGTAGATTTAGTCACATATTAATTGCATAGTTAGAGATGCTACTCACTGAATGGACAAGTTTCAAATACATAACAACAGTTTATGTTTTCTTTCACTATTTGGTTGCATAAGAATCTTTTGTTGTCTAAACATGACTGTTCTATATTACCCATCTGTTCTATAAGTACTTCCTCTTCCATTTGCATCTGTTTACTTTGGTTTGATAAAAGTTGCAAGTAAAGTCTAGACAGATGTCATTTAGTTGAAAAGCTTCTATGCATCTTTTGTTACATAGGTGACCCTGACTGCTCTGGAGGAGATGTTCCATGCTGCACATGGCATTATGAATTGGCTGACCGTGCAAAGGTGTATTTTCAAGAGCATGAATTGCTTATTTAAGATTTCCTAAAATCTTTATGATCTAGTTCTTTATTAGGAATTTGAGATTATAATTCATGTCCTGCTTTCATGCCTGCCTGATGGACTTATGCAGCTGGATCCTGAGCATGTTTTGTCTCAAATCTTAGATCTTATTGAACTCTGGAAATACACACAGGTCATTGCTTCACAGAATCAACCTGTCAGATGGTCAAGCCCTCTTGGTCTCCCCGTTGTTCAACCTTACATGAAGAGTGAGAGACATCTTGTAAGTTTTTGTTTAATTTATTTAGTGGCCATCATCTAACAATGCTGAACAGTTTCTCTTTTAAGAATAGATGGGTTCTATGTTTCCCATTCGCATCTTCTTCAAAACAAGAAGCCTCAAGTCTGTTATTTATCTTCGTTTAGACATCCATTTTAGAAATCCCATTGTGTGATGTGCTAGCAAATAAATGGTGCAAAACTAGAGACCTACATCGGAAGATGATGTATTGTCAATCTCTTTGAATTCTGTTCATTGTGATACGTGTCAGAAGTGGGAACTCATAAACTTCTTGGCTTTAAAAGATTTTGGTGAGCCATCTGCAGATTTCCTTCATTTAATTTATATGCCTTATTAACTGTACTATGCAGTTCATTTTTTCAATAGTAATTGATAAAGAATGGCTCTGTGACTGCTTGGGATCTCGAGTTGATTATAATGCACCATTTTTCTATTTTGTAGTTAATTCATGATACACAGAGGAGCCATTCCCCCTCAGGATGACTCACGATTACCCTCTTATTTTTCTGATGGTATGTCGAACTTTGTCACATTTTGGCCTGTGTGTTGATGGTAAAACATTACATTTTTTGATTGTGTATCAACACAAAACTACATGGGGATATGCTCTTTTTTGTTCCTCATTTACTTTGGTGAATGGTAGAATATATAGCATGATGCACTGACACTATGTTATGATGGATGTAAATGTTTTGCATAGAATGAAAAATGCAATTTTTTCTTGATCTATGATAATATGAATGTGAATGAATGCGTTTGATGTGCTTCTGCCCGTATGTGTGGATGTGTAGCATTTGTGGATGCATCATGGGTCGGCAACTTGGAACAACCTTTTGTGAGTTTTATGTTAATTTTGCAAACATGTCTGATGCTCCAGTAGTTATCAAATCAAAGATGAAAATAGAAATAAAATTCGAGGTGTCATTGGGACCCTCATTCTTTGGCTGATTGATTCTTTTAATTGTTAACTTTGAATTTCATGAAAGTTCACTATGCAATTATTGATACCCATTATTCTATTTTGTAGTTTATCCCTAATGTCAGTGTGTTGATAAAATTATCTCATGTTAGTTTTCTAATGACATTAGTACATGTTTGTTCATGCAGGTAAAATATATGTTAGGCTGAGTATGCTTAACATCTTTAAGAACAAGCCACCGAAGACATCAATTTTCAATGATTTTATGTACTATGAGAAGCGTCAAAGGATGCCATTTGAAGAAAAATCCAGATTCTTTGGTGGAAACTTCACTGGTTTTAAGCTTGTAACTTAAAAGATTTAGAAAGGCTACCAGTGGAAGAAGATTGTAGAATCAAATTGTTTATAGTCCGTATTTATTTAAAGTGTTTGTTTAGAGGAGCACATGTTGGTGCAAATTTTGTGTATGACCTGTCCATGCACATTGTGATCTTATAGTAGTTCTAATGTATGTATGAGCACATTTTTATATAAATAAATTTTTTGTTGAACAAATATAAACAAAGTTGAATGTTGTTTAATTACGAATGTGTAATGTTTTTTTTATGTCATGTTACAAGTTGGAATGTATTTTATTCTTGAGAAAAAAAATTAGAAGATCTATCATTAAATATAACAGGTTATATGAAGAATAAGACTACTTTTAAAAGATAATAATTTATATTCTGATGTTAGTATAGAAGGCAGAAAATTTTACCTTCTAGTGACTTATTTTGACAACTTATAAAGTAAAAAATTTTGCCATCTAAAATAAATAGAAGGCAAAAATATCTGTCTTTTATATAGATCTTAGAAGGCAGAAATTATCGTCTTCTAAAAAATAATAGAGGGCGCATATAAATGCCTTTAATCATGAGTTTATAAGGCGGAAAAAAATTGCCTTCTAAAACTTTCATTTCTGCCTTTTAAAGTTTTCGCCTTTTAAATTTTACTTTTCGCCTTCTATTTACATAGAAGACAGTGGCATAGAAGGCAGAATATAATCCGCCCTCTTTTCGCCTTCTAAGACTTTAAAAGGCGAATTTTGACACTTTAAAAGGCAGAAGAATTTTGCCTTGTATTAATATTTTTCTAGTAGTGTTGTGCTTCGTTCCCCCTCCCCCACTGGTGTATTCTTTTTCTTTCTCCGATGTATCCTCCTGATTTGGGGTAAACCCCCCCCCTTATGTAATTTTGTCCCCCTTCCTTCGTGGATGAATAGAAAGAAAGGGTTTTGCACTATACATATATTGTTCATTTCTGTTAGCCTTTTCATTTCCCCTCTCTTTATCTTCTGCTCATCCAGGGTCATTAGAAGCCTGCCTCTCCATGGCATGGCCTTCTAGGGAGCCCGTATGAAGGATGAATATTTATGGCCTTCCATGGCGAACATCCGTCCCACTAGAGCTATCAGGAAGTTACTACCCATGAACTGCTAGAACCCCATGAAGGCTGGTCCTCGGGGCTTCTGCGTTCAACTATGGGACACTGGACTACCGTTAGGCCACTCCGAGTTTTTGGGATCACCTCGGAGTACTCCGTTTGACAATCCCTTATGTCGCCCCAGCCAACCTCAGTCCGGGGGAGGTGCTGCTCAATTTTGGCCAGGAATATGAACGATAAGAACGAACTAAGTTCCCTGAGAACACGAACTGAACTTTGGAGTTCCTAAACCCCTTTGAACAAACCATCCAAAGTTTAATCTTAAAAAAAAAAAAACACTTTCAAACCTTCAAATCCACCTATTTTTGCTAAGTGAACAAACAGCCTAACCATCTGCTAGCCTGCAAGCCTGTGAAAAGAATAAAACGGCCTAATCCGGCGCGCTCCTAATCCGGTGCGCACTTATCCGCCGCGCTACCCCCCCTCCCCCCAGCGCCGCTTTAGCCCCACACTCATAAACCATTTTACCCCTCTTGGCTGTAAATCGGTGCGCCCCCTGCACGCCGAATTAAACCATCTCACCAAAACACCTCTCCACCCCTTTGCTCACATCCTAAACCGGCGTGCCCCTCTCTCCTGGCTTGCCCACCTAAACCGGCACGCCCCCTCCCTCCTGGCTTGCCACCTAAACCGGGGTGCCCCCCTAATCTCCTCTAAACCGGCGAGCCCCCCACCTTGTCCTGAAACCGGCGCGCCCCCCCTTGCCCACCTAAATCGGCTCGCCCTATTACACCCTCTACACCGGCGCACCATCTCCTCTCTTTATATCTCCCTAAATCAGCGTGCCTTCCATAAAAAATATAATTAACCAAATAATGAAATAAAATATAATTTTCTTCCGGGGGCTCCACCCCCGGAAACCCCCACAAGGTCGATCCGCGTGTGAGGGTGCACGTTGGTGAGTCTGGGCTCCACACTTAACAATTCGTTTCCCCGGACTGTGTGTAAAGAGAAAAGCAACGATGCCCCATGGTATCAGATGTGGACCTCAGAATCCCCGACGTGGCCATAGTCTGAAACTGTCTCGGGCCAATAGTGTATCAACATGACCCACTTCTATCGGGATCCAATCCCGCAATCCCATTAAACTCGCCCTAATCGCGGCAGACATTTGTACGGTTTATCGTCGTCTTCGATGCTTCAGATGCGGGCTCTCGTCCGAACAATGAATGGTCCGTTAGTGACCGACATATATCTATACCGGGATCTAATCCCGCACCCACATTAAACTTGTCGTACCTATGGCAGACATCCGTATGGCTTTGTCGTTGTCTTCGATACTTCAAATGCGGACTCTCATCCGAACGACAAATGGTCAGTTAGTGACCGACGTATATACCGGGATCTAATCCCACACTTGAATTAGACTTGCCGTACTCACGGCAGATATTTGTATGGGTTTATTTTTGTTTACATCATGCCTTCAATATGGATCATTGTTCGAACATAAAGTGTGTCACACCCCGAGCCTTTAATTACAGCGGAAGACTCGCTCGGGGAGCGTAAACAGCGGGCATGGTAAGCCTCTTGCAAGCAAGAATCAATCAGAGCGCAAGACAATCACATAAATAAATGAAATTACACAATAATATTTAAACTCCAACTTTATTTCATAAATGATCAATATTCAAGATACAATCACTAATTTGATTTCCATTTTTCTAGACTCAAGAAATAGGAAAATTACATTGACTCAATCTAGACACTTTAACTTTCTAAGTCTTCACTCTCATCTTTATAGCACTTTCACTCGCTTCCGGATCCACTACTAGTATAGCCCGAATCTGAATTCGAACTATTTCCATCTCCTGAAAAACATTGGAAAATAAGTCATGAGCACACTTGCCCAGTAGGTATCTTCGCATCAACATGAAGGCACTATTTAAGTAATTGTCATTTTAGCTCTAAAGAAATAAGGTAAAATCATGTGAATGGGAATCAATCATGCGATCAGATCAATAGAAACAAGATAACCATGTAAGATAGAATGATCCAGAATGAGCTAGCAAGAATATAACAAGAACATGATATTGGCCTTCCATGAACAAGAATGTAACGAGATTGTACTAGCAAGCCACATATTCCTCACTTTAGCATCTTATACTTAAGAGCAAGTGCTACGTGAATTTCTATGAAATATCAAGCAAGAATGTCATGTCGTGCCGTGGATCTTCACTTATTTATAGAAATAGTACTCCTAACATAATGCAACGCCAGTAGCATCATACCCCATGGTTTATAAAATAGTATGTTTCCGGCAATCAGTCGAGGGGACTAGCATAGAGCCCTTGAACACAATCAGTGCTCGATCGCATCTTCAGTTATAAATTAAGCTACTTCCACGCAGTATAACAGTAACGTATGGCCAAGAATATAGCACTTCCAATAATTCCATGATAACTAAAATCAATGAATGAATGCTTCAATTTTGAATATATGAGATCAAGAATGATATTTAAAATAAGTTATGCTTATAGAATAAATCGACAGCATAACGGTATTTTCCTTAACTTCCATTTTTTTAAATCAATTTAAGCAATATGACAAGTTCTAGATCATCAAGGTTTGTCTAGAATCATTGGAATATCAACCCTTGGTCAAACCTTGGGTTAACATAAACAAGCTATGTAACGGTCATACGCTGGGCCGTTACATTATGTAACGCGCCAGTAATGGGCCGTTAAAGTGATCCGAGTCCAGAAAGATAAAAATAGACTCAGAGGAATGTGACGGTCTGGCACTGGGCCGTTACGTGAGCCTGACGGTCCAGTTCAAGGCCGTTAAATTTCAAGAATCAAAACCATGATAGAGTGTTCTAATTAATGGGCTTTCATTGGTACAACCAACTCGGCGTCCTAGTGGGAATCCCAGGCTCGTGGAGAATTACGGAGGCCTTGAAACAATGATTTCCTAGTCCATTGGAAGGATTATCCAATAGAGAGGTCCTCATGTCCAAGATTGTGTTCCTATAGTGCAAAGTGTTAACTAATGACAACATACCGGAATATGTGACATGTACTTATAGAATTGACTCTATTGACAGAGAGAGATATGTATATTCAATGTGAACATCATGATAAAAACTCCGTCAATACAATGTTAAAAAGTCATGCTTTATAGTACAAAACTATAGAATTTGGTTTAACATAACTTAAGTAGAAGTGATGACAAAACATGCAATACCTATCATGAATAATCAAATATCCTTAAAATCACATGATTAGGTTTAAAACTTAGGTAACTAGGTTTTAACCATAATAAGATTGGCAGGTTGTATTCAGTCATAGGGTTGATAGAACACAGGATATAACGGTCTGGAGATGGGGCGTCACAGTGAAAGTGACGGTCAGGACCCAGCCGTTACATGATTGTAACACGTCTGTCGAAGCGCGTTGGAAACAACAATGCAATTCAAATATCACAGAGTGTGTAACGGTCTATCGTAGGGTCGTTACTTGAACGTGACGGTCCTATGCTAGTGCGTTACAGTATCTGTTAATAGAAAACAATCATAGAAACTAAGAGATCAACTCACATCATGTCTTTTATCAAAACATGATGAGTTCCTAGTCTTGTTAACGAAGTAAGGCCATCTACATGCATAGGTAATCATGAATAGATGCATAGTCATGTTTTAATTTCTTAATTTGGCTAAGAGGTGCATGATGTGCATAGAACAAATAAAACATGAAATCAATGCTCTATAATGCATGGAATTCAATCAAACTAGAGGGCTTTTAGTCCTATCATGCTATTTTTGCCGTTCATGAGATAACCTACCTCTTACTTAGACTGTAGTTTCTGAATTTGGTTGAGAACCCTGCCCTAGATCCCTTCCTTCTCTTGTGACTTTTTCAGCAACTTCTTTAGGCTCTAACTCCACGCCTTCTTGACCTAAAGATGTGAAATTCGGAGGGGAGTTAGTCTAAAGTATTGTAAACAAATTATTCTAAAGAACTTACCTGAGATAATGACTCCTTACCTTGCTTCTTTACGTCCAAAAAGTAAGGGTCGCACAGTTCAGAACTATGCCCTATTTATAGAGTTTAGGCTAGGGTTTGAGGATTAGATCGAGTTTAGAGTCCTTATTTCATCAAATCCTAATCTCTAAGGGTCCTTAGAGTCTTTACAATCCTTCTCAAGTCGATCCACAGTGGAGAGGAACATCAAGTTCTAATCTTTTCATGGGTCCCTTCACTTACGGAACTAACAGGAATGTAACGGTCAAGTGCCCATGCGTTACATGGCTGTGGCGGTCTTACGATAGACCGTTACAGTCATCGTAGCTTAGAGTTTCAATTTATAAAAACTCTTTTGTTAATTATCCATTCATTATCTTCTATTATTAGTATTTATCCTTAATATTCGTGGATAGGCTTAAATACCTTCTAGAATATGGGCCAAACCTAATGGTCTAGGTCCTAAACCCTTTTGGACTTCAATTAAGTGGGTTGGGTTAATTGATTAACACAATTTTGGCCTTATATTGATTATTTAGCCCAATTAATGCCAGAATATTATTTAAATAACTAGAAATTACTTTTATAAATTTTGGGGCTCTACACCCTCCCCCACTTAGAAGAATTTGGTCCCTAAATTCAATTCATGGATTGAGGAGAGTGTACTTACAATTAAATAATTTCGGGAATCTTTTCTTCATAGCTGATTCAATTTCCCATGTTGCTTCATAAGGCCATGCTTTCTTCCATTGAATCTTCACCATAGGAATGACCTTATTTCTGAGTTGACGTACTTCTCGTTCCAAAATCTTCATTGGCATTTGTTCATATGTCAAGTCCTTCTGAATCTCCAGATTGTCATAAGTGATAATGTGATCTGGATCATACACATACTTCTTCAGCATCGAGACGTGAAATACGTCATGAACTCCTGCTAACTGTGGTGGCAAAGCTAATTTATAAGCCACTTCACCGATCCTTTCGAGGATTTCAAATGGACCGATAAATCTTGGAGTTAGCTTTCCTTTAATGCCAAATCTTCGAATACCACGACCCGGAGAAACCTTTAGATATACATGTTCTCCTACTTGAAATTCCAAGTCGCGCCTTCGATTGTCAGCATAAGATTTCTGCCTATCTTGTGCCATTTTCATCCTTTCCTGAATGAGCTTGATTTTCTCTGTAGAATCCCTGATTAAATCGGGGCCTAGAAATTGCCTTTCCCCTATTTTATTCCAACATATTGGTGATCGACAACTTTTCCCATATAGAGCTTCAAAAGGTGCCATTTGTATGCTTGCTTGATAGCTGCTGTTATATGCAAATTCTACCAAAGGCAAGTGATCATGCCAACTTCCTCCAAAATCAATGACACAAGCCCTGAGCATATCTTCTAACACTTGATTTGTCCTTTCTGTTTGACCATCAGTTTGTGGATGGAAAGCGGTGCTAAAATTCAATCTAGTCCCAAGTGAATGTTGTAGGCTCTTCCATAATTATGATGTGAATCGGGGATCTCTATCTGATACAATAGCGACAGGGACTCCATGTAACTTGACAATTTCTTTTATGTATAGTGCTGCTAGAATATCTACAGACCATCGACTTTTTATTGGTATAAAATGTGCAGATTTAGTCAATCGGTCTATAATTACCCATATTCCATCGTGTCCACCTCTTGTCTTAGGTAGTCCCATAATGAAATCCATTCCTATGCTCTCCCATTTCCATTCCGGGATACTTAAGGGATGTAATTTACCTGCGGGTCTAAAATGTTCCGCCTTCACTTGTTGACATGTGAGACACCGAGATACGAAGTCAGCTACTTCCTTCTTCATATTGGGCCACCAAAAGTTTCTTTTGAGATCTTGATACATTTTTGTACCTCCTGGATGAATGGTATACTTTGATTTATGTGCTTCTTCTAAGATCAATTTCTTTGTATCTTCATGATCGGGTATACACATTCGGCCCTTGAATAGCATTCTATCATCTTCGGATATAGAAAAATCCGGTCTTTGTTCAATATTGGCCTTAATTTCCAGTAAAATTGGGTCATCCTCTTGTAACTTGGCCAAATCCACAATCAATATTGGTTGAGCTCGGATATTTGCCGTGAAATAATTATCTTCCTTAATGTCAACATCTAGATTCAATTGAGCAAATTGAGGAACAAGGTTAGTCATACTAATCATGAGACTTGATAACATACCAATTGGTTTCCTGCTGAGTGCATCTGCTATAGCATTTGCCTTGCCAGGGTGATATTGAATAGCGAAATCGAAGTCTTTAAGATATTCCAACCATCTCCTCTGCCTCATGTTAAGCTCTTTTTGAGAAAATAAATATTTCAAACTCTTATGGTCCGAATAGATAGTGAACTTTTCTCCATAAAGATAATGACGCCAAATTTTTAAGGCGAAAATACCTGCTGCTAATTCCAAATCATGTACAGGATAATTTTCTTCATGATGTTTCAATTGTCTTGAAGAATAGCAAATCACCTTTCCATCTTACATAAGGACACATCCTAAGCCAATTCTAGATGCATCCGTATATACTTCAAATCCAGCACCCTCTATTGGTAATGACAAAATAGGGGCTGCTGTAAGATGATTCTTAATATTTTGAAAACTCTTTTCACAGTCCTTCGACCAGATAAAAGGATTTTCTATTCTGGTAAGTCTAGTTAAAGGAACTGTGATCTTTGAAAAGTCCTTTATGAACCTTCTATAATAACCTGCTAGACCCAAAAAGCTTCTAACTTCAGATATAGTTGTTGGTTGGCTCCAATCTCTGACAGCTTCTACCTTAGAAGGGTCCACAGTAATACCTTCTTTTGAAATAATGTGGCCTAGGAATGAGACTTCCTTGAGCCAGAATTCACAGTTATTGAGTTTGGCATATAGCTTATGTTCTCTAAGTGTTTGCAAAGCTATCCTTAGATGTTCTTCATGTTCTTCTTTTGTCTTGGAGTATATCAGGATATCATCGATGAAGACGATGGTGAACTGATCTAAATATGGCTGGAAGACACTGTTCATAAGTTGCATGAATGCTGCTGGGGCATTAGTTAACCCAAACGGCATTACCACGAATTCATAGTGGCCATAACGACTTCGAAAAGCCGATTTGTAAATGTCCTCTTCTTTGATTCTAAGCTGATGATAACCTGATCTTAGGTCAATCTTAGAAAAATATTCTGCTCCCGAAAGTTGATCGAAGAGCTCATCAATACGCGGCAATGGGTATTTGTTCTTGATTGTAAGTTGATTCAATCGCCGGTAGTCAATGCATAACCTGAGAGAAAATAACAACTTGTTATTTCTCATGAAATTGGAATGAATCAAAATAATTCTTAAAGCTAATTAGCTATCTTATCCCGGGTTCTACCCAATCCTCACATGGGTGTGGAATTTTTCCTTAGTTCATAGGTAGGGGTCCTTAACCTTGGACTTATCCTATGACATGACTCTTTTCCTTAAGTCCTGAGACTTAGGCTCTGATACCAACTTAACTGTCACTCCTCGAGCGTTTAATTACAGCGGAAGACTCGCTCGGGGAGCGTAAACAGCCGGCATGGTAAGCCTCTTGCAAGTAAGAATCAATCAGAGTGCAAGACAATCACATAAATAAATGCAATTGCACAATAATATTCAAACTCCAACTTTATTTCATAAATGATCAATATTCAAGATACAATCACTAATTTGATTTTCATTTTTCTAGACTCAAGAAATAGGAAAATTACATTGACTCAATCTAGACACTTTAACTTCCTAAGTCTTCACTCTCATCTTTATAACACTTTCACTCACTTCCGGATCCACTACTAGTATAACCCGAATCCGAATCTGAACTATTTCCATCTCCTGAAAAACATTGGAAAATAGGTCATGAGCACACTTGCCCAATAGGTATCTTCGCATCAACATGAAGGCACTATTTAAGTAATTATCATTTCAGCTCTAAAGAAATAAGGTAAAATCATGCGAATGTGAATCAATCATGCGATCAGATCAATAGAAACAAGATAACCATGTAAGATAGAATGATCAAGAATGAGCTAGCAAGAATATAACAAGAACATGATATTGGCCTTCCATGAACAAAAATGTAACGAGATTGTACTAGCAAGCCACATATTCCTCACTTTAGCATCTTATACTTAAGAGCAAGTGCTTCGTGAATTTCTGTGGAATATCAAGCAAGAATGTCATGTCGTGCCGTGGATCTTCACTTATTTATAGAAATAGTACTCCAAGCGCAATGCGACCCCAGTAGCATCATACCCCATGGTTTATAAAATAGTATGTTTCCGGCAATCAGCCGAGGGGACTAGCATAGAGCCCTTGAACACAATCAGTGCTCGATCGCATCATCAGTTATAAATTAAGCTACTTCCACGCAGTATAACAGTAATGTATGGCCAAGAATATAGCACTTCCAATAACTCCATGATAACTAAAATCAATGAATGAATGCTTCAATTTTGAATATATGAGATCAAGAATGATATTTAAACTAAGTTATGCTTAGAGAATAAATCGACAGCATAATGGTATTTTCCTTAACTTCCATTTTTTTAGATCAATTTAAGCAATATGACAAGTTCTAGATCATCAAGGTTTATCTAGAATCATTGGAATATCAACCCTTGGTCAAACCTTGGGTTAACATAAACAAGCTATGCAACGGTCATATGCTGGGCCGTTACATTATGTAACGCGCTAGTAATGCGCCGTTAAAGTGATCCGAGTCCAGAAAGATAAAAATAGACTCAGAGGAATGTGACGGTCTAGCACTGGGCCGTTACGTGAGCTTGACGATCCAGTTCAAGGCCGTTAAATTTCAAGAATCAAAATCACGATAGAGTGTTCTAATTAATGGGCTTTCACTGGCACAACCAACTCGGCGTCCTAGTGGGAATCCCAGGCTCGCGAAGAATTATGGAGGCCTTGAAACAATGATTTCCTAGTCCATTGGAAGGATTATCCAATAGAGAGGTCCTCATGTCCAAGATTGTGTTCCTATAGTGCAAAGTGTGAACTAATGACAACATACCGGAATATGTGCCATGTACTTATAGAATTGACTCTATTGACAGAGATAGATATGTATATTCAATGTGAACATCATGATAAAAACTCCGTCAATACAATGTTAAAAAGTCATGCTTTATAGTACAAAACTATAGAATTTTGTTTAACATAACTTAAGTAGAAGTGATGACAAAACATGCAATACCTATCATGAATAATCAAATATCCTTAAAATCACATGATTAGGTTTAAAACTTAGGTAACTAGGTTTTAACCATAATAAGATTGGCAGGTTGTATTCAGTCATAGGGTTGACAGAACACAAGATATAACGGTCTGGAGATAGGGCGTCACAGTGAAAGTGATGGTAAGGACCCAGCCGTTACATGATTGTAACGCGTCTGTTTAAGCGTGTTGGAAACAACAGTGCAATTCAAATATCACAATGTGTAACGGTCTATCGTAGGGCCGTTACTTGAGCGTGACAGTCCTATGCTAGTGCGTTACAGTATCTGTTAATAGAAAACAATCATAGAAACTAAGAGATCAACTCACATCGTGTCTTTTATCAAAACATGATGAGTTTCTAGTCATGTTAACGAAGTAAGGCCATTTATATGCATAAGTAATCATGAATAGATGAATAGTCATGTTTTACTTTCTTAATTTGGCTAAGAGGTGCATGACTTGCATAGAACAAATAAAACATGAAATCAATGCTCTATAATGCATGGAATTCAATCAAACCAGAGGGCTTTTAGTCCTATCATGTTATTTTTACCGTTCATGAGATAACCTACCTCTTACTTAGACTGTAGTTTCTGAATGTGGTTGAGAACCCTGCCCTAGATCCTTTCCTTCTCTTCTGACTTTTTCAGCAACTTCTTTAGCCTCTAACTCCACGCCCTCTTGACCTAAAGATGTGAAATTCGGAGGACAGTTAGTCTAATGTATTGTAAACAAATTATTCTAAAGAACTTACCTGAGATAATGACTCCTTACCTTACTTCTTTACGTCCAAAAAGTAAGGGTCACACAGTTCAGAACTA
This sequence comes from Amorphophallus konjac, assembly GCA_022559845.1. Classification (NCBI taxonomy): domain Eukaryota; kingdom Viridiplantae; phylum Streptophyta; class Magnoliopsida; order Alismatales; family Araceae; genus Amorphophallus; species Amorphophallus konjac. The sequence goes on from CM040122.1 coordinate 210,635,720, forward strand.
TGCCCTATTTATAGAGTTTAGGCTAGGGTTTGAGGATTACATCAAGTTTAGAGTCCTTATTTCATCAAATCCTAATCTCTAAGAGTCCTTAGAGTATTTACAATCCTTCCCAAGTCGATCCATAGTGGATAGGAACAACAAGTTCCAATCTTTTCATAAGTCCCTTCACTTACAGAACTAACATGAATGTAACGGTCGAGTGCCCATGCGTTACATGGATGTGACGGTCTTACGATAGACCGTTACAGTCATCGTAGCTTAGAGTTTCAATTTATAAAAACTCTTTTGTTAATTATCCAAATCATTATCTTCTATTATTAGTATTTATCCTTAATATTCGTGGATAGGCTTAAATACCTTCTAGAATATGGGCCAAACCTAATGGTCTAGGTCCTAAACCCTTTTGGACTTCAATTAAGTGGGTTGGGTTAATTGATTAACACAATTTTGGCCTTATATTGATTATTTAGCCCAATTAATGCCAGAATATTATTTAAATAACTAGAAATTACTTTTATAAATTTTGGGGCTCTACAAAGTGGTCCATGAATGACTAACAAAATCTGAATGGAACGAGGCGGCTCTTGTCTTCCCCGAACCCTACGTGTGGGAATATCAATAAGACCTTCGTGAGTCACATTTGGACCTCAGGTTCGCCCCAACCATGGTCATTGCCTAACCTATTTCCTAGGCCTATAGCTAGCTATCTCTGTACACGTCTTTGTTTTGGAATGTAGTCTCGGGACACTTTCCCGCTGCCCCTCGGCACCGAAAATATTAACGATGTCCACGCAAGCCTCGTTTGGACCGCGTGAGGCGCCCCTGGAATGGTCCTGACCCGATATCCCACCGGGCCAATAAACTCGCTGATTTCTGACCACTCTAACCGAGATTCAACAGAATGTCTCCTATCCCTTTGAACAATAAATTTGCCGTACCCTGACATACATATGCTCCGATTTTCCCCATGACGATCACAATTTTCTGAAGCCGGACGCTCGTCTGGATATCAAAATGGTCCCTTAAGTGACTGACATATTCCGAATGGTCGCTTCCCTAGACATCAGGCTTTCTGACTGATTCGAGACCATTATCGGCTTGTTTCTCTCGATATAGTTTCCTGGCCATGAGGCCCTGATTCTCGGCGATTAATCAAGGGTGTTCCCCTCTCCGAGGGGATGTAAATGATGTCGTGACCTTTACGGCGCGGCGGGTTTTAGTCCCGACACGAACTACACAATTGTCTGATCAGTCAGATCGAGCGCACAATAAATCGTCACCTAGGTGACTGGCACGCCCACGCACTTAATAAACCCAATAAACAAATAAACAAAGATCTTAATAAAAAGTGCGTCCACAGGAGAATGCCATTTGGCCTCTTTAATGCACCTGCTACTTTCCAGAGATGTATCATGGCAATTTTTTCGAATATGGTGGGAGAAGTCCTCAAAATTTTCATGGACGATTTTTCAATATTTGGGGATTCTTTTGAAAATTGTCTTGCAAATTTGAGGAAGGTACTGGAAAGGTACATTGAAACAAATCTTGTGCTAAGTTGGGAGAAGATCCATTTTATGATCAGAGAGGGGATAGTCTTAGGCCACATTGTGTCTGAATGGGGTATAGAGGTAGACAAGGTAAAAATTGATCTAATCTCTAATCTTTCTCCCCTACCTCCGTAAGGCAAGTGCGCTCTTTCTTAGGGCATGCCGGTTTCTATCGCCGGTTAATTCAGAACTTCTCCACAACTGCCCGACCTTTAACTCATCTCCTATCAAAAGATGCCCGGATGCGGGACAGGACGTGACTCGACGGCAATTAATATGCAAACCTTGGACTCTAGGCAAACTCGCGATCGTCCCTAACGAGGAAAGCGTGCGGACGTGCACGGTTGAGAAACCGGCAATGAGTCTCGGGTATCAACTTTTTCGCGTACTCGGATTGAGTCACGCGACAAGTCAAACTCACTTTCTCGCAGCGGTGATTGAAATTATATAACGAGCTAAATTATCCTATCACTCTAGCAGTGGCATATAGAAATATACGAGGAAAGCAAATGTCAAGTGGGGAGCGGACACGATACCTCCACGCTCCGGGTGTGGGGAAGACGACCCCGGCCGAAACTTGAACTCCCGGTGTACAGTAAATAAATAATTACAGTAGTGAATTTAATTGCCCACTCCACGCAGGGAGGTAAAGGGCTACACACACATGCCGGGAGCACCGGATTTGGGTTGACAGGTAGCAAGGCGGCGGGTTCCGGACGACGGTGGGCAGTGGCTCCGATTATGTGATTTGCTGGTCGACAGGACAGCGAACACGGACGTCCGAAGGGATGTCGACCTCCTGGGATCTACTGAAGGTGGCAGGGCACCGGGATGGTGGCGGAGGGTCCCTGGTCAACCCCCGGGACTGGCGGTCACTGAAGCTATCCCGGCGTATTTTTGCTGAAATTATCCGATGACTGCTTTGCTGGCATGTTCTCGGGACAAGATTGCGCGACCCGGCGAAAAGAATTTTTGTGCCTAGATTCGGAGGCGGATCGAGGCGAGACTAGCTCCGTTGGATATAAGAATCAAAGGGCTACAACATATAATTATTTCATGTCCATCTAGTAGACGTATTAGAAATGAAAACGACTATTCCCCAGGTATTTCTACTGACTCGGATTACAGACAGTTAGGACAGAACATGATCTGCCTGAGAATGAATTTTGACCGACGTATAAACGATGGATCAAGACTCTGGGAAAATTGTCATTGGAAAGAACGGATGTGAGGAACACGTATGATTTGTTTGAGAATTTTTGGAGGTGGATAAGGGGGCGGGAAAAATACAATAACAGACTACTATCCTGCAGATCTGCTGATTGGCAGACTGTCATCAATGGAACTAAAATACTGGGAAAAATAGCAAACGGTGGCGGATTGACACGAAATTTAAATTGGAAATGTCTAACAAGGAGGGGAATGATCTCTCAAAATTCCAAGACCATTAGACTCAAGGATTTGGATGACCAACCTTTTCTTTCAGCTTCTATCTTGGATCTTGGAATCTTGGACAGTAGGGTAAAGAGATGGTTGTGGCGGCTCGATGGCGGCACGAACGGAGGCTGCGGCGGCAGTGGCTGGAAGTCGCATCCAGCGGAGGTGGTAGAGGTGGGAATCACTCCCAGAATATGGCTCCACACCATAGATTAGGGCAACCTTCACAGCTGCATGGGGAGAGGGAGATAGGGGCGCCCTTGGGCTCTTGGGGCAAAATGCCAATTTTCTCTTCATTAATTGTGTGAAATATGGAAATACATGGGTTATATAATACAAGAAAAAAGACCTAAACTATCCCTAGATCTAGGGTTTGGGAGGGGTAAATAAGGGATAGAATAATTATACTCCCTGTGGTCAAAATGGCTACAATAAATAAATATAAAAGAGGGGGCACCCCTTGGACCAAGGGACGCCAAGTTGGATTTTACTTCTTTGTCAACCTTCTACCTTGGACCAAAGACCAACCTTTTGGGCCCATGGACCTAGGTGGACCAATGATAAAGAGGGTGGGGACCCTGCTGGACCTACTGACATTTTACATAGAAACCCAAAAGCCTTTTTGCAAAGAAACCCAAAGATTCCTAAAGACTAACAAATTGGCTTATAATGCCTGATAATTGCAAACTAATTAACCCCAAGATATAAATGCAAACAAAAGGACACAAATGCAAAATAAAATATTAGTGCCCGATGTTGATTCCCATCATGCCCCATTTCACTTTGATGAGTCATGTATGGGGGCTTTTAATTCCCTAAAGGTGGCCCTCACTAAAGCTCCAATTCTACAAACTCCAGATTGGTCGCTACCTTTTGAAATCATGTGTGATGCCTCAGATTTTATAGTGGGAGTAGTTTTGGGACAAAGGTTCGATAAGTGTCCCGTAGTGATCTATTATGCAAGTCACACACTTGCCAATGCTCAAATGAACTACACCACTATGGAGAAAGAGTTACTGGCCATAATTTTTGCCCTGGAAAAATTCATATCTTACCTTTTAAGGGCAAAAGTCATCATTTACTCTGATCACTCAGCCTTAAAGTATTTGTTGTCTAAGTAGGAAGCCAAACCCCGACTCATTAGATGGATTCTACTGCTTCAAGAATTTGATTTGAAAATTCAAGATAAGAAGGGGTCAGAAAATGTTGTTGCAGATCATCTTTCCCGGATAGTTATACCAGAAAGTGCACCAATGCAAGACTCCTTCCCCGATGAGCATCTTTTGGCTATCTCTCACACCTCACCACCACGGTATGCTCACATTGTCAATTATCTTGCGGTGGGCAAAATCCCTGAGGGATGGTCTAAGCAAGAGAGGGAGCACTTTTTCTGTAAAGCCAAACACTATTTATGGGAGGACCCAGAACTGTTTTAGATGGGTCCAGATCATATCATCAAGAGATGTGTCCCCGAGGAAGAGCATCAAAGTATTCTGAATTTTTGTCACACTCTAGCTTGTGAGGGACATTTTTCAAGAAAGAAAACTACTGCTAAGGTCTTGAAAAGTGCGTTCTACTGGCCCACACTATTCAAAGATGCATTCGAATTCTACAAATCTTATGTTCGATGCCAGGCTGTGCGAAATATGTCTAGAAGGGAGATGATGCCACTCAATGCCATACTAGTTGTGGAGATATTTAATGTTTGGGGAATTGACTTCATGGGACCATTTTCACCCTCGTTTGGACATGAATACATCTTAGTTGCGGTGGATTATGTGTCCAAGTAGATCGAGGCTATAGCCACACGGATAAATGATCACAAAATTGTCATAAAATTTGTCCGCAAAAACATCTTTTCCAGGTTCGGGTGTCCTAGGGCCATAATTAGTGTTGTGGGTTCACATTTGACTCATTCCCAGTTCCAGACTTTGCTTACAAAATATGGGATCACACACAAAGTTGCCACCCCCTATCACCCCCAGACAAGTGGCTAGGTGAAAGTTTCAAATAGGGAGATCAAGAACATATTGCAAATGTCTGTTAGGCTCGATAGAAAGGATTGGTCGGAGAGATTGGATGATGCTCTCTGGGCCTATCGGACTACTTACAAGACTCCCATTGGCATGTCTCCTTATAGACTAATTTTTAGAAAACACTGTCACTTCCCAGTCGAATTGGAACATAGGGCTTATTGGGTAATTAAATAATTTAATTTTGATTTGACCCAAGCCAGCTCCCATAGATCCCTACAACTAAATGTGTTAGAGGAAATTCACAATGAAGCCTATGAAAACTCCAACATTTACAAAGCCTAGACCAAAGCATTTCATGATAGACATATTTTGAGAAAAAAATTTCAAATCAATCAAAAAGTCTGACTTTTTAATTCTAGGCTGCGACTATTTTCTGGCAAGTTGAAATCCCAATGGGATGGGCCATATCTAGTGGTTAAAACATATTACCATAGTATAGTAACAATTCTTGATCCTAAAATTGGTTAAACTTTCACTGTTAATGGCCAACGCTTAAAACCTTACATTGAAAATCTCCAAGCACTGCAGGTAGATTCTATTGCACTAAATGACCCTTTGTGAACTACATTGCATCTGGCTGAAGATGAAAAACTTAGCGCTTGTTGGGAGGCAACCCAACATTTGCTCTTTACTGTTTCAATAAAACGTTTCCCTTGTTGTGTGTTTGTAGGAGCACCAGGAGGATGTCTGGTGAAAACCACATCTACCGCCCTAGGTTGTACCTTTCCTTCCCAAGCATTCATGTCCACATTGTTCTATTTTTATATTATTCATATCACCTTAGACAATGTCATTCAAGTTGGGGGGTAAGGGTAATCATTGTAAAAATCTCTTACAATCTGATGCCGCATTTTGTTAAAAAAAGAAGAAGAAAAAAAGAAGAAGAAGAAGAGAGAGAGAGAGAGAGAGCCCGATTGAGTTTTCTTGATTCATACTCTCACTAAAAGTAATTCTAGAATAGAACACACTAGGGAGAGGGATGAAGAAAAATTTATTCGATCTAACCATGAAAAATTGATTTAGGAATCTCTTTAAAAGTTCATTTGCACTTTAGAAAAAGAAAAATCACACTGCACACTAATGAAACAAGCATGACAAGCCTTCTGCTATTTTGGAGTGATGTCTGATACTCTGCATTTCTTGGAGATGTGATCTTTTTAATAAAGATATCTGCCAAAGTTATCCATCAAATAAGTGCAAAAGTACATTGAAAAAAAAACACCATGAAAAATGCCCCTGATCCTAGTAACCGGGCCTTCTTCTCCTAAGGCAAGAGTTGAGGTTCACGTCAAACAATGAAGGGTTGTGCAGCATCATGTATGTATTAAAAAAAAGTGAGAGAAAAATGTGAAGGATGAAGGTAGACAAAATGTTGTTGTACTCAATGCTCGGATCCAGGAAGTGCAGAGTTGAAGGACACTAATCTAAAATGACTAATGAGGGGTGAAATTGTCTATGCTATGGATTTAGTACTACACATGCACAAGTGCTATTGAACTTTGATTTGAATTCTTAGTCATGTGCCTAAATTTCCAATCTAAGGCTAGTATGCATTAATGCTTCTAGATTTCTAATCTCTAGTTGATTCTATGAAGGATGATCTTAATGTGGGACATGAAACTTTTAAAGTCTTGCTGGTCCCTAATTTGTAACCTATTTTCATTGCTAAGGGACTAGCAAAGAGTAAGTTGGGGGGTGTGATAAGTACGTATCTTTGTACAATTATTCATGTCACACGCATTATTTATGGGCTTAAATATAATTAATTATGCAAGTTTTTCATATTAATCTCAATTGTACTTAAAATTGAGATCTTTTGATAATTAATAATCGCATAGACTTGAGATATATAAAAATTGCATGGTTAATATTCATATGCTGGAGGGACTTAATTATAAAATTTAGACTTGAGATATTTGATCACAGTCTCTCTTTTGTGAATAGTGCCCTTCCTTCGCTACGGTGAGACAGTAGGCTGGCCTTCGCCTGCTCACGGGAGAGCCCCACGACAACAACCGACTGAGCTGCGGAAGAAGACGATGACACATGCAGGAGGGTCGGTAGCCATGTTTGTGCGTCAAATGGCCGAAGAGCAAGAAGAAGCCAGCATGGGCCTCATCGCGTCCACTGTTGGCCATGCCCATGCACACTTTATCTCACCCTTCCCCTCCCTCTTTATCTTTCTAGCCCATGCACTTCACATCACAAACCCACGTGAGCACCATGCACACACATCCTTCTCCTCCTCTCTCACTTTCCCATGGCCCCCTCCATGCACACACATAACTTCATGCGTAAGTGTGTAAAGTGGAGTGTGAATGTTAAAGGGAGAAAGAGGGAGACACAAATAACTTCACCTTCCCACCTAACCCATGGCCCTCTCCATTCACACCCATGGCCCTCTCACCTATGCATGAACCCTCTCTCTCCTCACCCATGCACATCGTGTCCCACCTCCATGTACCCCACATCCCTCTCTCCCACTCACTCTATACACACATACACCCCACCGCTAGCCATGCACCAGCCAACCAACAACTTCAGCGGCAGGTTATGGCAGCAACCACTTAAGTGGCGAGTTATGGCAGTGGCATGGCCCCGTCTCTTCTTCTCCCTACAAGAACCCAGCGCCACTGACAGATAAGGAAAAACCCCCGCGATCTTCCCCCTATCGGGTCCACCTCTCTCCCTTTCCCTCTCACGTTCTCTCTCTCCCTGCAGCTCCTCACCCCGTAGTAGATTTCTCTAACTCATTCTCTCTCCCTCTCACTTCTCGTTCCCACGGTCTCTCTCTTTCCCTCTCTCTTCCTACATCTCTCAGTCCACTCGCACTCCCCTACACACACCAGCCCCTCCGTCTGCAAGACCACCGCAGCCACAACTCCACCTTTGCCACGGCCCTCCCACGCAGCTCTCCCCATCTGTTCCACACCTCTCATCTTCCACCGTCGCACTCCCTCTCTCTTCTTTCTCACACTCTCTCTCCCCCTCTCTGGGATCTCACTTCTCACTCGCCTTGTCTCCCTGTAAACACCCTACCCCCGAGGCCGTAGCTCTCCCTACTCTCTCCCGTTGGATCTCCATTCTCACCTCTCCACCTCCACCTCTTTCCCACTGTAACACCCATACACCACCGACACCCTATAGACCCTCTCTCGATCCCTCTCTCCCTCTCACCTTCTCACACAAGCGGCTGCACCCCTCTCTCATCTGCTCTCCCTCTTGCCTGTAACCACACACATGCCTACACGGAGCCTGGCCTCCCACTCCTCCGGTTGATCTATCACCCTCCTCCACGGCTCCCACTCCTCACACAACCCCCTCCCCACCGTTGCACTCCCACTCTCTCCCTTTGGCTCCACAAAACCCAGCGGCCTCCCACTCCTCTCTCCCTCACTCCCTGGCCAACCCACCGCCAGCCAACCCTCACCGGACTACACACGGCGGGCTCTCCCTCTCCACACACTACTCTCTCCACACACGCACACATCTCTCACCACCACACCCACCACCGGCGGCCTTCCCTGCCAACACCTCTCTCCCTCTCTTTGCCTATCTCTCTTTTACTCACACGCGGTGGTTCCCACTCTTCCTTCTACCAGCACCACCGGTGTCACTTTCATCTACTGCTCACACCGCTAGACCCCTGCACCACCACCGGACCTCTACACTTCCCGTCAAGCTCCCTTCTCCATCTCTCTTCACACCTCCCATCATCTCTCTGTCTCCCTGTCTCTCCCACCACAGCTGTAGCATCCCTGAAAATTTAAGGAGAATAAAATGAATTAAAAATTTCATGTGAAAAACAAAGAAGTATTTTGAGTCAAATTAAGAATATATGTAATATATATATATATATGTGTGTGTGTGTGTGTGTGTGTGTGTGTGTGTGTGTGTATATGCAAATAACATTTGCAAACAATCTAAGACCAACCATTTTTAATCAAAAGAAAATAACGCCTCAGGGTAAGGCGCGATTTAAATACACGACTTTGTGGAAGGCGCTACTTAATGAATTAACGCCATGAGGGTAGGCGTTGTTTAATCAATTAAAGACTTTTAGCCTAGTCGTCAATTTATAAAAGGACGACCCAACCTGAGTCGTCTTCTTCATTTCATCCCAATTAGGAAGCGTTCTGTTTTGGAAAGAATTGTAAGGGGAACTGTAATGCAAATCGGATTAACATTAGGAATGCTTTTCCCCAATCGAACTCTAACCTTTTTAGGTCTCTAAAATCCTATAAATACCCACCCTTCGAGCCAATATACGAACTTTTTCTCTCATCGACGGCAAGAGGGATTTTAGGCAGCAGAGTCTTCGTTTCCTCCGGCTCGTCTTGTTCTGCAACAATAGGAAGCTCTTATTTCTCTATATTCTTCCGAGGGAAACTGCTGTTGCTGTTGCTCTTGTGCTTCGTTCCAACCGTCCCTTCCTACTGCTGCTGCTATTATTATTGAGAGCTGCTGCTCTCATCCACGACCGTTTCTTCTTCTGTTGCTGCTATCTCTGTTGGAAAACAGAGTATCGGATTTCTTCAGCTTTCTCATCATCTGTCAAACCCAATAAACTCCGAGGTAGGTTTTCTCTCTGATGGCCAAACTAATTAATAAAGATGGTATCATATACAGCATGTTTTGTCGAATTTATATCCAGTAGATTCTTCTTAGAGTTTCCTCTGAGCATGCATATAGGTCGTTGGTTTTCTGTGAAGATTTAGTAAAAGACGCCCCCAGTGCAGGCGCATTTTTTTTTAGTGTAGGACGACCTCTCTTAAGTCATGATTTAATTTAACGCTCGGATGAACAGGCGCCAATTGACAGGTTAATTGATAATTTCGTATGTTTAACATGCAATAACTGTAAGTCCTGATAAGATAATCAAGGCATGAGCATACTAGTGAGTTACTGTTATATTTCTTAATTTATCCATCTCTCTAGTTTTTCTATTAGAAATATTCTAAAATTCCTCGTACCTATGATCATCTGGCTATGTAGAATAAAAGATGACCCCGTCCATGTTGCTAATTTGAATGGACGCCCGCTCTCAGAGGCGTCAGATTGTGTGAAGATTTATGAAACTGTTGATCATGGGCATTGGAAATAACGACCAACCATCAGTCGTCAAAAAAGCTTAGTCATGGAGTTTTCATGGAATTTTCACCTTAATAATTTGTTCCTAGGTATCGGAGTCTCCGTTGCACATGAAAATTTATGGGCATACTATTGGGGTGGAGACCGAGGTAATAGAAGTGGTTACACCATTTTTCGTGCCCCCTATTGCAAGATCCCCCGTCTCTCATCAAAAAATTATTTTGAACATATGGTTAGGTAGAGTTTTTCGAGCCGATCATTTCGGTATATCATAAGCTAGATTCTGACATGGTTTAGCATAGAAACCGGGGGTTTGAAAAATCAATTTTTTTGAAATAACGACCCACTATAGGTCGTTATAAAAAAAAGGGACGCCCCTCTTACTAGGCGTCACTTTTAACTATATATATGTATATATAAATATATATATATATATATATATATATATATCATGAATGTGCATCATTGAAAAATTCATTATTATTAAAATATATAACAGAAAAATATGAAAAATATATATTTGAAATCCTTGCATTTTTCTCCTAATTATCATATATTCTATTTCCTTAAATTATTTTAAATAAATCAATGTGTCTTTTAATGAAGGTTTTTGAGTTTATTCAATTAAATAGATATAAATGTAAATTCTTGTTAAATAAATTGAGTTAAAAAACATGAAAATTAACGTTCCCCAAGAGGATGCTAATTAATAAATGATGGCACCCACGGGCGTTGAATAATATAAGTTTCTTTAATTATAATTAATTATAGAATAGGATGGACATGAATTCTATAATTAACGTATACATTTTCTCACCGCTTTCTTCTGTTTTTGACCCATACCTCGGGTCTTTTGACACTCTCATCTCACGTCCATAGATGGTGTCCCTTTTTCGTGATTGGTTCACATTATACACCTCAAGTCTCGGTGACATACGAGTCCTCCGTTGGACATTCCGTTCCTTCGGACTGACAAGTTAGTCATTGAGACCTCCGTAAGTCTCCGCTAGCCTTGGATTCCCTCAAGGCAGCCGAGCTGGTTGTACCTTAAAAACCCTGGATCTGATCCGTGTTACTTTGATTTTCCGTTAGTCATGACACTCTACTTGTAACACCCGGTAATTTTTGGAACAGGAATAAAAATATACATAATGATATACCTACTCTTATAAGTATAAAATGTTTATTCAAATAAATAAATGGTCAAGTGATATTCCCAAGGGGTTGCTCAGATCGAACCTGCCTCTGATACCTAGGACAAAGACTAATAAAAGTTAAAGAACTTATGAGCAATAAAATCTCTAAATAGAAGATTACTAAGATCTTAATGTAAGTGAGAACTAGCCACACCAAATCAATGAGGTATAGAACCTTAGAGATAGTCTTAAGAGCCTTATTTATGCATAGACGGAAATACATGCAAGTTATTAAAAGATATAAGTCGTATGTGTAAGGTCTTGACAAATAAACAAGTAAGACTTCCAAACAAAGTAAACTTGTGTAAAGGAACAAATAGAAATAACTAGTTACAAATATAATTATTAGGCCTTGATAAAGGATTAACATTTTTAATGCTAAGCTCCATTGGCCCAAACTCAACCCCAAGCATTTTACGCTTAATGGGCTTTTTAACACGTTTTATTATCTTCTCCCATATAGGCAATATATATATATATATATATACATAAGTACATAACATAAACCTGTATATATGTATATATACCTAGAAATAAAAGGAAAGTATATATTATATACGAATGAACAAATAAAAGAGTGAAATGGAAATAACGCCTCGGATAAAGGCGCTATTTAAATTATAAACGCCTCTAGTTAAGGCGTGACTCAAGAAGTGACGCCCTCACCACACGGCGTCAAATTCCAACGTCAAAAATGGTAAGGCCAAGAAACGCCCCTATCTTGGGCGTGTTTTAAACAAAGGAACGCCCTAACTAAAGGCGCTTCTTAATAAACGACCTGAACCAGGTCGTCAATTTAAGAATCGACGCCCTGACCAAAGTCGTTAATTCCATTCGAGTTCCGTTCGACACGGGAGCTTATCCAGGGAAGGATTATGTTAATCTAGTAAGTGTTTACTAGGGCAAGGACTCTAATAGGGATATATTACTCCCAATATAACTCTAGCCCATTAGGATTTCCCTAGATCCTATAAATACCCTTGACAGTCAAACCCTAAACCTATTTGATCGATCGTCTGCTACGGTGAGTAAAGAACTGAACGTTCTTTTCTTTCTATCATATGAAGAGTTACTGACTCTTCATCTCTTTCTCTTCTATACAGGTTAGGGAAGCCTTCATCAGCATCAACTTTTCTTCTTCCGAGAAGACTCTGTTACAAACAGAGTATTGTTCCCTATCAAGTTCTTCACGTGTCCTTCATCCAGACCATACTAAGGTAGGATTTTCTCAAGTCACTGTAGCCCAAACTAAATTGATACAGTACAATAATCATCATGCATATACATGGTTTGGTTTACTATAGTTTCTGAACGATTTTCTGTTAATTTCTTGAAAGAAACGTCCTTAGCAAGGGCGTGATTATGAAATAAACGCCCCAGACTAGGGCGCTGTTTTACAAGTCACGACCCTGCCAAGGTCGTCAATTTTAGATTTGACGCCCTGTACACAGGCGTTAATTTCATTTACTGATTAATCGCCCACGTTAAGAATTGTTTATCTATGAAATCATGATTCTACAATAATGCATGATCATATGTCTTCAAACCTGTTAATTCTATTGTCATGACCATACATTCGTTCTTCATGAATTCTATTATCCTGAAATTATTACTGCCCATGAAAATTCAGGGTATTTCTTGAATTCACGACCGTGGCTAGGTCGTCTTTCACTGGACTAACGCCCGACGCTAGGGCGTGAATTAAAAAGTAACGCCCCTTCATAGGGCGCGTTTCTGTTAAAATCCCGAACAATATGTTCTGTAAAAATAAGAATTTAATGATTAACGCCCCTTCCAAGGGCGTGTTCTTGATAATTTCTGAAAATAAATATGTTCTGTAAAATATTGTAAATAAAAAGACGCCTGCTACTGTAGTCGTCTCATTGCAAAGAAACGCCCCTGTCCAGGGCGCGTTTTAGATAAATTTCTGAATTATTGAAAAATCTGCCAAAATGGAAACATATGTAAACGCCCTTCTGTTAGGCGTTAATTACTTGAGAAACGACTATACTTAAGTCGTTATTTTACTGTAAACTGATTTTCACTGTTTTTGTTAACCGATGGTTTCATATGTTATATAATATATATATCGGCACTATTCTCCATTCCGTGAGTATAGTCCCACGTTTCACGATTATTTTATCGATCACACTCAATTCTCATTGACATACAAGCTCTCCATTGGACATTCCGTTCCTTTGGACTAGCGAGTTAGTCATAGAGACCTCCGTAAGACTCCTCGTAGCCTTGGATTCCCTCAAGGCCGACTGAGCTGGTTGTACCCTAAAAACCCATTACACCATTGATGCCATGTCACTCTAAAGAAACATGGTATACCGGCCCTTATGATTATACAAAGAGTATATCATAAGAAATTCTTAATGGGATGATGATATCATGCCATATCATGTCATTCTTGTAAACCTCAATTCTATGATAAGAATGAGGGCATCTTACCTTTGATATACTGTTCATGTGGACCTCAATTCTATATAAAGAATGTCCATATTGATTTGTCATGGTACCCAAGTTAAGGGAACCATATTCTACCTAGTTTTATCGATATCGTGATTATACCGTTATTATCGCCAATCTATGTCCTTTGTCATATTTTGGACTCTATTCTATCAAAGTTGTCGTACGTGTCTACAAGCTTGATTATTGAAATTCTATGTTGGCTATAAACAAGAGTGGATGTCAAAATACATGATAAATGCCTGCGCATATAGGGCCCGATCTGGTCCTGGGGGGAGCACCCGAAAGTACTTGTGCCCATGGGAGTTAAAATGATAAGGTATCTGGCATTATACCGAGTACTTTACTTTCTAGATTGGACATTCCACATAAATCTTGTGCTTGAAATCGTACTTGCCTTGACATGAAATGCGTGGCCCGAAAAAGGGTAATTTACTTGCTTGATACATGATAGCCAAAATTCTTGACATGACTTGTTAAATGTACTTGCTTGAATATCTTAAGTATCTTGTTGAAAGTTCATGATTAGTTCATCTTATTCTTTGATATTACATTCTCTCTATCTTGTCGTTTTATGCGAGCATGCATAGCTTTATTGCATTCATGAAACTTGTAATTACTTAAACCCATTGCTAGTGCTTGAGATATAATTTCCTACTGAGCGTTCGCTCACTCCGTTTTATTCCAACATTTTCAGGTAAGCAGGTAGCTAGCAAGACCGAGACCCACACGGGCGGGACAAGTGTGCAAGCGAGCTGTGGAAACTAGTGAACCCGAGTCTTTTATTTTTTCTTGAGTCTAGATAGTATTGTCTAGCTAAGTTAGCTTATCGTCTCTTATTCAGTTATCTGGTCTAAGTCTGTTAGTATGTCGTTATCTTCTTTTCCATTATGTTGAAGTCTCCAAGATGGACAACAAGTTCTTGTAAGAGATTCATATTAGAAATAAAATTTCTATTGTTGTTCAAAATTATCTTGGTCTTATGCGATTGCTCTTGATCATTCACGACTGTTTAACTGCCACGTTCCGAGCAAACGACACGTTCCGCTGCTATCGGCCCGGGGCGTGACAGAGGTGGTATCAGAGCTTCGGCTTTCGTATCCTCTAGATTAAGAATCATTGTCTGCCATATCAGAGCTTCGGCTTTCGTATCCTCTAGATTAAGAATCCTTGTCTGCCATATCAGAGCTTCGGCTTTCGTATCCTCTAGATTAAGAATCCTTGTCTGCCATATCAGAGCTTCGGCTTTCTTATCCTCAAGTTATTAGGTTTCAGTGATAGGTCAGATATCCTTGTTAGTCATATCATAGCTTTGGTTGTCGAAATCGTTAAGTTTCCGTGATAGGTCCGGTATCCCGGTCGGTCATATTTGGATTCAACTTTCCAAAATCCTTAGGTTGTTGAAACCAGATTATAGGTTGAGTATCCTTGTCAGTCGTCCTATAGGAATTCCGTGAGAGATGGGTAGAACTTGGGGTTAAAGTTATAAAAGAAAGATAAAGTATTTACATTTCATTAACACTAAATCTTGAGTCAATAAATTATCCCTCCACTCATCCTTGCAGGAACCTAGATAAAATGGAAGCCTCTAAGCCGAGCCTTGTTCATGAAATGATCTTGGTGGATGTCCAAGTTTACGCGAGCCTTGTCAGGAGAGTTCAAGAACTAGAGAAAGTAGTGGAAGAAAAAGAAAGAGTTGAAGGGAAAGATCAAACAAATAACTCCGAAAGTTTCACCGTTACCAAGAAAAGAATAAATGAGGATGATATTTCACAAAGGTGTAAGAAATGTCAGAAATGTAAGAAGTGTAATAAGAAAGAAGCTTCGGTGGATCACTCGAAAGATAAGTGTAGATCTTGTGAGAGATATGGTCACCAATCGAAAGAGTGTTGGTGGTGTTCGGGTGCATGTCTGCGTTGCGGGAACTTAAATCACAAGATAGCAGAATGTCCCAAGAAGCCTCCAAGAGGAGTTCAAGATTTAACCCTGCTTGCCAAAGGGAAAGATGCGAAAGGTATCCCTCACCCGTAATCCTAAACTAGCCCTTTTTCATTCTGAAGATTTCTTCTGTATAAGCTCATAATAAGTTCTCTATTAGGAATGAAAGGTGATGTGAATTTGGGGACCAAATTCTTTTAAGTGGGGGAGGGTGTAACACCCGGTAATTTTTGGAACAGGAATAAAAATATACATAATGATATACCTACTCTTATAAGTATAAAATGTTTATTCAAATAAATAAATGGTCAAGTGATATTCCCAAGGGGTTGCTCAGATCGAACCTGCCTCTGATACCTAGGACAAAGACTAATAAAAGTTAAAGAACTTATGAGCAATAAAATCTCTAAATAGAAGATTACTAAGATCTCAATGTAAGTGAGAACTAGCCACACCAAATCAATGAGGTATAGAACCTTAGAGATAGTCTTAAGAGCCTTATTTATGCATAGACGGAAATACATGCAAGTTATTAAAAGATATAAGTCGTATGTGTAAGGTCTTGACAAATAAACAAGTAAGACTTCCAAACAAAGTAAACTTGTGTAAAGGAACAAATAGAAATAACTAGTTACAAATATAATTATTAGGCCTTGATAAAGGATTAACATTTTTAATGCTAAGCTCCATTGGCCCAAACTCAACCCCAAGCATTTTACGCTTAATGGGCTTTTTAACACGTTTTATTATCTTCTCCCATATAGGCAATATATATATATATATATATACATAAGTACATAACATAAACCTGTATATATGTATATATACCTAGAAATAAAAGGAAAGTATATATTATATACGAATGAACAAATAAAAGAGTGAAATGGAAATAACGCCTCGGATAAAGGCGCTATTTAAATTATAAACGCCTCTAGTTAAGGCGTGACTCAAGAAGTGACGCCCTCACCACACGGCGTCAAATTCCAACGTCAAAAATGGTAAGGCCAAGAAACGCCCCTATCTTGGGCGTGTTTTAAACAAAGGAACGCCCTAACTAAAGGCGCTTCTTAATAAACGACCTGAACCAGGTCGTCAATTTAAGAATCGACGCCCTGACCAAAGTCGTTAATTCCATTCGAGTTCCGTTCGACACGGGAGCTTATCCAGGGAAGGATTATGTTAATCTAGTAAGTGTTTACTAGGGCAAGGACTCTAATAGGGATATATTACTCCCAATATAACTCTAGCCCATTAGGATTTCCCTAGATCCTATAAATACCCTTGACAGTCAAACCCTAAACCTATTTGATCGATCGTCTGCTACGGTGAGTAAAGAACTGAACGTTCTTTTCTTTCTATCATATGAAGAGTTACTGACTCTTCATCTCTTTCTCTTCTATACAGGTTAGGGAAGCCTTCATCAGCATCAACTTTTCTTCTTCCGAGAAGACTCTGTTACAAACAGAGTATTGTTCCCTATCAAGTTCTTCACGTGTCCTTCATCCAGACCATACTAAGGTAGGATTTTCTCAAGTCACTGTAGCCCAAACTAAATTGATACAGTACAATAATCATCATGCATATACATGGTTTGGTTTACTATAGTTTCTGAACGATTTTCTGTTAATTTCTTGAAAGAAACGTCCTTAGCAAGGGCGTGATTATGAAATAAACGCCCCAGACTAGGGCGCTGTTTTACAAGTCACGACCCTGCCAAGGTCGTCAATTTTAGATTTGACGCCCTGTACACAGGCGTTAATTTCATTTACTGATTAATCGCCCACGTTAAGAATTGTTTATCTATGAAATCATGATTCTACAATAATGCATGATCATATGTCTTCAAACCTGTTAATTCTATTGTCATGACCATACATTCGTTCTTCATGAATTCTATTATCCTGAAATTATTACTGCCCATGAAAATTCAGGGTATTTCTTGAATTCACGACCGTGGCTAGGTCGTCTTTCACTGGACTAACGCCCGACGCTAGGGCGTGAATTAAAAAGTAACGCCCCTTCATAGGGCGCGTTTCTGTTAAAATCCCGAACAATATGTTCTGTAAAAATAAGAATTTAATGATTAACGCCCCTTCCAAGGGCGTGTTCTTGATAATTTCTGAAAATAAATATGTTCTGTAAAATATTGTAAATAAAAAGACGCCTGCTACTGTAGTCGTCTCATTGCAAAGAAACGCCCCTGTCCAGGGCGCGTTTTAGATAAATTTCTGAATTATTGAAAAATCTACCAAAATGGAAACATATGTAAACGCCCTTCTGTTAGGCGTTAATTACTTGAGAAACGACTATACTTAAGTCGTTATTTTACTGTAAACTGATTTTCACTGTTTTTGTTAACCGATGGTTTCATATGTTATATAATATATATATCGGCACTATTCTCCATTCCGTGAGTATAGTCCCACGTTTCACGATTATTTTATCGATCACACTCAATTCTCATTGACATACAAGCTCTCCATTGGACATTCCGTTCCTTTGGACTAGCGAGTTAGTCATAGAGACCTCCGTAAGACTCCTCGTAGCCTTGGATTCCCTCAAGGCCGACTGAGCTGGTTGTACCCTAAAAACCCATTACACCATTGATGCCATGTCACTCTAAAGAAACATGGTATACCGGCCCTTATGATTATACAAAGAGTATATCATAAGAAATTCTTAATGGGATGATGATATCATGCCATATCATGTCATTCTTGTAAACCTCAATTCTATGATAAGAATGAGGGCATCTTACCTTTGATATACTGTTCATGTGGACCTCAATTCTATATAAAGAATGTCCATATTGATTTGTCATGGTACCCAAGTTAAGGGAACCATATTCTACCTAGTTTTATCGATATCGTGATTATACCGTTATTATCGCCAATCTATGTCCTTTGTCATATTTTGGACTCTATTCTATCAAAGTTGTCGTACGTGTCTACAAGCTTGATTATTGAAATTCTATGTTGGCTATAAACAAGAGTGGATGTCAAAATACATGATAAATGCCTGCGCATATAGGGCCCGATCTGGTCCTGGGGGGAGCACCCGAAAGTACTTGTGCCCATGGGAGTTAAAATGATAAGGTATCTGGCATTATACCGAGTACTTTACTTTCTAGATTGGACATTCCACATAAATCTTGTGCTTGAAATCGTACTTGCCTTGACATGAAATGCGTGGCCCGAAAAAGGGTAATTTACTTGCTTGATACATGATAGCCAAAATTCTTGACATGACTTGTTAAATGTACTTGCTTGAATATCTTAAGTATCTTGTTGAAAGTTCATGATTAGTTCATCTTATTCTTTGATATTACATTCTCTCTATCTTGTCGTTTTATGCGAGCATGCATAGCTTTATTGCATTCATGAAACTTGTAATTACTTAAACCCATTGCTAGTGCTTGAGATATAATTTCCTACTGAGCGTTCGCTCACTCCGTTTTATTCCAACATTTTCAGGTAAGCAGGTAGCTAGCAAGACCGAGACCCACACGGGCGGGACAAGTGTGCAAGCGAGCTGTGGAAACTAGTGAACCCGAGTCTTTTATTTTTTCTTGAGTCTAGATAGTATTGTCTAGCTAAGTTAACTTATCGTCTCTTATTCAGTTATCTGGTCTAAGTCTGTTAGTATGTCGTTATCTTCTTTTCCATTATGTTGAAGTCTCCAAGATGGACAACAAGTTCTTGTAAGAGATTCATATTAGAAATAAAATTTCTATTGTTGTTCAAAATTATCTTGGTCTTATGCGATTGCTCTTGATCATTCACGACTGTTTAACTGCCACGTTCCGAGCAAACGACACGTTCCGCTGCTATCGGCCCGGGGCGTGACACTACTCCTTTGGAATCTTCTTCGAGAACATAACCCTTTGACTCTGTATTTGGCCATATCTGATTCTGAAATATTAAAGGGCTCTAGGTCCGCGACTTTTCAGTTCCAGGTAGGACGGAAGTCCAATTCTGTAAACCATGGGAATTCTGGGTGTGGCATTGCACCAAAGTCTGTACATCTGTTATATTCTGTTATTCTGCTATATCTGTTATTCTGCAAACTCTGTTAAATCTGTTAATTCTGTTATTCATACGATTTGTTGCTTGGTTATTTTGATAATTTAGATATTCTGCTTTATTGCTTATATTTATTAGAACTCTGTTATAATCTGGCCAATTCTGAAGTTATGTTCATCTGCTCATCTGTCCTTGTTATATTCTGACAACTTGTCCTTGACTCTACATGGGAATTCATCCCTATATCTCTTGATCTTGTATCTGCCTTTGACTTTAGTATTCATCTTTCCTGATAACTGATCATCATGATTTTCTTGTTACATGCATTGCACCGTCATGAAACCGTTAATTGGTTAATCACTTATATTCCGCTTGATGAGAGATGTAATTCCTACTGAGCGTTTTGCTCACCTGCCTATCTTTAACATTTTTCAGGTAACGACATCGAAGACAGTCCATCAGATGGGGAAGGGCAAGAGTGATGAGTGAAATGGAGAATCGTGTCAGTGTCTTTTGTCCTTGATTGAGTCTCGTCACCGAGTCACTATCTTTTGTTTTTCTTGAGTCTTGTCCTGTTATTTGAGTCTTTTCTCTTTATTAGAATGTAATAGTGAGTCCTCCCTACACTTATGTAAGTTGAGTCAAGATATGTAATTTGAATATTTGATTATCAATAAAGATTAAATTGGCTCACGTTGTCTGGTGTGTAATTTTGTGTCTTATGTATGCTCTGATCATTCATGACTATATCACTGCCGCGTTCCGAACTACACGTTCCGCTGCTATCGGTTCGGGGTGTGACAACAACGCCAGTACCGGTTCCCTCTTCTATCATCGGCCCCTCACCCATCACAGCACCTCCCTTGTCCGGCCCTCTCTCTTTATCTCCGACGGATCTATCCTCTCCCTCCCATCGTTCATGCACAGAAACCACCCTGCCCCCCTCTCACCTCCGCCAACCCACCACGTCGCCCTCTGCACACGTCCCACCGGCTCACCGCGTGCCCCCGTTGCAGACCCTCTTGCTCTCTCTCTCTCCCTCTCAGCTTCACACACACAACACCCTCCTCTCACCACAGCCCCTCCCTTCACCTGTGCACATCCCTCTGCCGGCGTCTCTCACACACTCTCCCTACACACGCACTCCATCACACTGCACCGCCCTCGCCCTTCACGGCTCCCCATCGCATCAGCCCCGCACCTCCAGTCGGCCATCCCTCTCCTCTCTCTCCACCCCCCTCGCGATCTCTCACCCTCTCTCTTTCTCTTTCTCTCTCTCTCTTTCTATTTCTCTCTCTCTTCTCGTGATCCTTCTCTCTCTACCCTTCTCTCACACGCTCTCTCTCTCTTCTCTATGTTCCCCTCCCTCTATCTCCCTCTTGTTCTTTCTCTCTCTCACTTCTCTCTCTCTCACACACACACACGATTTTCAAACTTTATTTTTATTTTTTATTTTATCTTATGTGATTTAAAATACCACCTCCTTCTCTCTCTCTCTCTCTTAATCTCTCCTTGGGTCTCTCACTAAATCTTTCTCTCTAACCATCTCTCTCTAAAAATCTCTCTCTCACGACGGCATCTACACTTGGTTTGGCAGCTTTCCAACAGGTGGGCTACAACTTCTTCATCTGTATCTCGACTATTTGTTCTCCTCATTTCATTATTTTTAATTTAGTTAGAATTTATTTGGGATTGTAATGTTTATTTTTATTATCATTTTGTAAACGTTTAATTTGTGAATAATAAAATCAATTCAGTGTTATTTTATCTCTCTACTATTTTCTGTTTCTTCACCTTCTCTTTCTTCTTCCTTTTTTCTCTCTATATTTCTCTCTTTAGATCCTCCAAATTTCTGTAGGTAGATTTACGTTTACGCAATTTTAAATTTCAACGTAAGAAAAATCATTTCATACTTATATTTTTCTTCTAAAAAAATAAGGTTTTTAACATTAAAATTCTAACCTCCTCGTGGGATCGACACATACTTGCCACTATGCTTAAAGTTAATTTTACTATGTGTGAGTGCGGAATTTTGAAATTGTGTGCGCGGTGTTTTTAATGACGAGCATCCGCTCGCATCAGCGATCCCATATGTGGATTTGAAGCCGGCGTGGGTTGTTCGTGTGATGGTTTTCGGCGTGGTTTGGCCATTTCGGCGCACGAGATCTACGGTGGAGGTAGGGGGATGGATACCCTACTGATTTCTTGCTTCCTCTCGTAGTTTGGAGACGAACGGTGTGAGTTTGATCGGGTTTTCCAACTTTAAGGGCGAAAGCATGCTTTGGGGGTGTAAGCTGAGATTGCCATTCCAGGTGACAATTTTTAGTTTAAATGGTATCATTTGAACCCCTGGCATGTTGGGATTTGATTCTCGCGAGTTTAACTCCGTTTGAGCATGATTTGGGGATGGCATGAGGCCGGATGCCCACGTGACTCATTTTGGGTTGATTTGTGGAAATCACCCGTTTCTTACCATTTTGTGGTTTGTTGGCCCCTTCCAGCTTGTGGAAGGTTGACATTGAGTCTATATGTCTTTCCCTATCATTCTGGGACGATTGGGGCGTTGACATACCAAGTTCTGAGCCTTCCTACAGTTTTCACACCGGTAGGAAGTAGTGGTCAAACCAGAGACTGCCACTTGGAGAAACGGTCTAAGGAGGACCGCTATCTGGCTCGTAAAAGGGTTCTACGTTGATTTCCAGTTGCGGTCTCGCGACTGATCGCAACTTGGTAGTGGCGGCCCAAGGTTCACCGCCACTTCCTAGAAACGGTCCCAGGGAGACCGTTATTTGATTAAGTCGGTTCCTAGTAGCAGCCTCGCGGCTGACCGCCTTATGAAGTGGTGGTCAGGCAAAGGACCGCCACTAAGATGGCTTATCATGCTTTTCGAGAAGCTTTTGAGGCGGTTTGGAGATGGCGGTCTGGCCATGACCTCCACCTTCAAGAGACTGCCCTGTGAGGACCGCAACTTGTTAGTAGCGGCCTTGAGCAAGACCGTTTCTTGCCTGTTCAATTCTACGAGTAGCGGCCAGGCTATTACTGCCATTTCCGGTTTGCGGCCATAGGGGTGACCACCACTTGTTCTGAGTGTTTCTTTCGTGGGTTTGGCCTCCAGTTCTTTTGGCTTCGACCCCTTGGTTAGCCCATTCTTCTGTGGATGTCTTCGACATCCTATGAGGGCTGTGGCCGTGTTATAGCATGTCTGGGAGTGCCATTGTACCGAGCAGTGTTCTGTGTTGTTTCGGGAGTCATTATGGTTTAGGGTCAACCTGGTTGTGACCCAGTGGTTGACACGTGACCCCGTGAGTGTCTCGGCTATCCCGTGGGGATCGAGACTGTGTTTTGGACGCTTGGA
Source organism: Amorphophallus konjac (assembly GCA_022559845.1). NCBI lineage: Eukaryota > Viridiplantae > Streptophyta > Magnoliopsida > Alismatales > Araceae > Amorphophallus > Amorphophallus konjac. The sequence goes on from CM040122.1 coordinate 210,658,817, forward strand.
GGTATCGTCTTACCTCGATTTATGTGCCCATGTGGTTTGAGGGCATCGGTGATCCCTCATGTTCTGTATTTCATGTTATGTAGAATTATGAGTCTGATGAGCGGCCCGGGGCTGTGGACTTTCATTAATGTGTGGATTCGGCTATTTTGTGCCGTCTTCCATGTTGTTTTACCTTGATTTGGCTTAGGGACTAGGCTGATTGGTGGCGTGATACTGCTTTGTGCGATGATCTTGACCCGAGTCTTGTGACTCAAGGACCGTTGTGTCAGTAGGTCTAGTTGGCTATCCTGAGTCTGGCAGTTGTATACTGCATTGTGTTTCGTAGTACATGTGACAAGTGCGTGCTTAGCCTATCTGTACTTCAGTATTCACTGTTTTGAGTCTCTGTGTCTAGTGACCCTCCACTAATCATAGTCCGACGACACTTCTGTGTGTTGGCCACTTGGGAGTGGTGGCGGGGCGATTTCCTGATAGAGATAGTATGTAGGCTGGTTGCCATGGGCCCCTTTGTCTAGCCGTTAGGGTCCGACGGGAGGGGATAACCAGCTAGAGGTCTGTCTTAAGACATTGAGCGTGTGTGTGCACACGTGGTCAGGGGCGTTTGGACCAGCGCCGATGGGCGTGACCCTGACTAGTCACTCGTTACTATTGTTCCTTGGTTCTTGTTTGGTGTCTCAGTTATCGCGTTCAAGGCGAGTGGGAGATGCTTGAGGCGCAGTGTAAGACGTCAGTGGACGCATCTGGCTTTTCTACTAGTAAGGAGGTGCTTCTGTCACATGACACGGGATTCGTGAAACATGACTTGTGGCTTTCATGACTGGTTTCCATCATGGTTGACGTGACTTGTTGGGTAGTCTGTGTTTGGCTTCACCCGTGGTCAGTATAGCATAAAAGACTGTGAGATCGTGTATGTGTTGGTGCCTTTAGACCGTGTGGTCTTAAGTTGGATTTTATCTATGAGGACGAGCATGTATGATTGAGATGTCATGATGTTGTCCTAGCAGTGTAGCCAGAGTTTTCTTATATCGGTTCGGTGATTCCCGACTGTGAGTGTGGGGATTCATGTTTCTTATCGATAGGTGTAGCTTGCGGCTCAGTCGTGGTTCCTTCAACTTTCGTCATGGCGGCTGTTACTTCCATTGTTGTTGTTGTTGTTATTCCTGCTCCTGCTGTTACTGCTTTGCTTTTACTACTTAGCACTGTTGTTACTGCGTTGTTTCGTGGTAGGGATCTGTGGGACCCCTACTGAGCCAGTGAGATGAGGCTCACCCCTGACTTTTCAGGTGTAGCTCTTCTTCCTCGTGCTTGGAGGTGCAGTGCTGTGGTTCTTAGTTGCCAGCTTTGCCAGTGTCGGGCTTCCCTCGACTTGAGAGTACGTTCTCTTTCATGTTGTACTGTACTTTGGTTCGATAGGACTCTATTGTAGCTTGTTAGCTACTGTAGTTTAAATTATTTAATAGAAAATGTAATTTTATTTTTGCTATTTTAGCAATCCTGATCATAGTAATTTAATTGCTTACTGCTTTATCTGAAAGTTCAATCTACCTACACACTCCTTGCTATCCCTTCAGAGCTTTTCCGCTCTTGGGAGGCCTCTAAGAATCCAAGTGGTATCTGGTTTACCTGGTATCTGGAGTCTGGGTCATCACATCTCCTCTTCTTCTTATATCATTTTAAGGCCATTTCCTTTTAACTGCCCTCACTTGGCTTAGTGAGGCTCATTGCTCTTGATGCAAATTTTTAGGAATCAAAAGGGCCTCGTGCCCCAGACTTTGGCTACTGCGTCAGTACCTCGCTCGGGCTTTCAACCTCGAGCTCTAGCCAAGCCTGCACCCAACACAGGCTCCCTGCCCTGAGTCCAAGGCTCCCCAGCACCTTGCTCGGGCTTCCCACCCCGAGTCACATTCGAGCCAATACTCAACACGGGTTCTCAACCCAGAGTTCTGAAGTCCACGATCAATGACACCCAAGAGGGGGGGTGAATTGGGTGAATACAAATTTTAGGAAAACTTAGCCGATTTAAACCAAGTATGATAAAATATCAACTATCAAATTTAGATCTGATACAAGGCAAGTTAGATCTATCAAAATTAACCACCACAATAGCTCCTTGGTACTAGGCGGAGTTGGAATCCGGAGATTCTCTCACGCAAGGTGTTATCATCATGACAATACTAACCTTGTCAATCTGAACCCAACTTTTGACATACCAAGGATCTGCTGTAAGAATGATCAATTAAGCTAGATCTAAGTGGAGAAAAATAAACGATTTAATCTACGAGAGCTTGCACAGAAGGGAGATAGGAGAAAAGGACCAAACCATACAACAGACAATGATTTTTAGGTGGTTTGGATGCAACGACGGCAACCTACGTCCAACCCTCACAGACTGTGAGGATTCACACACTATCTTGTAAAGGATTACAAGATCTGAACACACACACACTCGTAGGATGAGAGAAACTCCCACCAAGGTGCAAATACACCAAAAACATGCAAGGATATGAAATATCCAATACACACACACACGGATCTAAGTAGATCCACACACACTTGAGTGTTAAGAGATTACAAGAAACAAACACTTCAAGCTCAAGAATTTTGGAAGAAGTGACATAAAAGAAAAACATAAGGTTTAAGCTCCCCCTTAGTGGATGAAGAGAATCTTTGATGAAGCTTGCTTCTCATCTCGATTTCCACTTGAATGGCTTCAGGATGATCTTCAAATGCTTGAGATTTGATGAAGAATGCTTCGACGAAACACCATTCACGGGTTCGCTGCGCTCCTTCTTTATCTTTGATAATGGTTTTGATGATTACAATATATTGTGCGGTTTGCATTTGCATTGAAGTGAAATTCATTCATGATTATCTTGTGGAAAATGTCTTGTTGAAATGAGCTAAAATATGTTATCTACACTATCAATTGGCTATAAATGTCTAGTTGAATGAATTATGTTCAGACTGCTTTTGACTGAGAATGAATTGATTGGATTGAATATTGAAGGCTTCTGGACTGAATTTGATATTTTCGGGTTGACTGGAACCCATGTATGTGTTATGCTTGAGCTACTTTAATAAATGATCTTGATGAGACTCTGTCATTTGGCATACTCAAGTAGCATTGAATTAAACTTGCAGATAGTGCTTTGATGAAGACATAATATGACATTTATGTGATTTGCATTGAGGAGTCTTTGTTCAATATGAGTTTTTTTGTCAAACTTGTTAAATGGCATCACAACAGGTTTTCAATGAACTTTGCTTGGTTCTTACAAAGGAGGAATGCCCCTTAACTAGATCTTAATGCTTGTGTGATTTAATTGAGATCAGTTCATTACACTGAACTTGAATGCCTTAATTTGGACTGAAGTTTGAAAACTTTGACTGAACTTGGAAATGTGTGTTGGTCACATGAATGGCCATATTTGAACTGAATTGAAGTGCCTTACACTAATCAATTTGGTTGTGTGTTGAATGGATTGTGTGAGTTCATTGGACTGGCCTTGGAAACTCTGGATTGAACTTGACTATCTTGGGTTGAAATAGAATTCATGTGAAGCATGCTTGAATCATATTTGAAATGTGGGACTTGTGTAGAGAATGGGCTTCCTTGAGTTGATAGTGAAATGGCTATATATCTAATCAAACTGCCAAATATGGACAATGTATTAGTCTTCCTATGGACAGCTCATGAAGTCCATGTGTGATTTAGTTGAACTGAAATTGCTCGACATGCCAAATTTACTTTTAATTTTCAGTGAGGAACTTGGTGAATCTTGGGTGAAAGGCTTTCTTATAGTGCTTGATGGATGGTTCAATGTATTTGACCTTTGAATGAGGGAAAGTGTATTTTTTAGTTGTTTTCAATTGTGTTTAATGCATCCTCTTCAAAGAGCTCTTTATGGTCCTTCATCCTTGTGCAAACTAATTGGCTTAATTTGTGTTGAAGGTGGTCTTTTCATGCATGAACTATTTCTGAAATGAAAGCTTGTATGGATGAATTGCAAACGCTCAATATGAAGTTAAGAGATCTATTCACATGACAAAGATCAAGGTAGATGCACTTTTCACTTAGCATTGATGAAAGAATGATGAGGTTGAACGTTCATAAAGTGTAGGTTCAGATTATGCTCTTAAATCATGAAAGACATGGTAAGAATTTACATTTGATGTAATTCATGATTGGTTACATTGGGTTGCATGTATAGGTCTTTGGGAATGCACTATATATCATTTCATGAGGTTACAAGGTCAATGGGTCGACCCCCCCCCACTCAATTGGTCATCCCGGGATAAAAACACACCAAACAGACATGTTTCTGCAAGTGGGTCGACCCCCTCCTCAGATGGGTCGACCCCTGTGAACTTTCTGCAGCAGACAACATGCTGGAAATTAGATGGGTCGACCTCCCCATCAGATGGGTCGACCCCCCTGATTCACAGATCCGCGCAGGTATTGCGTGGGCCACCGGAACCCTATCAAATGGACTCCTTTCGGGCTGAAAATTTACTCTCATGCCCTTGGGTTACTAATGAACATACTAGGGTGGTTTTGCTTGGGTTTTACAAGGGCATTGTGGTCCTTTGTACAACCTATCTCTCTTGTATATATATCATGCGAATTTGGAAGAAATAAGAATGAAGCTCTAATTTCTCTATCTGTTTTGTAGTAGAACGATGGGAAGAAGGAGGGAGGCTGAGGAAGAGCACGAGATTCATCTACTTTCATCCATTTCTAGAGCTCGTGATTGAAGAAAGAAAGGAGCGGATCGAGAAGAGGAATGTGTGGACGTCCTCAACGTCGGCATTCGGCTATCCTCCGACCCGAGCATTAGAGATTATCAACTACACCTAGTTTCTTCTCATGGGGAACTACTTCCATATCTTGTTTACATCTATTTGTGTCATTTGCTTTTGATTTTTGGGGTTGCATTGATCAACCTAACTTGCTGATATATATAAGTTGCGAATTTCAGGGTTTAGAGCAAGAGAAGAGGAAGCACATGCCGTAGGAGAGAAAGGAAGAGGGTTTTGAGCTCTAATATGTTTCTCCAACATGTAGTGAGGTTATAAAGCAAGGAGTTTCAAGGTTCATCCATTCTATCAACAGTTTACAAGTCAAGGAAGCTGAATCTAGATCGACCGGCTCGTTCAGGTTCGGATTTGCTGAAGTTTCACCCTCCCTCACCTTGGAAGCTTCAAGAAAGATTTGTCCAGGCCACTCTTACATAAAGGATACATTTCTCCAGCCTTTCTTCATATGCTCAAATGATTTACATTCTATCTATAAGCATGTATTGAATTTTTGGGCTAGTCATTGTATATCTTTCTATTTAGTCGAACTCAGAATATCTGTGTGTAGTGTACGGAGCTGTGACTCCGTGTGGTTTGAGTGTCTGGGGTGTGTTCCTCGATTCTGTGTGTGGGTGTGTGCTGCGATGGCAGCATCTTGGGGCTAGACCCCGTGTGTGCATCGCTGCGAAAGCAGCGTGTGTGGCGTTGGGGCTCGTCCCCGTGTTGCTACGTTAGTAGCGTGTAGTGAAGCCTCATCGGGTTTCGGTGAGGGGTGGACGTAGGGAGCCCGTCGTGATCCCGAACCACCTAAAAATTATCATGTTCATTGTGATTGCCTGTGTGTTTGTCCTTTTCTTCCATCTCCCTTCACATGTCAATTATTTGGGATTTTATTCACTGCACTGTCACAGATAGCTTCATCCGCTATCCGTGTTAGGATTAAATTTAATTGCTCCTTGCATTGAAAATCCGTGTGAGTTCAGAAAGATTGAGAGATCTATTGTATCTCACGTTTGTTTAGATGAATTAACGTAGTTAATTTTAATTTCAACGTGATTAGGTTAGATTGTTTTTAAAATCCGCCATCTCAGCAAAGGGGACAATTCAACCCCCTTCTTGTCCGCCATCGACTCGGGGCCAACAATTGGTATCAGAGCCCAGTCTCTGATTTTTATTCAGCAGACCTCACGGTCTAGGAGAAAAGATCTTTTTATGATGGCTAATCTGAATTCTGTTCCTATCTTTGATGGTTTTGATTATATATCTTGGATTGGAAAATTCACTATTTGAATTTCTGGTACTGATCCTAAGCTTATGAAATTAATTACTCATGGTCCTCATGTTTTACCAAAAAAGGAGTCAAGATGGACCGATGAACATAGGAAGATGAACTCTGATAAGATTTTTGTTCTGAATGCTCTTAAGGCTGCCTTGGACTCTAACTAGTTATCATTTGTTTCCTCTTATAGGTCAACAAAAGAAATTTGGGACGGGCTAAAGGAAGCCCCCAAAAAAGTCAGAATGGCGAATGCCTTGTGGTAAACAATGACATTGAGCGTCAAAGTAAGGAAAGCTTCGAGGTATCTTTTGACTCAAATTCTGATGATGAATTATGTTTTGAAGAATTAATGGATGCCTATGATGAGTTGCTTGAAAGACATAAAATAATAAAATCTGAACATTGAAAACTCAAAAAGAAAATTAAAAACTCGTGTGTTGATAATTCTGCATGTGAAAAATGCATTGAGCATGAAAAATCAATTGAATCTCACATGCTTGTTGAAGAAGAACTCAAAGAAATGATTGAAAATCTTAAATCTGAAAACAAATCCTTGTTGAATAAAATTTCAGAACTTCAACATATGGAAAAAGATAATGAAAATCTAAAAGAATTGAATGGTGCTATGTCTGAAAAACTGCTCTTACTTGAAAAAGAAAAATGCATGTCTGTCGACAAATCGGAATGGTTAAGGGAGCTAAGACATGAAATTGAATGCTTTAAAAGCGTAAATGACAAAATTGAATGTAATGAAACCATGAACAAAGTGGCTGATGAACATGTGAGCTTTCAAGAGAATGAACTTGAACATATCTCCACGACTGAAATTCATTTGAAAAACTTTAAAATGAAAAACTTGCTGAAGAGATTCAGAAATTGAAAGATCGAAATAGCTTATTGGTTGATAAACTCACATGTTTGAAAAAGGAAAACATGTTGTTGATGATCCTGAAAACATTCATGTTTTAGAGCAGGAAGTTGCAAGCTACAAATCTATCAATGTTATGCTAAATGATAAAGTTGCTTTGTGTGAAGTACAGCTTGCTAATTGTGAACTGCATATCTCATCATTGGAAAATGAGATTAAGAATTTGAATGAGTCATTCTCTACTTGTGAAAAAGAAAATGAAAAATAAAAAAATGTTGTTGATTGTTCTTGTGTGCATGTAGAACCCCATGTTGTTAAATATAATCATGCAACAAGTAAAAGGAGAAATGTTTCATGCTATTGTTGTGACAAATTCGATCATGACATGTATGATTGCTTATCAATGAAATTTGATGATGATGAAGCATTGAAGACACAAATGAAAACTGTTGGTAAGTCTGAAATTCATGAAAAATTTATGAAGAAAAACCTCAATGCTCATTGCTATTACTGTGGATTGCATGGACATGTCTTTGAAAATTACTTCACTAAGAAAAGTGATGATGAGTGGTCCATGAAAAGAAGCTGTTCGTGTCATTATTGTAGTGAACTTGGACATATCATGGATAATTATTCTTTAATGAAATATGATGAAAAATGGTCAGTGAAAAGAAAATCCTCTCATTGTTCTTATTGTGGCAAGAATGGTCATTCAATGGATGACTGTACCATGATGAGGGCCGACGATGAATGGTATGAGAGGAAAAATAAAAAGAAAAATACAATTGTTCATGCTAGAACTAACCTCTCGGGACCCAAGATGGCTTGGGTACCCAAATGTCTAAAATGAGAATCTATTTTTCAGGGGCTCCTTGAGTCCAAGGAAAGTCATAAGTAATGGTCTCTCAAGGCAAAGAACAAAAATTGGTTTTTTTTGAAGATCATCTTGCTTAGGTCCATTTTGAAAAATCTGAAAAGGTAAAATTATGTTTGAAGGAAAATATTTGCAAATGTTGGTTCACTGATTTTGGCATCTGTTGAAATATTCAAATCTTATGAGTCTGATGAGTAGTTGTCTTGAATGCTTAATCTTGCACATATATGGTTCTTTATACGCACCTTCTCTTTCTTTGTGCAAATAAATTTGGCTTTGAATGCTGTTCACTGTGCATAGAGTCCTTCATACTCTTGCTTACTTTTTGCAAATAACAACTCACCTTTGCATACATAGAACGCATACTTAGTTGGATGATACATCATGCACATATCATGCACACACTTGCATAATTGTAAAGAGGAATAATTTTTCAATCATCTTTTCAAGTTCATGCATATACTTGCATATATATACTTGACATACTCGTGTGCTTGAATTCTATGATTATCCGATATATCAAATGATGATTGTGGAAGGTTGGATTATGTCCAACTGGAAACTTTCTTCATGAGTGATGGTGGTCTTCGGACCTACGTTCTCCGCCACGTACCGGTAATCAACTTGCTTAAAAATTTCAGTTCAGTGCTTGTTTGAATGTATATATTATACAACCACTTTTTGACTCCTTCTATGACTCATCCCTTGCTAAATGAAATTACATTAATTTAGACATATTTGTTACATGGCATATATTAAGGGGGAGAATTTTTTATAACCGTGCATACATTTAAGGGGAAACATTACTGTGATGAGACTAATTCATCTTTTACATTCAATACAACCACCCACACAAAATGCACCTTTTTGAGATAATGATTCAATCTAATAAGGATTACTATTGTTTACTCTACACTTTAGAGTGCTATTGATTCTCTACATAGAAATCACATGTCTCGTGAGGTAAAAACTGTTTACCCCTTCAAAAGTTGTATAAGTGGAACGTGGATCTGAGTTGCCAGGAATCCCCCGTGAAATAAAGGAGGAAACTCGCGTCGAAAGGAGAAACTAATCCATATGAAAATAAGTGTGATTTGCCACAGAGTAGCCGGGAAGTGCCCCTGAGACAAAGGGTACAACTCTCGTCGAAAAGTGTCTCATCCACATCATAAAAAGTGACGAAACTGAGTAACCGGAAATTGCCCCTGAAACAAAGGGTATGACTCATGTCAAAATGTTAGTCACACCATTTATAATAATTAAAAAAAATTGGGGTCACACGTAGCTACCAATTTTCGAGCATTGTGTATGGAAGTGTATGGATGATATGTTCCATTTAGTGTTCTTTAGAAAATATGATTTTCCATATTACCTTGGAACTCATTGCTCAATCTTCACATATACACTTTAGGTTTGATTGGTTGAATGTCCTTTATGAATTAATTGTCTTTCATGGTTAATGTAGTACTTTATTTATGTAAGCACGACCCACTTAGTATTGTTCATGCACATCATGTTCTACAATCGATTGTATTATCCTTACAACCGTCCCGAAGGGACTTGCATGAGTCTATATCTTATTATGCATGCTTGAATGCTTGATCCTTTTTATTCTTATCATACATCATTTCATATTGATGCATCTTTGGATCATACATGTACATATCTGCTTAAATAACCCCATTGTCAGTCAGTTTTTGTTCATTACAAAAAGGAGAGAATAATGGGCTTTTCAGAAGAACACTTACATATAATTCAGTTCAATCATACATTTGCATATAACTCAAAAATTGACAATCAGCACATATTTCAAATTTCAGTTCTGGATACATGTTCTTAGTTTCACACATGTTCTTAGTCTTATACGTGTTCATAATTCTCACACCTTCCTTTCATGGTAGGTTATTGCTGTGTTCGTGTGCCATGGTCTTTATATTTCTGTCTCATTCGTCTTTGAAAACTTATCATTTTGTTCCTCTAGTCCCCCACTTTTTGATAATGCCAAAGGGGGAGAGAGAGTTGTAGATTGCCACAATATATTGTCATCATCAAAAAGGGGAGATTATTAGGTTTGCTGCGCTCCTTCTTTATCTTTGATAATGGTTTTGATGATTACAATATATTGTGCGGTTTGCATTTGTATTGAAGTGAAATTCATTTATGATTATCTTGTAGAAAACGTCTTGTTGAAATGAGCTAAAACATGTTATCTACACTATCAATTGGCTCTAAATGTCTGGGTGAATGAATTATGTTCAGACTGCTTTTGACTGAGAATGAATTGATTGGATTGAATATTGAAGGCTTCTGGACTAAATTTGATATTTTCGGGTTGACTGGGACCCATGTATGTGTTATGCTTGAGCTACTTTAATAAATGATCTTGATGAGACTCTGTCATTTGGCATACTCAAGTAGCATTGAATTGAACTTGCAGATAGTGCTTTGATGAAGACATAATATGACATTTATGTGATTTGCATTGAGGAGTCTTTGTTCAATATGAGTTTTTTTGTCAAACTTGTTAAATGGCATCAGAACAGGTTTTCAATGAACTTTGCTTGGTTCTTACAAAGGAGGAATGCCCCTCAACTAGATCTTAATGCTTGTGTGATTTAATTGAGATCAGTTCATTACACTGAACTTGAATGCCTTAATTTGGACTGAAGTTTGAAAGCTTTACCTGAACTTGGAAATGTGTGTTGGTCACATGAATGGCCATATTTGAACTGAATTGAAGTGCCTTACACTAATCAATTTGGTTGTGTGTTGAATGGATTGTGTGAGTTCATTGGACTGGCCTTGGAAACTCTGGATTGAACTTGACTATCTTGGGTTGAAATAGAATCCATGTGAAGCATGCTTGAATCATATTTGAAATGTGGGACTTGTGTAGAGAATGGGCTTCCTTGAGTTGATAGTGAAATGGCTATATATCTAATCAAATTGGTTTGTCTTCCTATGGACAGCTCATGAAGTCCATGTGTGATTTAGTTGAACTCAAATTGCTCGACATGCCAAATTTACTTTTAATTTTCAGTGAGGAACTTGGTGAATCTTGGATGAAAGGCTTTCTTATAGTGCTTGATGGATGGTTCAATGTATTTGACCTTTGAATGAGGGAAAGTGTATTTTTTAGTGGTTTTCAATTGTGTTTAATGCATCCTCTTCAAATAGCTCTTTATGGTCCTTCATCCTTGTGCAAACTAATTGGCTTAATTTATGTTGAAGGTGGTCTTTTAATGCATGAACTATTTCTGAAATGAAAGCTTGTATGGATGAATTGCAAAAGCTCAATATGCAAGTTAAGAGATCTATTCACATGACAAAGATCCAAGGTAGTTGCCCTTTTCACTTAGCATTGATGAAAGAATGATGAGGTTGAATGTTCATAAAGTGCAGGTTCAAATTATGCTCTTAAATCATGAAAGACAAGGTCAGAATTTACATTTGATGTAATTCATGATTGGTTACATTGGGTTGCATGTATAGGTCTTTGGGAATGCATTAAATATCATTTCATGAGGTTACAAGGACAATGGGTCGACCCCCCCCACTCAATGGGTCGTCCCCGCGGCTGAAAACACACCAAACCGAAATGTTTCTGCAAGTGGGTCGACCCCCTCCTAAGATGGGTCGACCCCTGTGAACTTTCTGCAGCAGACAACATGCTAGAAATCAGATGGGTCGACCCCCCCATCAGATGAGTCGACCCCCCTTGATTCGCAGATCCGCGCGGGTATTGCGTGGTCCACCTGAACCCTATCAAATGGACTCCTTTCGGGCTGAAAATTTACCCTCATGCCCTTCGGTTACTAATGAACATATTAGGGTGGTTTTGCTAGGGTTTTACAAGGGCATTGTGGTCCTTTGTACAACCTATCTCTCTTGTATATATATCATGCGAATTTGGAAGAAATAAGAATGAAGCTCTAATTTCTCTATATGTTTTGTAGGATAACGATGAGAAGAAGGAGGGAGGCTGAGGAAGAGCACGAGATTCATCTACTTTCATCCATTTCTTGAGCTCGTGATTGAAGAAAGAAGGGGCGAATCGAGAAGAGGAATGCGTGGACGTCCTCAACGTCGGCATTCGGCTATCCTCCGACCCGAGCATTAAAGATTATCAACTACACCTTGTTTCTTCTCATGGGGAACTACTTTCATATCTTGTTTACATCTATTTGTGTCATTTGCTTTTGATTTTTGGGGTTGCATTGATCAACCTAACTTCCTGATATATATAAGTAGCGAATTTCAGGGTTTAGAGCAAGAGAGGAGGAAGCACTGGCCGTAGGAGAGAAAGGAAGAGGGTTTTGAGCTCTAATATGTTTCTCTAACTTGTAGGGAGCTTCTAAAGCAAGGAGTTTCAAGGTTCATCCATTCTATCAAGAGTTTACAAGTCAAGGAAGCTAAATCTAGATTGACCGGCTCGTTCGGGTTCGGATTTGTTGAAGTTTCGCCCTCCCTCACCTTGAATCTTGAAGAAAGATTTGTCCATGCCACTCTTACATAAAGGATACATTTCTCTAGCCTTTCTTCATATGCTTAAATGATTTACATTCTATCTATGAGCATGTATTGAATTTTTGGCTAGTCATTGTATATCTTTCTATTTAGTCGAACTCAGAATATCTGTGTGTAGTGTACGGAGCTGTGACTCCGTGTGGTTTGAGTGTCCAGGGTGTGTTCCCCGATTCTGTGTGTGGGTGTGTGCTGCGGTGGCTGTGTCTTGGGGCTAGACCCCGTGTGTGCATCGCTGCGGAAGCAGCGTGTGTGGCATTAGGGCTCGTCCCCATGTTGCTATGTTAGTAGTGTGTAGTGAAGCCTTACCGGGTTTCGGTGAGGGGTGGACGTAGAGAGCCCGTCGTGGTCCTGAACCACCTAAAAATCATCATGTTCATTGTGATTGCCTGTGTGTTTGTCCTTTTCTTCTATCTCCCTTCACAGGTCAATTATTTGGATTTTTTTTCACTGCACTGTCACACATAGCTTCATCCGCTATCCGTGTTAGGATTAAATTTAATTTCTCCTTGCATTGAAAATCCGTGTGAGTTCGGAAAGATTGAGAGATCTTTGTATCTCACGTTAGTTTAGATGAATTAACGTAGTTAATTTTAATTTCACCGAGATTAGGTTATATTATTTTTAAAATCTGCCATCTTGGCAAAGGGGACAATTCAGCCCCCCTTCTTGTCCGCCATCTACTTTGGGCCAACACACTATTCACAAAACTCTTCCTGCAACACTCTTTCTCCCATGGCAACCCCCTTTGATCTCCCTTTAGTGATTAGGGTTTTTTACCCCAATGAGATGTTTTTATACATCTTAAATGGTCAAGAGACAAGCCAGGAACCAGATCCACAAATCATGGCATGTCTGGTGGCTTTGGGATTAAAAAATCCAAGGAGAAGGGCTTTCCACGTTGAAGAAACACAAAGTCAACAATTACTGCCTCGGGGGGTTCGGTCGACCCGGTAGAACTGGGCGGTCGACCTAACTTTTACAGGTTGAAGACTTTTGGACGCTGGAAAATCCGGTCGACCGGCCCAAGGTTGACGGTTGGCTGAACTTTGTAAAATCTCAGAGTTCTGGGTGCTGGAAAATTAAGTCGACCGGACCAGTCTTCTAGGTCGACCGAAATCTGGAAATCCTAAAAAAATAGTAAAGTTCAGTCCATGAATCATATCCAAATATTAAAGACATGTGCTTGCTAAAGGATCTATTTGAAATGAGCTTGTTTGAACTTCTTCTAGGCATTTGTTAATGCAAAACAAATTTGAGCATTTGCTTAGATGAAAATGATCTTGAGAGCCCACATATACGCTTGCTACTGAAGTTATGGAGGTTATAAACTTGGAGAGGGGGATTCCTGCAGCCCACTCAAAGAGCAGACCCAACTAGGCCCAACACGGCCCAACGAGGCAAGCTCGCCCAAGTGACAGCCCACAGGGCCCACTCGGAAAAGCCCAATAAAACAATGCTCGAGGAAACAACTCTCCTAGGCGGCCCCAAGGCTCGGAGAGCCCGAGCCTCGGTCAGGTCACAGGAAGACCCGCGCACGAGCTACCCCTCCGCCCGAAGGGGGGAAGCGCTAGCCGGTCTATCCGACCCATCTCCTCACCGAGCTAGGCCTATCGCCCGATAGGGCCGGCCCCCTTAAGCTCGGGACGACCGATGAAATGTTCATCATTGCAGCCGTTAGAGTCCACAGCGGGCCAAACACTAAGAAGTCCAGGAGCTCCGGTTTCCCCGCGAGGATAATGCCCCCATGATGAGGCCATCAAAGCCCACGACGAGGACGTAACCTCCACCGGAGACCTCTCAGCTTGCAGGACTCCAGAAGGCGGCGCACTATAAAAACCTGGGATACCCTCCGGCGAAAGGCAAGTCAAGAAGGGTATGATTCCACCCCCAAACTCCTGAGCAAGGACCACTTCACCCAATTGGTGGAGAGGGATCTCGCGCCCTCATCTCCCCCTCCCTATCGCTGCTCCCACCATTGCTCTACTGACTTGTGCGTCGGAGGATTTTTGCCCCAGGGAATCCCCCTGGGCCCTCTGACCCGTTTCCCTGTCTTGCAGTTCATCATCTTGGTGATTACCAGCCAGCTCAGGAACCAGCGCGAGATTTCGCCTCTTCATCTGGCGCCGTCTGTGGGAAACGCACGAAGAGCCAACATGGTGAGGAGGAGCTCAGGGAGGAGGTCCGCCGGCGAGAGGGGTAAGGCCGTGGTAGCGGCAGGGGATGGCCCTTCCAGGGCCTCACAGGACCCTCCCTCCAACGCCAGCATCCCCGCCGACGGACCACCTCCACCACCCCCCCAGCGACAGCGGGGCTACCCCCCTACGGTGGCGCCGAAGCCTTCCAGGCCCTCAACGCCAAACTGGATATCCTCGTGGATCTCATGAAGACCCAGGCGGCCAGGGATGCAAGGTCCCGCGCCCCGTCAGGGAGCCCCCCCCGCAGGAGCACCTCCCAGCACACAGCTGGGGGCCGTTTCACCCTTCGCGGCCAGCAGCTCATCCGTAACAGGGTCGGTGGACCCTCGCAAGCTCCGCCTCCGGAGCAAGAGGCCTCCTCCACCCCAAGGAAAGGAAGGCAGGGGACGCAACGGCCCGATCTGGAGGCCAATGCCCCCGGAGACCGCCAAGGCACCCCCCTAGCCTCGAGGCACGACAGCAACCGGAGCTATCCCTCAGGCTGCGAGACTTCGAAAGGCGCTTCGCTGAGCAGGAGCGCGCCCTTCGCGCCCTGCAGAAGGCCTCTTCCCCAAAAGACGAGGAGAAATCCTCATTCTCCGAGTATATCTTAAAGGCGGAGGTATCTCCCAGAGCCCCCATACCAACCTTCAAGCTTTACGACGGCCAAGGCAACCCGGCCGATCATTACGATAGCTTCGACGCCCTGATGACTCTACACGGAGCGTCGGACCCCATCAAGTGCCGAGCCTTCGTGACCACTCTGGTCCAGGGCGCTCAAGCATGGTTCCGGGCCCTCGCCCCCGGATCCATCCGAGACTTCAAGCAGTTCGGGCGAGTCTTCAAGGAGAGCTTCGCCGGAAGTGCCCCCCCAAGGTCGGTGGCGGGGCTCTTGGCCCTCAAACAGGTGCAAATGGAAAGGCTCCGGGCTTACGTCCACCGGTTTAAATCGGAAGCCCTCCGAATCCCCCACCTGGATGTGGCCTCGGCCACAACCGCACTGACCGGGGGTACCCGGGATGAGAATCTCCGCCGCGAACTCGTCCTCCACCCTTCCTCGACCCTTGTCGAGCTAGTGACTCTGGCTCTGCGCCACACCGAGTGCGAGGAAGTGCTCAGCGCTTGTCGAGACGCAACCGGCTCGGGTCGGGAGGGGGACAAGAAGCGGGGCCCCGAGCCAAATCCTGGCTCGGGAAAGAAGCGAGATCGAGATGGAGAGCGCAAGCGGAAGTACGAGCGGTACACCCCATTAACCGCCCCGGTCTATGAAATCTATGAAGACGTCAAAGACTCGGGACTTCTCCGTCGGCCCGAGCCGATGAGGTCGAAGAACCGCAAGCGAGACAGACATTTTCTATTCCACGGCGATCACGGGCACCACACCGGTGATTGCCACCAGCTCCAAGACGAGATCGAGCGCCTCATCCGCCTGGGGCATCTGGCTCGGTTCACTGCCGAGCGTAGAGAAGACCAAGGCGCCGCAGAGGAGATTGACAACGCCCCCCGAGGGGTCCACATCAACGTCATCTCTGCAGGAACAGCATCAGGAGGCAACAGCAGCCGTGGAAGGAAGCGTCATGCCGAGCGGGCGAGCCGAGCCCCAGGGCCACCCGAGGCCCCGCCCCAGGTCATAGTCTTCTCCGATCAAGACCTAGAAGGGCTGAGCACCCCGCACGATGACGCCCTCGTAATCTCGGCCACTATAAACCATTGTAACGTAGATCGGATTCTTGTGGACAATGGAAGTGCCCCTGATGTGTTGTCTTATGACTGTTTCCTCAAAATGGGAGAGAGTCCATCCAAACTCCGCCCGATCCGGACGCCCCTCTGTGGGTTCAATGGCCTGGCCACTCTCCCCGAGGGAGCCCTGAGCCTGCCGGTTACCCTCGGCACCCCACCCAAAACCGTTACGGTCATGGTAGACTTCATGGTGATCAAAGGGATGATAGCGTACAACGCCATTTTCGGCCGGGGAATTCTCAGCCGGATCAAGGCAGTACCATCTACCTATCACCAGAAAATGAAGTTCCCCACCAAGAACGGGGTAGGGGAAATCCGAGGTAACCAGGCCACGGCCCGAAGGTGCTACAATATCTCGGTGGAGGCCACGCGGTCGGACGGGAATAATTAGGGCCCCCGGGAAGTCGAGGAGAAGTCCGCAGCTACTAAGCCAGGAGGCGAGTTGCTGACGATCTTCCTAAACGATGACCCGACCCTAGGAGTAAGGATCGGAGCCGACCTACCACTCGAGGAACAGCAGCAATATAAGAATTTTCTTTCTGAGTACATCCGAGTATTCGCTTGGTCCGACGATCAGCTCCCTGGGATACCTGAGGAGACCGTGCTACACCGACTCAACCTCAACCCCACCGTGAAGCCCGTGCAGCAGCGCCGAAGGAAGCACGCACCAGAGAAACAGACGATCATCAAGGCGCAAGTCACCAAGGGGCAAGAGACTGGTCTTTTTAGACCGGTCCTGTACCCGACGTGGCTAGCCAATGTCGTCCTGGTACCAAAGGCTTCCGGCGAGTGGCGGATGTGCGTGGACTTCACTGACTTGAATAAGGCAACCCCTAAAGACTGCTATCCCTTGCCCAACATCAACCAACTGGTCGACTCGACATCGGGCAACGAGATGCTCAGCTTCCTGGACGCCTATTCGGGTTACCATCAGATCAGGATGAACCCTGGAGACATCGAGAAGACCGCCTTCATCACCGACTACGGCGTGTACTGCTATACCCGGATGCCTTTCGGGTTGAAGAACGCCGGAGCCACATACCAAAGACTGGTCAACCACATGTTTGAGGAACAGCTAGGTCGGAACGTCGAGGCCTACATTGATGACATGCTCGTCAAGACCCCCAAGGCCCAGGACCACTTCACCGACCTCGCCGAAGCCTTCGGCGTCCTCCTGAAGTACAGTATGAAGCTCAATCCTGCCAAGTGCGCCTTCGGAGTAAGATCCGGGAAGTTCCTGGGTTTCCTGGTCACTCAGCGTGGGATCGAAGCTAACCCTGACAAGGTCCAGGCCATCCTGGACATGCGCCCGCCCGCCTGCATCAAGGACGTCCAGCGTCTGACAGGGCGTATCGCCGCTCTCAGCCGTTTCCTGTCCCGTGCGGCCGAACGATGCTTGCCCTTCTTTAAACTGTTGAAGGGGCCCAAGTGGGCATCTGCTACGTTCGCATGGGATGAGGAATGCCAGAAAGCGTTCGCTGAGCTTAAGGAGTTCCTGGCTTCGCCCCCGGTGCTCTCCAAGCCCGTGCCGGGCGAAGCTTTGCTACTCTATCTCTCGGCGACGTCATCAACGGTCAGCTCGGTCCTGGTCAGAAATGACTCGGGAATCGAAAGGCCAGTCTACTATACCAGCAAAGTGCTTAGCGAGGCCGAGAGGAGGTACCCCGCAACCGAGAAGCTCGTGCTAGCGCTGGTTACCTCCGCGAAATGCCTCCGACCCTACTTCCAGGGGCACCCCATCACCGTGCTAACTGGCGAGCCGTTGAAGAAGATCTTGGCCCACCCCGAGGCCTCGGGGCGACATCTCGTATCGCCCGCGCGCAGCTATAAAAGGTCAAGCGCTCGCCGATTTCATCGCCGAGAGCACTATCCCGGCCGAAGGGAGGTTACCGACCATGCCCGGGCCAACCTGGGAACTCTACGTCAACGGTTCTTCCAACTCGGTCGGTAGCGGTGCTGGGATCCTCCTAAGATCCCCCGAAGGAGTGGAGCTGCAGTACGCCTTGAAATTCAACTTCCAGGCGTCCAATAACGCTTCCGAGTACGAGGCCCTTATATCAGGAGCACGTATGGCCCGGCGGCTGGGGGCTGAGCGAGTCAGGATCCACACCGACTCTCAGCTGGTCGCGAGCCAGGTCAACGGCGACTACGAAGCTCAAGAGGCACCCATGATCAAATACCTCCAGCTGGTCAGGAGCTTGGCCCAACGATTCGAGGGATTCGAGGTAGTCCGAATAGCCCGGGAAGAAAACTCTCGAGCGGACGCCCTCTCTCGATTGGTCTCCTCCTTAGACCCAGAAGGTACCCGATCGGTCCTCCTCGAAGAGCTAGAGCGCCCGAGCATCGACTCGGAGCTCCTCGCTGTTGACTCGGCCGACCCGAGCGACTGGCGCACCCCCTACCTGTCTTGGCTTCGAGACTCCCAAGAGCCCTCCGACCCTCGGGAAGCATGCCGAATGAAGTACCAAGCCCGGCGCTTCGTCGTCCTGGACGATACACTCTACCGAAGGTCCTTCGCCGGCCCTCTCCTGAAGTGCCTCGGCCCCGACGACGCCAGCCGAGCCATTCGAGAGGTTCATGAAGGCCTGTGCGGAGCGCACTCAGGGGCAAGGTCACTGGCCAGAATCCTGTTACGACAGGGGTACTGGTGGCCCACCCTGCAGCGCGACTGCTCGGCCCATGCTCAACAGTGCGACCGATGCCAGCGGTTCGACCACTTGGTCCATCGGCCGGCCACAGAACTCGTCACCCTCGCCGAGCCTTATCCCTTCGCTCGGTGGGGGATTGACATTCTAGGACCATTCCCCACGGCTCAGTCCCAGAAAAAGTTCATCATAGTCGCCATCGACTACTTCACTAAATTGATCGAGGCCGAAGCCACTGCAAGGATCACCGAGACAGTAGTCTGGAGTTTCGTCTGGAAATCGATCATTTGTCGCTTCGGCATCCCCCGAGTGATAGTGAGCGATAACGGTCGGCAATTCGATTCTCGATATTTCCAAGACAGATGCACCGACCTAGACATCCGCAACCACTTCACTTCGGTCGCCCACCCTCAGGCCAACGGGCTGGTCGAAAATGCCAACAAGACTATCTTGAAAGGCATAAAGACCAGACTCGGCAAAGCCAAGGGAAGTTGGCTCGAGGAATTGCCTAGCGTACTATGGTCACACCGAACGACTCCCAGGACGGCAACCGGTGAAAGCCCCTTTCAGTTGGTGTACGGCACCGAGGCCGTCATTCCATTGGAGATCGCCAACCCGTCTCTCCGAGTCATCCGCTACTCGACCGAGGAAAACAACCAAAAGTTACTCGAGAACCTCGACCTAGCAGATGAACTCCGGGACATTGCCAGCATCCGAGCGACGGAATACCAGTGACGCCTCACTCGATACTACAACGCCAGAGTCCGAAGAAGGCACTTCCGACTGGGAGACTTCGTCCTCAGGAAAGCTGAAGCCTCTCGACCACTAGAGGCGGCGGGCAAGCTGTCCCCTAACTGGGAAGGCCCCTACCGAGTGGTCGAGACGCTCGGGAAAGGTGCGTACAGGTTAGCAACAATGGAAGGGGAACCCATTCCTCGGACATGGAACGCAGCCGCACTACGCAAATTCTATTTTTGAAATTGTACAGCAAGATGGACGGAATAAATCCCTTTTCTTTTCATTCCAAACTATTGATACATCAGAAAGGCAAAGGCCAGTACATTGCATGACAAAAAGCAAATCCATCTAACACCGCTGCAAGGGGCCATCGCTCGGTTGACTCGATCTCGATCTCCTCACGTCCAGCCACTGACTCTGCCTCGCGTAGAAACTGGCTCGGACAAGAGGGGGCCGATCCAGTTGGCTCAGATGACCCCTGACAAAGGTGACAGAGGGACTGCAGAGAAGATAGCCACCTTCTAAAGTCAGAGAAGGCTACCTTCCAAGTTGATGGAGGCTAGGGAGAAGGAGCACCATGAAGCCCTTCTTTTTTAACCCGCCAACTCCTTGGAAGGGAACAGAGAGCAAGCAACCTCCGAAGAGTGAAAGAAATGAAGAGCAGAAGAGGGAAAAAGAGGCTGCAGACGGAAGAAGGCTTCGGTGAGGAGGGAACTTGATGCGCCTCCCCCCCCATGCAGAGGGGGAGTGGCGGCAGGCTTCCCTGATACGCCCATCCGTCCTCCGCCTCGGCGCCCGCCCGGAAGCCACGCCGGAACTGAGAAAGGGCAAGAGCCTTGCCCTCACACGTCGAAGCCCTCTCCAGATCCGCACGGCGACCGTCGGACCCGTCTCAAACCCGCGCGGCGACCGTGGGACCCGTCCAACAAGCTGGGACGGCAAGAGCCCTCTGCTCCCCATCGTCGGCGGCGTCGCCCTCCGAAGGATCCTCCATGCTCCGAATGCAACGGCACAACGCAGAGTGAAGAGGAAGGAGTGAGGAAAGACTGTTAGAGAAAATCCCAAGCAGTAAAGAGGAAAGGGCGCCTTTCGGTCCTTCTTATAGGCCAAAGGAGGCTACACGCCTTAAATGACCCCCCCCTCGGAAACACGCCAAAGGATTTCTCCCCTGAACGGTCACCTCCAACTCCTCGTTTCCCGCCCTAGCGTGATTCACGAAGCGGCCTGACATTCAAAGCATGAGGGGACGGAAGGACGCCCCGTCAGAAGCCTACCAAAACAGCATGCGAAAACCACGCAGGACATATCGGCACTTTCCAACTACTTCAGATACGCCATCCAAATCACGGCAAGGATGGCGATCAAACAAGTAAGTCATTTATTATCTCATAAAGAGGAAACTCCCTAAAGGAGGAAAGAGAGACATACAAGAGGAAGGGGCAAAATAAGGCGAAATACATCAGGCCTCGGGCCCACTTTGACGGTCAGAAACAACAGAAGTAGGCGTGTTACCCCCAGCACCTTCGGTGACGGCCGACCCGGGCACTGACCTCGCCTGTGCGAGAACTGTCTCGGTCGTGAGCCCTCCCGAGGCGTCCGGAGTTGGTGACCCCGCCGAGGGAGACCCCCCTGGATCCTCCCCGCTCGACGCAGAGGAACTAGAAACTGACTCATCCGAGTCATAAGCCTGGCCCAAGGGGAACTCGATCCTGGAGTCTCGATCGAAGGCGTAGTCCACCGCCCGGCGATAACCTTGCTTAAACCCCTTTCGGGCTCCACGGCGAAGCGCTACCTCGTAATATGGTAGGGCGGCTCTCTCCAGGTCGGCTGAGTAAGCGTCCGAGCTTCTGTATCGCTCGACCGCCTCCGCCTCGATCTGCTCCGTCCTTCCAACGAGCTCGATTCGAGCCCGCTCCGCCTCGGCCGCACGCTCCTCTGCTCCCGCTAGGCGTTCCTCTGCCGCAACCATCCTTCGTTCGGCCTCGCTCGACCTCCTCTCCGCCCAGACTCGGTCGGCCTCGGCCACGGAACGAAGGTGCTCCGCTACCTCCGCCCGGTCCAGTAACTCGGCTCGTTCGAGCTCCCAGCGGCCGTCTAGCTCGAGGTGACGCAGACGCTCCTCTTCCAAGAGTTTGCTTTTCCTCTCGAGCGACCCCCGGGCCCTAGCCAACTGCTCAGTCAGCGCCTCGGCTTCTAGCCGGCTCGCCCGTGCCGAGTCCCTGAAGGCGAGAATTCCCGTCGGAGCCCCTCATGTTCCTCGCTGAGGCGGGCCAGTTTCCTCTCGCACCCCCCGAGGGTCCAGGCGAGATTCGACCGCTCCGCCTCCGCCCGAGCGTACGTCTCTGCCATTAAGGCCGCCGTCCGAGCTATGACTAGGCCGCCCTCCATAAGGACGTCGAGGATTCTGACGGGGGAGTAGCGCTTATCTCCCCCCCTCGTCTTCGCGGCAACCTCTCGGCAAACCCGATACAGGTCGCCCGAAACGCCGAGCCTCTCCAAGGCCTCCGACATGGAGATCCGCTCCCCACCGGACGCCCCGCCAGGAGGTTCAGGTCCAACAACGGGGCCGACCGCCCCGCACGCCGCGGTCGGTTGGGGTTGCGACGCCTCTCCAGGCGAACCCCCAACCTCGACCGACGCCGCAGGATCGGCCGCACCAGGAACTTCAAGCACTTGGGGCTGTGACACCCTCGCGGGCGAACCCCCATCCCTAGCCGTCTCGGCCCGCGCCTCGCCGCCCGAGACATCGCCGACCTCGACCGGTCTCCTGGTCTCGGCGACGGCCACTTCGGCACCGATCCCCTCCATCCCCGGGGAGGGGAGTACCGACCTATCTCCGCCCTTTGAGGGGCCCCTGGTCTCCTCGGCCCCCTCTCGCCTGGTAGGTGGGGGAGCTGGCCCTGAAGGGTTGGCCCCATCTTGCCCCCGAGAGGGGAGCACCGTCGAGCCTGAATCACCCCCGGCGGTGGTAGGATGGCCGGCCTTCTTGGCCCGTTTCTTGGCCTTCGCGGCTTCCCGCAATCTCCCTTCCAGGGGGTCCTTGCGCTTCGCCCCGCCTGACCGCGAAGATCCTTCGGAGGCCGCCCCCTTGCCCTTGTCCCGGGCTTGGGACTGACCCGCGGGAGCAACAGGTTCATCGGCCGCCGAATCATCCCCAAGATCGACGACCTCGGTGACCTCTTCCAAGGGCTCCCGCCGAATGTCTGCAATAAAGAAGAGGATTCGGTTAGGAAACGAAAAGTCGACCCTCCGACCCCGCAGCAGAATCCGAAGAATGGCACCTGATGGCCTGAGCTGTGTAAGCAGATACCGCTCCACGTTCTCCAGCGTCACCAGCTCCTCAGTCGACCGGCGATTTGTCAACAAGCGAGCGGCGTACTCCTCCACATCGGCGGGGAACTCCTCCTGCAGCGGGGGGAGATTCGGATGGAAGTTGGGCATAACCTGGCACCTCCAGGACTCGTCCACCGCTTCCGCATTCACCCAGAAAAATTGCCTCTTCCACCCTTTGTGCGAAGAATCCTTCGCCGCCAGCGGAATACAACTTCGATTCCTGCGCACCTGGATAAAATAGAAGCCTTTCCCCGCGACGGATGTGCCTTCAGCTCGAAGAAATAATGAAAGAGATCCAGCGACGGGGGAACCCCCTGCAGGCGGCAGAGGATCCGAAAGGCAGAAAGCAGGAGATACGAGTTGGCCACCAGCTGAACAGGCGCCAACACGAAAAAATTGAGAAGCTTCAAGATGAAAGGCTCGAAGGGGAGGCAGAATCCGCTCTTCCACGCCATGAGAAATGTACAAATATGGCCCGTGCGGCTGTCCAAACTCGTCTCATATGGGGCAGCGGCTACGAAGCTATACCGGAGAGGCAGGCGAAACTGATGCTCCAGTTTCTTCACGTCAGCCTCCCCCAACTCGCTGCGATTGGGGACGGGCTCCCGCCTCACCTGCTCGATTTCCGAGCGCAGACCCGCCATCGAGCTGGAAGAAGAACCTTCGCTAGAGCCCGAAGACTCCGGAGGAGGAGGAAGCCGCCGGATCGCCTCCGCGGTTACGCGCGCCAACTCCTCAAATGCCGCCGCAAGGGCTTGCTCCCTCGCTGTATCTTCACGGCGCATCAAGGAGCCCCAGAAGCAGAGAAATGGAGGAAATGCCGATAACCCTGAAAAGACTGGGAGGAACGAGCAGCGCCCTATGCCTATAAACCCTCGCGGAAGGCGGCGCGCCGTTTCAACCTCCGAGAAAAAGGGGGCCCCTTCATTTCAAAATCCGTCAGTATCATTATGACTATGGGCCCAGGCGACCACTACACGTGGCATCATAACGCCAATAGGATTCCACCCACCCGAGCCACGCCGGTCCAAAGCCTCGAAAGAACTACTCAACCGAGCCTCCTTGGCTCGGGAGTAGGAGGGGGACAAGTGGAGAGGGGGATTCCTGCAGCCCACTCAAAGAGCAGACCCAACTAGGCCCAACACGGCCCAACGAGGCAAGCTCGCCCAAGTGACAGCCAACATGGCCCACTCATAAAAGCCCAATAAAACAATGCTCGAGGAAACAACTCTCCTAGGCGGCCCCAAGGCTCGGAGAGCCCGAGCCTCGGTCAGGTCACAGGAAGACCCGCGCACGAGCTACCCCTCCGCCCGAAGGGGGGAAGCGCTAGCCGGTCTATCCGACCCATCTCCTCACCGAGCTAGGCCTATCGCCCGATAGGGCTGGCCCCCTTAAGCTCAGGACGACTGATGAAATGTTCATCATTGCAGCCGTTAGAGTCCACAGCGGGCCAAACACTGAGAAGTCCAGGAACTCCGGTTTCCCCGCGAGGATAACGCCCCCATGATGAGGCCATCAAAGCCCACGACGAGGACGTAACCTCCACCGGAGACCTCTCAGCTTGCAGGACTCCAGAAGGTGGCACACTATAAAAACCTGGGATACCCTTCGGCGAAAGGCAAGTCAAGAAGGGTATGATTCCACCCCTAAACTCCTGAGCAAGGACCACTTCACCCCATCGGTGGAGAGGGATCTCGCGCCCTCATCTCCCCCTCCCTATCGCTGCTCCCACCACTGCTCTACTGACTTGAGCGTCAGAGGATTTTTGCCCCAGGGAATCCCCCTGGGCCCTCTGACCCGTTTCCCTATCTTGCAGTTCATCATCTTGGTGATTACCAGCCAGCTCAGGAACCAGCGCGAGATTTCGCCTCTTCAAAACTTGTTGGCCATATCTGGGCTTTGTTATCATCAAAATCACTTGGAAGGACTCAACAATCTCTCCCTTTTTGATGATGACAAAATATTGGATTATAAGAGCAATGGCATGCCTTGATAACCAAATTGAGTATGGGCAAGGTGATCAAAGCAACGTAAACCATTCAATATTTTATTTGCCAAAATTGATAGGAAATGAGAGACAAGATCCAACCATTTGATATTAAATACCAATTGCATTCATTTCATCATTTCATTACAAAGTACATTGATGCTTGAGAGAATGCAAAACTTCTAGACATCATAACAAAGGGAAATGTAAAACTGACTCTCAAAATGTTCTCACAAATGATCATTCATACAGAACATAAGAACATGCATGCATAAATTACATAAGACCTACATAACTACTTCTCCCCC
Source organism: Amorphophallus konjac (assembly GCA_022559845.1). NCBI lineage: Eukaryota > Viridiplantae > Streptophyta > Magnoliopsida > Alismatales > Araceae > Amorphophallus > Amorphophallus konjac. Next base: position 210,684,087 of record CM040122.1, read on the forward strand.
TTTGGCATCATCAAATGAGAGGATAGGATAGACGAATAGGAGACCCAAAAGAGACACGACCCAAGTACAACAGTCTAGAGGTAGGAAGCAAAAGACAAAGCCTCATGGGTCATCTGCAGGAGGCTGATCCTCTGGAGGAGGAGGCTAATCTCCAAGGCAGCGTCGGATGTCCTCAAGAGAATGGTCTTGAAGCTGAAGACGATCCTGAATATTGGCAATGGAGTTGTCACGGGCCACATCACGGCATTGTATTCCAAGAAGTGTTAAGTTCATGATGTGGAAGGCCTGGCTAGAGTCTTCATGACTGGCGGTGAGGGAGGTCATATGGGTGGAGAGAGTGGTCATCTGAGTGGAGAGAGTGTCCAAGACCGTGGAGAAGGAATCTATGCGACCTGACATAATGTCAATCACATTACCCATAGTGTCTATGCGTTCCCCAAAGGTAGAGAGTTGACCCCCAAAAGTATCCACTCAAGTTTCTATCCCAGTAAGACTCCTGGCAAAAGTCTCATAGTCTGCCCAAGAGTGCTGTCCGACCCCCTGAGTAGAAGACTCCCCATGAAAGAACTGTGGTGGCGGAGGCATCTCTAGATCCATATGATGAGGTAAAGGTGGAGGTGGTTTATCCTCTGCCTAGACTTGAGGGGGGACTTCCCCTTGAGCCTGCTGCTGCCCCTGTTCCTGCTCTTCCTCACTTTCAGCTTCTTCTCCATAAACATGCACATTCCAGGGTAGCTCGCCATCGGGACCATAGTAATATTCAAAATCTATGAAAATTTTATTCTTATTGTAGATATCATCCTATCTGTCACGCCCCGAGCCTTTATTACAGTGGAAGACTAGCTCGGGGAATCTTGAACAGCCGGCATGGTAAGCCTCTTGCAAGCAAGAACTATCAGAGCACAAGACAATCACACATAAGAATGCATTTGCACAATAACTTACTCAAACTCCAACTTATTTCATTAATAATCAAAATATTCTAATATAATAACTTTTCAACCTTCTTTAATCCATCAGACTCAAGGAAAAAGGAAAATTACAAAGACTCGATCTAAATAATATTGACTTTCCTAAGTCTTCACTCTCATTTTATCAGACTTTCATTCGCTCTCAGACCCGCTACTTGTATAACTCGAATCCGAATTTGAATCACTTCCATCTCCTGAAAAGATTGGAAATAGATAATGAGCACACTTGCCCTGTAGGTATCTTCGCATCAACATGAAGGCACTATTAAAGTAATTAACATTTTAGCCTTAAAGAAATAAGGTAATTTCATGCAAATACGATCAACATGCGATTTAACCAAAGTAACAAAGATGATCATGTAAGATAGAATGGGCAAGTATAACCAAGCAAGAATGTAACAAGAACATGATATGACCTTTTCTGAACAAGAATGTACTAGAAAGTCATGTAACAATCAAGAATGTACTCTTCACTTAGTAGCAAGTACTTCGTGAATTTCTGTGGAATATCATGTAACAAGCTAGAAAGTCATGTCCGTGTATATGTCGTGTCGTGGATTTTCACTTCACGAACCGTGGATCTTCACTTATTTATAGAGAAAGTACTCCCAGCGCAATGCGATGCCAGTAGCATCATACCGCATGGTTTATAATAGTATGTTTCCGACAATCGGTCGAGGGGACTAGCATAGAGCCCTTGAACACAATCAGTGCTCGATCCGCATCTTCAAGTATAAATCAAACTACTTCCACGCATGTAAATAATGTGGCCAAGAAAGTGCAATTTCAACAATAGGTTCATGATAAAGTAATCCATCATAAGAATGCTTCTATTTGAATTAAAGAATTTCAATAAACATATTAAAACTAGGTTATGCCATGAAAATAAATCGACAGCATAACGGTACATTCCTTAACTTTCATAAATTAAAATTAAGTATCTTGAATAATATGACAAGTCCTAGACCATCAATAATCCATCTAGGAACTTTGGAATATCAACCCTTGGGTCAAACCTCGGGTTAAGTACTGTGACGGTCAATTAATGGGCCGTTACATGAACGTGACGGTCTATAATTGGGCCGTTATAATAGGCTGAATCTAGAAAGAATAATTGGACTCAGTAAATGTGACGGTTGTATACTAGACCGTTAGATGGGCCTGACAGTCGAGTAATAGGCCGTTACATAGTCAAAACTAAAAAACATCGATAGTGCTTTCTAAACAATTGGGCTTTAATAGTACAACCAACTCGTCGTCCTAGTGAGAATCCCAAGCTCGCGGAGAATTACGGAGGCCTTGAAATCAGATTTCCTAGTCCATTGGAAGATATATCCAATAGAGAGGTCCTCAAGTCCAAGAATATGTTCCTATGGTGCAAAGTGTGAACTAATGGTTGTATACCGCATCATATGCCATGTACTTAGAGAAATTGACTCTATAGATGGAAAAGAATGTGTAACGATGTGAAACCATGCTAAAACTCCATCAATATATCAGTTAAAATCATGTTTTTAATATAAAACTATATAGTTTTGGCAAATGAAATTAACATGTACTTAAAATAACTCAAATTGCTTTAGACATGCATGAATCAAAGTTCATGAAGATAGGTGAAAACTTAGATAACTAGGCTTATTTATAAGCTACTTTGACTTCTCAATTCTGTCTCGAATGGACAGAACCCAGCACTCTGGCGGTCTAAGACAGGCGTGTCATATGGCTGTGACGGTTCATCGTGGAGCCGTAGAGTGTTGTAATGCTCCGATCCTGGTCCGTCAGAGATTACAGAGAAATTTAAGTACAACAGGCGGTGTGACGGCTTATCGTAAGGCCGTCAGAGTCAGGTGACGTTCTAACTATAATCCGTCAGAGCACTGCTGACAGTAAGTAAAAGATCTATTGTTTAAAACCTTTCATGCAAGAAGAATCAAAATAAACAACTAATTTAGTCTTGACAGAACGAAGAATAGGCCATCTAGATGCATAGGTCGCAGTGAATGAACAAGAGAATATCTTTTATCTTTAATTTAGGCTAAGGACATGCATGTATGCATAGACCTACTAAAACATGAAATTCATGGTCTATAGTGCATGGAATCAAGTAAAACTAGTGTGCTTTTATCCCTAACATGATATTCTTGCCGTTCATGAGATAACCTACCTCTTTATTGGGCTTTCAACTTCCAATTTGGGACTGCAAGACACGCCCTAGTTCTTTCCTTCCACTGTGCTTTCAGCAACTTCACGTCGCTCTAACTCCTCAATCTCTTGACCTAAGGACGTGAAATTTGGAGGCTAAAGAGGTGAAACTAAGGGGAACATAAAGTTCTGAAGACACTTAGGCTAATTATCTCGATATGGTGTTCTAATATCCTGATATTCAGTGGACTTTCGCTCAGGTTCCTGGGTTGCTATGGTCAAACCAGCAACTTTAGAAGCTTCAAACTCCTTGTGTAGTTGATCTCCTAGCACAAAATTTTGAGGAAGATTAGTCCTATGTATAGGGAACAAAAACCTTTAAAGAACTTACCTGAAATATTGTCTCCTTACCTTGATTCCATGCGAGCCAATGTAGGGGTCGTGCAGGTCAAAACTAGGGTCTATGTATAGGCTCTAGCTAGATTTTTGTGATTAGATTGATTCTAGAGTCCTTGTTAAATCTTAGATCGACTTCTGACAGTCCTTAACACGTTTACTAGTCCTCCCATCTCGATCCCTAAGAGATAGACTAGCAAAAATCTAATCTTTTTGCTCTTTCTTCCATTCACGGAACTGACAGAGCGTGACGGTCGACTCTTGGTGCGTTACATGCCTGTGGCGGTCGCACGATAGACCGCTATAGCTACTGTGCTCAGAATTGAACTTAATTCAAACTCTTTTATTTATTTTATCCACATAATTATCTATAAAATGATATTTATCCTTAAAATTCTTGAATAGGCTAAATAACCTTCTAAAATTTGGGCCAAACTTAATGGGCTTTGCCCTTAAATCTTTTGGGTTTTATTTATCAAAGCTGGATTAATTATTCAACATACTTGGGCCTTATAATCAATTTAAGCTTTATAATTCCTAATAAATTCCAAAAAATTCTAAAAATAATCCAGAAATTATTTATATAGATTTTGGGGCACTACACCCTCCCCCACTTAGAAGAAGTTGATCTCCAGATTCATGGATTATATGGAGAGTGTACTTATAGTTGAATAATTCTGGGAATCTTTTCCGCATGGCTTCTTCCGTTTCCCAAGTTGCTTCGGACGGCCATGATTTCTTCCATTGAATTTTGACCATAGGAATAGCTTTATTCCTTAGTTGACGCACTTCCCGTTCCAGAATCTTTATTGGTGTTTGCTCGTACGTCATATCCCTCTGAATCTCAAATTATCGTAAGTGATAACATGGTAAGGATCATATACAAACTTTTTCAGCATAGAGACATGAAATACGTCATGAACTCCTAGTAATTGTGGAGGTAAAGCTAATCTATAAGCCACTTCACTGACCCTTTTGAGAATTTCAAATGGGCCAATGAACCTTGGAGTTAGCTTGCCTTTGATGCCAAATCTTCGAATACCATGACCCGGAGAAACCTTTAGATACACATGATCTCCTACCTGAAACTCCAAGTCGCTCCTTCGATTATCAGCATAGGATTTTTGCCTATCTTGTGCCACCTACAATCTTTCTCGAATGAGCTTAATTTTCTCTGAAGAATCCCTGATAATGTCGAGGCCTAGAATTTACCTTTCCCCTATTTCATTCCAACATATCGGTGATCTACAACTTTTTCCATTTAATGCTTCAAAAGGTGCCATCTATATGCTGGCCTGATAACTGTTGTTATATGTAAATTCTACCAGAGGCAAGTGATCATGTCAACTTCCTCCAAAATCAATAGCACAAGCCCTGAGCATATCTTCTACCACTTGATTTGTTCTTTCAGTCTAACCATCAGTTTGTGGATGGAATGTCGTGCTAAAGTTCAGTCTGGTCCCTAGTGAATGTTGTAGACCCTTCCAGAATTACGATATGAATCTAGGATCTCTATCAGATATGATAGTGACAGGGATACCATGTAGCTTGAAAATTTCTTTCATGTATAAGGCTGCTAGAATATCCACAGACCATCGACTTTTGATTGGTATGAAATGTGCAGATTTTGTCAATCGGTCTATGATTACCAAGATACCGTCGTGTCCACCTCTTATTTTCGGTAAACCATAATGAAATCCATTCCTATACTCTCCCATTTCCATGCCGGAATATCTAAGGGATGTAATTTACCTGCGGGTCTAAAATGTTCTGCCTTTACTTGTTGACAAGTGAGATAGCGGGACACAAAATCAGCTATTTCTCTCTTCATATTGGGCCACCAGAAATTTCTTTTGAGATCTTGATACATTTTTGTAGCACCAGGATGAATGATGTACTTGGATTTATGTGCTTCTTCTAGGATCAGTTTCTTCGTATCCTCATGATCTGGTACACACACTCGGCCCTTAAATACCAATCTTCCGTCATTGGAAATAGAAAAATCCGGCCTCTATTCTATGTTGGCTTTAATCTCCAGTAATACGGGATCATCATTTTGCAGCTTGAACAGATCTTCTATCAATGTAGGTTGAGCTTAAATATTAGCTATGAAACAATCTTCTTCCTTCATGTCAATATCTAAGTTCAACTGAGCAAATTGAGGAATAAGATTAGTCATACTAATCATAAGACTTGATAGCTTTCCCATTGGTTTTTTACTGAGTGCATCTGCTACAGCATTAGCCTTGCCAAGATGATATTGAATAGCAAAATCAAAGTCTTTGACATATTCTAACCATCTCCTCTGCCTCATATTTAACTCCTTTTGAGAGAATAGGTATTTCAAGCTTTTGTGGTCCGAGTAGAGCGTGAATTTCTCTCCATAGAGATAATGACGCAAAATTTTTAACACGAAAATAACAGCAGCCAATTCTAAATCATGCACAAGGTAATTTTTCTCGTGACGTTTCAATTGTCTTGAAGAATAACATATTACCTTTCCATTTTACAAAAGGACGCACCCTAAGTCAATGCCAGACGCATCCGTATATACTTCGAATCCACCTCCTTCCATCGGTAGTGATAGAATAGGAGCTGTAGTAAGATGGTTCTTAAGAGTTTGAAAACTCTTTCACATTCCTCTGACCAGACGAAAGGATTTTCTTTTCTCATGAGTCTAGTTAAAGGAGCATCAATTTTTAAGAAGTCCTTAATGAACCTCCTATAATAGTCAGTTAGACCCAGAAAGCTTCTTACTTCTGATACAGTCGTTGGCCGGCTCCAGTTTCTGAGAGCTTCTACTTCAGAAGGATCCACAACGATACCTTCTTTTGAAAGAATGTGGCCTAGGAATGAAACTCCCTTGAGCCAGAATTCACACTTGTTAAGCTTGGCATAAAGTTTATGTTCTCTAAGTGTTTGTAAAGCTATCCTCAGATGTTCTTCTTTTATCTTGGAATATACCAAGATGTCATTAATGAAGACAACAATGAACTGGTCCAGATATGGCTGGAAAACATTGTTCATAAGTTGCATAAATGCTGTTGGGACATTTGTTAACCCGAACGGCATCACCATGAATTCATAGTGGCCATAACGACTTCGAAAAGCCGATTTATAAATGTCTTCTTCTTTAATTCTAAGTTGATGATAACCTGACCTAAGGTCTATCTTGAAGGAATACTCTGATCCCGAAAGCTGATCGAAGAGCTCATCAATACGCGGCAACGGATACTAATTTTTGATTGTAAGTTGATTCAGTCGCCGGTAGTCGATACACAGCCTGAGAGAGCCATCCTTCTTATTGACAAAAAGAACTGGCGCACCCCAGGGGGATGTGCTAGGTCTAATGAAACCCTTGTCTAGTAGTTCCTGCAACTGTCTTTTTAATTCCTTAAGTTCCGTGGGGGACATCCTGTAAGGGGCTATAAAAATAGGTGCTGCTCCTGGAATGAGTTTGATGGTGAAGTTTACTTCCCTCTTGGGTGGTAAGCTGGATAATTCGGATGGGAACACATCTGGGAACTCATTTATAATAGGGATGTCTACTATGATGATTTCCTTGGACTCGGTAACAATGACAGAAGCAAGAAAAGCTTCACATCCTTACGAGATAAGTTTGCAAGCGTGAAGAGAGGATATGATAGTGGGATGTTTCCTATACTTGATGCCAAGGAAAGAAAATCTTGGAAGACCGGGTTTTCAAAGGATATAATCCTATTTCGATAGTTAATATCAACATCATGATCGATAAGTCAATCTACCCCTAAAATGGCATCATAACCTTTTATGTCAAAGCATACTAAGTTTGCGGGGAGATTGTGATCTTCTACTATTACCTCACTATCAGGATAATACTCGGTAAGCTTTGTTCTAGAAGCTAAGGGTGTAGTAAAAGCAAGATCGAAAGGTAGGGGAACTGATGCATTTGGTAATATTTTTGCAAAAGTAGTGGAGATAAAAGAATGAGAGGCACCAGTATCAAATAGCATAAATGCAGGACGGGAACAAATTTGAAGAGTACCTTCCATAAGTCCACCATCCTTGTGTGATTCTTCTTCTTCTAGAATAGCATTGAGGTGAGCTTGCCTCTTACGTCCTCCACCAGACGATTGATCCTTCATAAGGGGGCAATCTGGCATACGATGCTCCCTGCTTCCACAACGTAGACACGCACCAAGGCGCTTCCAACATTCTTCAGCCGAATGGCCGAACGTCTCACAAAATGTGCAAGCCGCCATGACTTGCTCCTTCTCTTCTTTGGCTTTCTTATGCTTCTGGGAATTTCCACCGTTACCGCTCCTGGATCTTTTCTTACTATCACGGCTTTTATGAGGTTCCATGATGCTGAATTTCTCCTTCTTATAACGCCGATCAAATCGTCGGCTTGACTCTTCTCCCTTTCCTTTCAATTTCTTGACCTTCTCTAAGGTCCTCTCACATAAATATACCCGCTGAACCATCTCCGCATAGGTACGGATATTTGGGGTCCTGAGCTGCTGAATGAAACTGGGTTGTAACCCGTCCATAAACCGATTAGCCTTCAATAAATTGGTGCTGATTAAATACGGTGCATAGGGTGCTAGCCTGGAGAATTGAAGTTCATACTCCGCGACTGTCATCATTCCCTGACGAAGAGAGGTGAACTCCATAGCCTTTCATTCTTTAACATGTTCAGAAAAGTACTTAGCACGGAATAGAGTGAGAAAACCGTCCCATGTATGAGGTGCATCTGTCGGAGGTGTAGGTACTGATTTCCACCATGTGTGTGCATCTTTATTGAGTTGAAATGTTGCAAGACACACTTTTTATTGGTCCGTGCATTGGTTAACATCGGAGATACGATTCATCTCATCTATCCAGTTTTCTGCCTCATGTGGGTTGGAAGAACCATAGAAATGCGTAGGGTTTAAGCTCCGAAAATTGCGATGCAAGTCACCAGCCCTCGCCCCTACGCCTGCCTGGCCCATAGTATGTAATGCCTGAGTAAGGCCGACAACCGTTTGTTGCATGCCACCCCAATCTATGCGATGAGCCATTGTAATAATGAGGTACCTGAGAGAAATAAAAAGTGTTAATTGTCATGGAATTAAAAAGAGATTAATCTTAAAACTAATTAACTATCTTATCCCGGGCTCTACCCAGTTCTCGCATAGATGAGGAAATTTCTCCCTTAGTTCATAGGTAGAGGTCCTTAACCCTTGGACTTATCCTATGACTCTCATCCCTAAGTCTTGAGACTTAGGCTCTGATACCAACTTAATTGTCACGCCCCGAGCCTTTATTACAGCGGAAGACTAGCTCGGGAATCGCGAACAGCCGGCATGGTAAGCCTCTTGCAAGCAAGAACGATCAGAGCGCAAGACAATCACACATAAGAATGCATTTGCACAATAACTTACTCAAACTCCAACTTATTTCATTAATAATCAAAATATTCCAATACAATAACTTTTCAACCTTCTTTAATCCATCAGACTCAAGGAAAAAGGAAAATTACAAAGACTCAATCTAAACAATATTGACTTTCCTAAGTCTTCACTCTCATTTTTATAAGACTTTCATTCGCTCTCGGACCCGCTACTTGTATAACTCGAATCCGAATTTGAATCACTTCCATCTCCTGAAAAGATTGGAAATAGGTAATGAGCACACATGCCCAGTAGGTATCTTCACATCAACATGAAGGCACTATTAAAGTAATTAGCATTTTAGCACTAAAGAAATAAGGTAATTTCATGCGAATACGATCAACATGCGATTTAACCAAAGTAACAAAGATGGTCATGTAAGATAGAATGAGCAAGTATGACCAAGTAAGAATGTAACAAGAACATGATATGGCCTTTCATGAACAAGAATATACTAGAAAGTCATGTAACAATCAAGAATGTACTCTTCACTTAGTAGCAAGTACTTCGTGAATTTCTGTGGAATATCATGTAACAAGTTAGAAAGTCATGTCCGTGTATATGTCGTGTCGTGGATTTTCACTTCACGAACCGTGGATCTTCACTTATTTATAGAGAAAGTACTCCCAGCGCAATGCGACGCCAGTAGCATCATACCCCATGGTTTATAATAGTATGTTTCCGACAATCAATCGAGGGGACTAGCATAGAGCCCTTGAACACAATCAGTGCTCGATCCGCATCTTCAAGTATAAATCAAGCTACTTCCACACATGTAAATAATGTGGCCAAGAAAGTGCAATTTCAACAATAGGTTCATGATAAAGTAATCAATCATAAGAATGCTTCTATTTGAATTAAAGAATTTCAATAAAGATATTAAAACTAGGTTATGCCATGAAAATAAATCGACAGCATAACGGTACATTCCTTAACTATCATAAATTAAAATTAAGTATCTTGAACAATATGACAAGTCCTAGACATTAATAATCCATCTAGGAACTTTGGAATATCAACCCTTGGGTCAAACCTCGGGTTAAGTACTATGACGGTCAATTAATGGGCCGTTACATGAACGTGACGGTCTATAATTGGGCCGTTATAATAGGCTGAATCCAGAAAGAATAATTGGACTCAGTAAATGTGACGGTTGTATACTGGACCGTTAGATGAGCCTGACGGTCGAGTAATAGGCCGTTACATAGTCAAAACCAGAAAACATCGATAGTGCTTTCTAAACAATTGGGCTTTAATGGTACAACCAACTCGGCGTCCTAGTGGGAATCCCAGGCTCGCTGAGAATTATGGAGACCTTGAAACCAGATTTCCTAGTCCATTGGAAGGAATATCCAATAGAGAGGTCCTCAAGTCTAAGAATATGTTCTTATGGTGCAAAGTGTGAACGAATGGTCGTATACCGGAATATATGCCTTGTACTTAGAGAAATTGACTCTATAGACGGAAAAGAATGTGTAACGTTGTGAAACCATGATAAAACTCCGTAAATACATCAGTTAAAATCATGTTTCTAATATAAAACTATATAGTTTTGGTAAATGAAATTAACATGTACTTAAAATAACTCAAAGTGCTTTAGACAAGCATGAATCAAAGTTCATGAAGATAGGTCAAAAAATAGATAACTAGGCTTATTTATAAGCTACTTTGACTTCTCAATTCTGTCTCGAATGGACAGAACCCCGCACTCTGGCGGTCTAAGAAAGGCGCATCATATGGCTGTGACGGTTCATCGTGGAGCCGTCAGAGTGTTGTAACGCTCCGATCCTGGTCCGTTAGAGATTACAGAGAAATTTAAGTACAACCGGCGGTGTGACGGCTTATCGTAAGGCCGTCAGAGTCAGGTGACGGTATAACTATAATCCGTCAGAGCACTACTGGCAGTAAGTAAAAGATCTATGGTTTAGAACCTTTCATGCAAGAAGAATCAAAATAAACAACTACTTTAGTCTTGACAGAACGAATAATAGGCCATCTAGATGCATAGGTCGCAGTGAATGAACAAGAGAATATCTTTTATCTTTAATTTAGGCTAAGGACATGCATGTATGCATAGACCTACTAAAACATGAAATTAATGGTCTATAGTGCATGGAATCAAGTAAAACTAGTGGGCTTTTATCCCTAACATGATATTCTTGCCGTTCATGAGATAACCTACTTCTTTATTGGACTTTCAACTTCCAATTTGGGACTGCAAGACACGCCATAGTTCTTTCCTTCCAGTGAGTTTTTAGCAACTTCACGTCGCTCTAACTCCTCAATATCTTGACCTAAGGATGTGAAATTTGGAGGGTAAGGAGGTGAAACTACGGGGAACAGAAAGTTCTAAGGACACTTAGGCTAATTACCTCGATATGGTGTTCTAATCTCATGATCTTCAGTGGACTTTCGCTCAGGTTCCTGGGTTGCTATGGTCGAACCAACAACTTTGGAAGCTTCAAACTCCTTGTGTAGTTGATCTCCTAGCATGAAATTTTGAGGAAGATTAGTCCTATGTATAAGGAACAAAAATCTCTAAAGAACATATCCGAAATACTATTTCCTTACCATGATTCCACGCCAGCCAATGTAGGGGTCACGCAAGTCAAAACTAGGGTCTATTTATAGGTTCTAGCTAGGGTTTTGTGGATTAGATTGATTCTAGAGTCCTTGTTAAAGCTTAGATCGACTTCTGACAGTCCTTAACACGTTTACTAGTCCTCCCATCTCGATCCCTAAGAGATAGACTAGCAAAAATTCAATTTTTTGCTCTTTCTTCCATTCACGGAACTGACAAAGCGTGACGGTCGACTCTTGGTGCGTTACATGCTGTGGCGGTCGCACGATAGACCGCTACAGCTACTGTACGCAGAATTCAACTTAATTCAAACTCTTTTATTTGTTTTATCACATAATTATCTATAAAAAGATATTTATCCTTAAAATTCGTGAATAGGCTAAATAACCTTCTAGAATATGGGCCAAACTTACTGGGTTTGGTCCTTAAACCTTTTGGGTTTTATTTATCAAAGCTGGATTAATTATTCAACATACTTGGGCCTTATAATCAATTTAAGCTTTATAATTTTTAATAAATTTCAAAAAATTCTTAAATTAATCTAAAAATTAGTTATATAGATTTTGGGGCACTACACTGTCGGACTCATATGAACAGTTCATCACCCAAATTTATTCCAGCATTTATAAATACTCCCGTCAGCTGTGAAGTAGAAGGCAAAGATCTCCTTAGTTGGGTTTGGAATGTTCCGATCAAATCTGTCATAAGCCGACCCATGTTGACTAAATCTCCATTCATAACATTGTAAAATAGAAATTTGTGCACCTCTGTCACTTCATTGCGACTTCCACTTTTTTGATATATAAGAGAGGTAAACATGTGGTGCAGAATGCGGTGCAGTAGCGGAAAATAATTTACATTAAATATAATTAAGTCACTAACACCTCACACATAGTCACAATTTGTCATAGCAATAAATGTGTCCTCAACTTCACCATGACCAAAAGTCATTTCAGCACCCATGGCTGAAATCCCTAAGGCTCGCTGAAAAAGATCGGGAGTGATATGGATCTCAACAGCTTGAACAACCATGTATAACTCTTCATTCCTCTCAACCAAATTTCCATAAAATTGCTACACGATGTCGGGATAATATCGAGTATATCTAGTGACAAAATTAGTCCAACCCAATTGAATATCAAAAAGAGCACATAGATCGGGCATAATCTCGTTCACCTCATTAAAGTCGACCAGTCGAGGGTCGATAATAGGCCGTGGAGGCATCCGAGGTGCATGATGAGGTGCAGGTGCCCGCTGTGGTGGATGAGCCGGGGCCTCTCGTCTCTGACCACTAGGTTCCCCTTGGGCAGAACACCAAGAACTCCATCGAGGCGGCATCCTAGACTAGAAAAACTCACTGTGGAAACCCTCAAAGGATCAATCTCAACCCTGGGGATGAAGATGACCAAAGGACACTCCTAGGGCTTGGAATGATCTTCTCCACAATCTGGAACCTTGGGTAGGTCTTCACGAACGCACGAACGACCGCGGAGATATCGTCCCGTAACCGTGACGAATGGACCGGATCTTGTGCGGGTGAAGAAAGAATTAGGTTTTTATGCTAGGGAAGTGGAGTTTTGGTATGCTAGGGTTAGGAAATAGGGTATGAGAGAGAGTGGGGGCGTTGGAATGAAGAAAGGGAGTGTGAAGACCCTTTAAATGGGGTTCCGATGTTGGTTCGGTCGGTCCTGTTCGTCGGGTTCGATCGACCGGAGTGAGGGTGGCAGTCGACCAAAGTGGTCGACCTATCCCTAAATTCCATTTTTTTATTTTTCATTCTCCCTTTTTTAATAACTCCTTCAACCATTTTTTATTGAACCAACACCGAGGAGTAATGAGAGAGAGTGACTTGGAATGAGAAGAGATGGGATATAGAGAAAATTCTCTAGCTCCCCCTCAGAAGGTGCCTTAGATCCGAAGTCATTGGGTCCACATTTATTTTATCAAGGAATATTCATCCTTAGAAAATTTTCAAGGATGGCTGTATATATAAATACAATCAAGCAGGAAGAATGTAAATACACGCAAGTATTGAAAAATAAATGCATACAATATGCATGACAATCTACCCTTATGCAAATGAGTTCATTCTACATGTACAGCTATTAACCTAAGTGCAAACCTAGGTATGTATGCTCTCACCCTTGCATATGCCAAGTTCTCTTCTTATTTTGTTGAATTGTTCTTGGTTTAGGGGTTTTATGAAAATATCAGCTAACTGATTGTGTGTGTCAATAAATTTAATTCAAAGACCCCTTTTCCTACATGATCTCTCAAAAAATGATGCCGAATATCAATATGATTTGTCCTAGAATGTTGAACATGATTTTTTGACAACCTGATTGCAATAGTATTGTCACACAAGATTGGAACACATTTCATTTTAGCATCCAAATCAAGCAACTGATTTTTGATCCAAAGTACTTGGGCTCCATAACTTCCGACGGCTACATATTCAGCCTCGGCCGTTGAGAGAGCTACTAATGTTGTTTCTTAGAGGCCCATGAGAATAGGCACCCACCAAGAAACTGACAGTACCCACTAGTACTTTTATGATCTACAATGCATCTGGCATAATCTGCATCGGTGTATGCAATCAAATCAAATGAACTACCGATGGGAAACCACAAGCCAAAATCTATTGTGCCGATTAAGTATCAAAAATTACGTTTAACAGCCATTAGATGAGATTCTTTAGGACATGACTGAAAATGAGCACATAGACATACACTCAATTCAATGTTAGGGAGGCATGCTGTGAGATGTAGTAGTGATCCGATCATACCTCAAAACAGTGTGAAATCTACTATTTTACCATTTTCATCTTTGTCTAACTTCGTGGTTGTGGCCATTGGAGTTGACAAGGGTTTCGCTTCAGCCATCCCATATTTCTTTAACAGCTCCAGTGTGTACTTAGCTTGATTTATGAAAATGCCTTCTAACGTTTGCTTAACCTGCAATCAAAGAAAGAATGTATGATCACCCATTAAACTCCTCTCAAATTCCCCTTGCATTATTTCTTCAAATTCGTCACATAATGCATTATTAGCAGCTTCAAAAATTATGTCATCCACATACACTTGAACTACTAATATGTCTTTACCTGATTTTCTTGTAAACAGTGTTTGGTCAACCATACCTCTTTTGAAACCATTTTCAATGAAGAATGAAGTAAGCCTTTCATACCTGGCCCTTGGAGCTTGCTTCAACCCGTATAAAGCCTTCTGTAATTTGTACACATGCCGTGGGTGTTTTGAATCTTCAAAACCAGGAGGTTATTCTACATAAACATCCTCTTTTATGTACCCATTTAGAAGGTAGATTTAACATCCATTTGAAATAGTTTGAAGTTCGATGAGTAAGCATAGGATAAAAGGATCCATACTGCTTCTAGTCTAGCAACCGGGGCAAAAGGCTCATCAAAATCAATACCCATTTCCTGGCTATACCCTTTGGCTACAAGCCGGGCCTTGTTCCTAACAGCCAATCCCGTGTCATTCAACTTGTTTCTAAAAATCCAACGGGTTCCTATTACGGGTTGATTCGTAGGACGCGGCACAAGAGTCCATACCTCGTTTCTTTCGAACTGGTGCAACTCTTCATGCATAGCCTGGATCAAGGATTCATTTTGAAGAGCTTCATGAATATCCTTAGGCTCTTCTTGAGATATAAGGGCCATCAAATCCTCTTCTTCCACTTGCCTTAGAGAAGATCGAGTTCTTACCCTATCTTCAGGATTACCTATGATGTTTTCAGCTGGGTGATCTTTCAAGAACGTGGAGGAACTTGGCAAGTCAGGGTGTTGCACTTGTTGTTCTTCAAGCATCTCAATTGACGGATCTTCATCCTTTTTGTCCTTGCTGGATTTTCCTTCTGTTGGTTCGTCCTTAGCCTTAGATGCTCCAGAATCAGTTCGATTTCTAGGGGCTTCACCTACATCCAAAATTGAAATTGATTGATTGGTCAGTTTTATTTCAGATTCATCAAAGATAACATGAGGACTTTCTTCAAGAACCAAGGTCCTTTTATTAAACAATATGTAAACTCTAGAATTAAGTGCATAGCCTAGGAAAATTATGTTGTCACACTTCTCATCAAACTTTCCTAGATTTGACTTACCATTATTCAAAATATAGCAAGGGCATCCAAAAGGTTTGAGATAGGAAATGTTCGATTTCTTACCCTTGTAGAGCTCATATGGAGTTTTCTTCAAGATCGGCCTTACCATTGCCTTGTTTATGATATAGCATGCTGTACTTACCACCTCAGCCGAAAAGTATTTGGGTAGGGAGTTCTCACTTAACATGGTCCGAGCCATGTCTATCAATATTCTATTTTTCCTCTCCACTACTCCATTTTGTTGAGGTGTCCTGGGTGATGAGAAGTTGTGTGTATATCCTTGTTCCTAGCAAAAACTACTGAAATCATGATTTTCAAATTCACCACCATGATCACTCTAATTGTGGTGATGAGGTATCCTTTATCATTTTGGATTTTCCTTCAAAACACTTGAAACTCCATCAAGACATCACTTTTATTGGCTAGAAATAACACCCATGTAAATCTGGAGTAATCATCAACAATTATAAATCCATAAGATTTTCCTCCTAGGTTGGATGTCCTAGTCAGACCAAAGAGATCAAGGTGGAGTAGTTCTAAAGGCCTAGGGTAGAAACAATGTTTTTATTTTTGAAAGAGATACGTGTTTACTTGCCTTTTGTGCAAGCCTCATAGATCTTATCAGCTTCAAATTTTAATTTAGGCAGCCCATTTACCAAGTCATGTCTAGACAATTTGGAGATTACTCCAAAACTAGCATGACCTACTCTTCGATGCCATAGTCATGCATTATCATGGTTGTTTGCTACCAAGCACACATCATCACCGGCAACATCATCAAGATCAATAGTATACACATTGTTATTCCTTTTGCCGATGAATAAGATTTGATTAGAGATTTTATTCATGACAAGGCAATGAGTTTCGTCAAAAATAATTTTAAAACCCTCGTTACACAGTTGGCTTATGCTTAAAAGTTTGTAATTTAAACCTTTAACCAAGAGCACATTTTCTATAAGAATTTCAAAATTCTTACCTATGTTGCCAATGCCAATTATCTTACCTTTGTCCTTTCCACCAAAGGCAACCAAGCCTCCATCCTTGTCTTGCAGAGTAGATAACATCGTCTTGTCCCCTCTCATATGCCTTGAATAGCCACTGTCCAGGTACCATTTGCTCCCCCTGGCTTCAAGGCATATCTGTAAGAAACAACATTCTCATCCAATTGTTTTTGGTACCCAAACTAATTTTGGTCCATAGGAGTTAGTCCAATTCTGCATATATCTTTTTCTGGTCCAAATATCATGATTCCTTTGATTGTTTTGTTTGAACAAACAATTAGCAATAACATGACCAACTCTACCACAATGAAAGCAGTTGACATTTGAGAATCTTCTTTGATATTTGTGTGGTTTAGATTAAACATGTTGGGACTTGGTGTGTGAGCATGAAGCACAATTATTTTCTTTTTCATGCACAAAAGATGTAGTAATCTTGTGCTCAAGGGATTTTTTGTTCTTGGGTATATACCCCAATCCTTCTTTCCGGAAGTTAACTTTAACTCCCAACACATTGTCTAGGTTTTGTTTCTCTTTAACAAATCTAGAGAGAGTGAACTGCAAGTCAATCACCTCCTTATTCAAACTCACATTTTTATTCTCAAGTTCTGAAATGGAAGATGTCAGATCTTTTTTTTTTCATTTTTAAACTTTTCACGAACTTTTTCAGTTTCAGACATTTTACATGATAAGTCCTCTTTGGCCTTTTCAATATCTGAAATTGTTTGAAGCAAAGTTTCTTTTTCTTCTGTTAACTCGAACCATTTCTGTTCCAGTTTCTCAAACTTAACAAAAGTATCCTCATGTGTTAAATCATCGAATTTCTTTTTGAGAGTGTTATTTTTAGATCTTATTTTTTTATATTTTGTATACAACTTTTCATATTCTGACTCCCATTGATCATTTGAAATAAAATCAGGATCAGAATTTACCTCGGTTGAATCATTCTCATGTGCCATGAGGCACAGGCTTTCCACGAGCTCGTTCAGCTCCTCGTCAGATTGTTCATCCTCTTTGTCGCTCCATATGGTGACCATGGCTTGGGGTTTCTTGAATTTATCCTTCTTGAACTTTCTCTTCAATTTTGGGCACTCTCCTCTCATGTGCCCGAGCTTCTTGCACTCATAGCATATAATACTATTTGGCTTGCCTGGCTCGTCTTTAGTTTGAACGGGCTTTCTTTGGCCCTTTCTGAAATTTCCTTGGAAATTATTCTTTCTTCTTAAGAATTTCTTCACTTGGCGAGTCCACATGGCCAAGTTCTCTTCCTCATCACTTCCTTCAGTAGACTCCTCTTCCTGGGAGTCATTTTCAGGTTGGTGGGCTTTCAAGGCCACCATTTTCTTCTTCTTCGTTTCTTCCTCAGTTGTTCTCTTCATGTTCATCTCATAGGTCATCAGTGACCCTATGAGCTTGTCCAAGGACAGTGTTTACAGATTCTTTGAATCTTCAAGAACCATGGCTTTTGTGTGCCACACAGGTAGAAGGGATCTCAATACCTTCCTCACAAGTTCGGAGTTAGTATACTCCTTCCGAAGGCCTTTGAGACCATTGGTAATTTCAGTCAACCTTGCAAACATTTATGAGATCATCTCTTCCAGCTTCATTTTAAACAACTCATAATCTCTGACCAGCATATTGGCTTTGGTTTCCTTGACTTCGGAGATTCCTTCATAAATAATCCGTAGCTTATTCCACATTTCCTTTGCTGAGCTGCACATAGAAACACGAGAGTATTCATTAGGATGAATGGCACATTGCATGATGTTCATGGCATTAAAGTTTATTGTGGATTTTTTAATATCCTCAGGGTTCCACTCGTCTTCATTTTTAGAAAGCTCATACAGACCCTTGTCCACCACCCTCCAGATCTCATACTCTTGGGCTCTCAAGAAAACATGCATCCTATTTTTCCAATAGGAGTAATTCGAGCCGTCAAAGTATGGAGGACGGTGGATTGAGTGACTCTCAGGCATCATCCCCTTGTTGGCCACTGATCTGGATCTTACTCTAGATCGTTAGATCTAAAAAATATAGAGCCTAGCTCTGATACCAATTGAAGTCCCGCGATCAATGACACCCAAGAGGGGGGTGAATTGGGTGAATACAAATTTTATGAAAACTTAGCTGATTTAAACCAAGTATGATAAAATAGCAACAATCAAATTTAGATCTGATACAAGACAAGTTAGATCTATCAAAATTAACCACCACAATAGCTCCTTGGTACCAGGCGGAGTTGGAATCTGGAGATTCTCTCACGTAAGGTGTTATCGTCCTGACAATACTAACCTTGTCAATCTGAACCCAGCTTTTGATATACCAAGGATCTACTGTAAGATTGATCAATTAAGCTAGATCTAAGCGGAGAAAAATAAATGATTTAATATACGTGAGCTTGCACAGAAGGGAGATAGGAGAAAAGGACCAAATCATACAACAGACAACAATTTTTAGGTGGTTCGGATGCACCGACGGCAACCTACGTCCACCCCTCACATACTGTGAGGATTCACACACTATCTTGTAAAGGATTACAAGATCTGAACACACACACACACTCGTATAATGAGAGAAACTCCCATGATGGTGCAAATACACCAAAAACACACAAGGATCTGAAAGATCCAATACATACACACACAAATCTGAGTAGATCCACACACATTTGAGTGTTTAGAGATTGCAAGAAACAAACACTTGAAGCTCAAGAATTTTGGAAGAAGAGCCAAAAAAGAAAAACTTCAGGTTCAAGCTCACCCTTAGTGGATGAAGAGAATCTTTGATGAAGCTTGCTTCTCAGCTCGATTTCCACTTGAATGGCTTCAGGATGATCTTCAAATGCTTGAGATTTGATGAAGAATGCTTGGACGAAACACTGTTCACGAAACTCTTCCTGCCGCACTCTATCTCCCTTGGCAGCCCCTTTTATCTCGCTTAAGTGATTAGGGTTTTTGACCCCAATGAGATGTTTTTATACATCTTAAATGGTCAAGAGACAAGCCAGGAACTAGATCCACAAATCATGGAATGTCTGGTGGCTTTGGGATTAAAAAATCCAAGGAGAAGGGCTTTCCACATTGAAGAAACATAAAGTCAACAATTGCTACCTCGGGGAGTTCAGTCGACCGGGTAGAACTGGGCCGTCGACCTAACTTTTACAGGTTGAAGGTTTTTGGAAGCTAGAAAATCCGGTCGACTGGCCCCAGTATGGCGGTCGACCGAACTGTGTAAAATCTCAGAGTTCTAGGTGCTGGAAAATTAGGTCGACCAGACCAGTCTTCCAGAACGACCAAAATTTGGAAATCCTGTAGAAACATCAGAGTTCAGTCCATGAATAATATCCAGATATTAAAGACTTGTGCTTGCTAAAGGATCCATATGAAATGAGCTTGTTTGAACTTCTTCTGGGCATTTGTTAATGCAAAACAAATTTGAGCATTTGCTTAGATGAAAATGATCTTGAGAGCCCACATATACGCTTGCTACTGGAGTTATGGAGGTTTTAAACTTGTTAGTCATATTTGGGTTTTGTTATCATCAAAATCACTTGGAAGGACTCAACAAGTTCAAGGCTCCATAGCATCCAGCTCGGGCTCATAACCTTGGGTCCCAGCAAGATCAATCCCAAATGCGGGCTTTCTGCCTTGGGTTTCTGACTTCCCAGCTTCACAATGGGGTTTATTATGCCATGATCTTGTAGTGCCGACTCCTAGTACAGGTTTTCCCCCTCGGGATATGGCAACCCCAATACCAAGCTTGGGCCTTCAGCCCCAAGTTCCAGCAGCATCGACACTCAACACAGGTTTACAACCTCGAGTCTTCGGCACCCCAGTATCTCCTACCACATCGGTTCTCAGTGCAAGAACGTCGCTTCGAGCGCTGGCAATACTTCTCTCGACCCGGGTCCCTCAGATATAGGCTCTTGATACGGGCATTGTGCCACGAAGGCCAATCCTAGCACTTCTTGTCGACAACACCACTCTACCGGTGACGATATACTAGGTCTTCTCAGTCTACCACCTTGGAGTCGGGTCCTCCTCAGCTCCCAGAAAATGCATCGTAGTGGCCGCAGAGGCAGATGACCTACTACTGCAACTAGCAATTCTGGCAAGACCATTCTTGTCAACGACTTGAGGATTCATCTGAATGAAGGTGAACCGATCATACTGTAGGATTGGAATGTGCCTATGGACCCCCCTGCCAACAGCTCTAGCCTCCTACAATGAACACGAGAGGACAAAGCGAAATTAAAAGAAATCGGTGCCTCAACAAACCGCTGGGGGCATCTATACCAGATCGGCACCCAGACTCCCAAGTCCAATCCAAAGACAACGACAAGGGAGGACAACAACTTTGCTAAGAAAAATCTGGTTGACCCCAGAGGAAGCTCGAGCTATTCGGAGGGTGTGCACCAAGAACTCCCTTTGAACGTCTGGGCGTTGCATCGCTCGAGACATCACTGAATCTTCATTGGCCTAGTCCAATGGCATCCAGCCAGCCAGCCCTTCTTGCCTAAATAGGCCAAAGCAAAGAGGGGCTCGTGTCGGGGTCCGCCAGCAGCAAGCCTCAAGCTCTTCTCAAATTAACTCCGATCTCACAATGGAGGATTCACCTCGAAGGATCTCAGTCTTTGATAGACTCGGGGCACCAGTGTGCTCCTAGAAGCGTCCCCAGAAGAAGTGAACGGTTCGGCTCATCAAAGACGTTGTTCGGGAGTTTGCTTGTTACGCCACCAGAAAACAACCCGAGACCCAATCTGATGACCTGAACCAGCCACTGGCCCAGCTTAGGAAGCCTTGCCTCAAGCCCAACCCCCAGTGCCACCAGGTCACAACGACACTTCTACCAGATGTGGATGCACGTTTTCTCATCTTTTATCATTTTATCATCTTTTAATTCTTAATTTATTTTATTTCAGTTTATCAGCGCATGGGCGTGCTAGTCACAAAGTGACAATTTATCCGGACTCCAAATACCGAGGTGGTATGGAGCCGTTGGTGCGTGTCGTCTGACTAGTCAGACAATGTGGGTATCGTGTCGGGACTAGAACCCGCTGTGCCATAAATGTTACGACATTAATTACATCTCCTCGAAGAGGAGAAAATCTTTGATTAGTCGCCAGGAGAAGGGGTCCTATGGCTGGGAATTAGCATTAATGAAACAAATGAAGGATATCTTAAGTTGCATAAGAGCACCCCATGTTAGGGGGTAAAACATTCAAATCATGCTAGTCATTTTATTGACCATTTCACGTTCGGACAGGAGTCTGGGTTCGAAGTATGATAGGTATGTAAATAATACCTGAGCAAATGTCTGCCGAGGCACGACAAGTTTGATATTTAAATAATGAAGGATCGCGGTTAGACCCCAGTGAAAATGAGTTAGCTTTAGTGGGTTATTAGCACAGGGCAATGTTAGATCGTGGTCATATTGGGGTGGTCCCCGAGGTCCAAGCACGACTTGTCGGGGCATCATTGCTTCACATCGGGTGTAGGGAGGTAAGGGCTCCAGATCAAACGCCATTAATTTCCTAAGGATGACATTTATATTCATATCTATTATTATTATGTTTTCATGGCATTACTTTCATAATTATATTATCATTTTTAACATCATTATCCATGGTTTATCATTCATTCTTCTTTTGTTTTTAATTAGTGACTATCTGATGAAGGTGAGTCGACTCACAGTGTTGGCTGCGTCAACATAGCATAGTGGGTAAATCGACGCAGAGCCGCACTACGTCGACACAGGATTGCACTGCGTCGACGCAGGGGGCACGCCGCACTGTCCTCGGGCCAAGCTGTGTCGACGCAGGGCCAAGCTACGTCGACACACCCTTCATCAGAGAGTAGAACTCCACCCTTTTTTTCTTCTCTTATTTCATCCTTCATTCATTCATTTTTTGTTTATGTTATGGATTCATCATAGCAGATTGGGGGGCTGTTAGATTCTCATCTTTTATTTCATTTCCATTTTTTTATTTCCTTCTTTCCTTTCCTTTTTTTATCGTTCTTTTTAGTTCACGTCATGGGTTCAACACGATGGCTCAGAAGTTGTTAAGATTCTATCTTTGATATTGCGTTTCATTTCAATTCTTTCTTTTTGTTTCTTTCTTCCACTTCTATATTTTTTGGTATGTTAGATTTATTCTATCTTCTTCTTTTCTTCTTGACATATGGGCAAAGCATGCATGTGCACACACACACACACATATATATATATAGATATATATATATACGGGAGAAAGGAACAGGAGGAACCTGCTGGCTGTGAGATGGTTGCAGACCAAACATGTAGGCAAGTCAACTTAGAGCTTGGGAAAGTCGACTTGCCCCATTCCAGTCCACAACCTCTGCTATTGAACCCATGGACAAGTCGACTTGGGGTTTGGGAAAGTCGACTTGCCCCATGCCAGTTGGTAATTTTTTTGCTACTGAACCGATGGATAAGTCTACTTGCGGCCTAAGCATGTCGACTTATTCCATGCTGGTTAGTGGACTTCTGCTGTTTCTCTCTTAATGATGGCCTGCAACGGCATGAAATGCATCAATGCATGATTTACTTATCAAGGAGGGCATGCCCTTGGGAAAATGCAAAAAAATGGTTTTTTCCAAACCTTATGCACAGCATAAAAGGGTTTTAACTGCAATCATGATAAATGCATGGGGTTCTATCTGCACTAATGATGCATACATGAGGTTTTATCTACACTAGCAATGCATGCATGATCCAATCTATTCAAGCAAGATATGGGTGAATGAGATGCTCAATTTCAGAAAATGCACGGGGGGCAGACTTGCTTATGCTCTTGAAACCCCAATAGAGATATTGTGCAAATTTGTCATTCATATGAGGTGCTCGATCTTATTATCAGGAGAGGTTGTCCTTGTACAGCAGTCTGGGCCAAGAGTGTAGACTCTTGGGGTCGACTCCTGTGTAGATTTATACACAGGGGACCCAAACAGAACCAGAACAAGAAAGGGGTCAACCCCTGGTGTTGACCGACATAGCAGCAGGCCTCCAACTAGACCCAAGGGGGGTTTCATGCACAGATCACACATATATGGCTATATATATAGCATACACATGCATGTAATTTGTTCATTCAGTGATTTTCCTATTTGATATGAGAATTCTTGTTTTCTTTTCTTTCTTCGGTTCCATCTTCTTTTTTTTTTCTAGAGAATTCTTGGATCAGTATCATTACATCACTTTCTTTGTGTCATTATTTTCATTGTTATGCCGCACATGTGTCATCATTACTTGTTTGATTCATCATCATTTTTTTATATCGCTGATCTTATAATTGGTCCAAGTGGTCTGGCAAAAATTCGGCAGCATCTCCCCTAGGCCCGAGGTGTTTGTGGGGTGGTGAAATGGAGAGTAGCCCACGACAGGATCCGAGACGGTCTCGTTACCTATCGGGTGAGCCGAAAAGCGGTGACTCTATGACCCGAATTGGGTGCGGAAACCCCAAGGACCAGCCTACAAGGGGCTCCGATAACCCACGGATTGTCACGGCCTCAATTATGGACTTAAATTGTTGCCAAATTACATGGCCATTAGTATTCACCCCTCCAAAAGAGATCATCTAGGGACCATGCTACAAGGAAGCAAGCCCCCAGAGATCCGGGAGTAAGCCAACAATCCGAATATCAAAAGAAAGGGGAATGTAAATTCAGGTAAATCTGGGAATATGCCACAGCCCCCACAACCCATGGGCGTGAGTGAGAGGGTAGACGGCCAGCTCCACTAGACATCTACATTGCACACAGAGAGAGCATGCATATTACACACACAGATAGCTCACACATCGGATGCATTGAACGAACCACAAGAGCAAAAGAAAAGATGACAGTGGAAGCACAACCAACGGTTGCTAGATCACATCCTCACGGGGGGGGGGGAGAACATTAAAAGAAACATCTAAGCTTGCGTAGTGAATCTATGCTAGTTTCTAATGAGAAAATAGAAAATGGCAAGTCTATGACAATGACATTGCAGAGGAGTCAGTGGAGGAGTAATTTTATAGAACACCTGACCAAACCACTAGCCATATCTCCCTTCCCTCTGATGAAATATAGAGAAAGAGGTTTAGGCTTGATGCTCTTCCTCCTCCACAGACAGAACTCACAGTAGGGAGAGAAACAAATGGAAACTTCAGATGATTTACCGCCCCAAGGTCCTACTCATTACCTTGAGTAAACTACGGGGTGCTAATCATCGCAGCAAAAACAAAACAATCACTTGGGGAGCATATCATGAATGGGGAAGAAAGCATCTATTCGGGGAGAAAGGAGCAAACACAATAGAAAGAAAATCGCATAGACAGAAGGAACTACAGTAAAACTCCTAAATCAAGGCCAAAGCCCAGTGTTTTGTTCATTCAATAGAAAAGATTACATCAGGTATAGCCCTGTGAGGCATGAAGAAGAAAAGAAAGATATAATAAACCCACCCTTGAGCAGACCTCTTCCTCTCTCTCCCTCTCTCCCTGGCTTTCTGTTTTCTTCTCCCGTGTTTTTTTTGTGCTTTCTCCCCTGTTCTCCCTTGTGCTCGCCCCATTCTTCTTCGCCAGATGGCTATATATATCTGTGGACGTGAGGCTTCTTCCTTCAGGAGAAGCTTTTCACTGCTTCCCTCCTCGTCAGAAAAAAATAGGATGATTTGTTCATTGTTGCCCGTCCTTTCTCACAGGACAAGAGGGAGCAGGAGTGGGAGTTTTGTAGAATGGCCAATGAGAGGCCCCACCGCCGTCAGACGCGGCTACTTACTGATCCCGACGTTGCTGCCATCACGCTGCCGATTTGCACACGAGAGAGGGTCACGCGAGCATTAAATGCTCATGAGAATGGGGCTGTCGGACACAGTCTGTGCCTCTCGTTCTTTTTCCCTCTTTCTTCTTTTTTTCTTTCTTCTATCTTTGCCCCTTTTCTTCTTATATTTTGTTTTGGTTCTTCTTTTCTTTTCTTTCTTATTCTTTTGTCTTCTTCCCTTCACGTGGTTGTAGACAATAGCCCACATTTTTGTTCTTCCTTTTTTTAAGCGCCAACAAATGGCCCCCACCGCACAAGTGTTGGAGCGAGGGACGACTGAGTGGGGCCTGCGGGTGTAACTTCTTGCTCAGCATGTGGTTGATATCGGTATATAATATCATCGGCCTCAAATAAAAGGTCTAGGCCACTGGTTATATCGATTGGCCCTGACACAGAGTCAGACGCCAATAACACTGATATCGTCGTCATTTGGTATATGTTGATGCAAGAATATCAGGTTTATCTGGTCTTAGAAGGGAGGTCTGAGCCATTGAGTTGTATCGATTGGCTCTGACTGAGAATCAGATACCAATCATGATGATATTATTGACATTGGGTTTATGTCAATGCAAGAATATCAGGTTTATCTGGTCTTAGATGAAAGGTCTAAGCCATTGAGTTGTATCGATTATCGCGGTGGGATTGATGGCAAATGTTGAGATAAGTGGTGGGTTATCAATGACTTAAACGGAAGGTCTAGGCCATTATGTGGCATTGACAAGTTCTGACAGAAAGCCAGGCACCAACCATAGTGGTATCGTCAGCATTGGGTTCATGTCGACGCAAGGATTTAGATTTATTTACTTTAGTCGGAAGGTCTAAGCCATCAGGTAGTATCGATCGGTCCTGACAGGGAGCCAAGTGCTAATCATGATGACATCACCGACATTGGGTCTATGCCAGGGCAAAGAGATCGGTTTATCTGGCTCTAGACGGAAGCTCTAAGCCATTGAGTAGTATCGATTGGTTCTAACAGAGAGCCAACTACCAATCAAGGTGGTATTGTCGGCATTGGGTTTATGCTGACGAAAGGAATTAATTTTATCTGGCTTAGACGAAAGGTCTAGGCCATATTCTTTGGCTAAGACCAAGAAGGCCATGGGCGCCGGGTTAGTGGTATCATCGATACTGGGATTGTACTTAAGCAAGGAAATCGTGCATCTCTTTTTTTTGCTCTTTTTTTCTCTCGCTTTTTTTTTAGGTTGCATCGTCGACGTTGAGTTCATGTCGACGCAGGGCATCAAGTTGATCTGATGATCATGGTGGGACTAGATCATAAGGTTGTATTGACTAATTTTAAAAAGTTAGGCACAAATTATGGTGGTATCATTGACATTGGGTTTATGCCAACGCAAGAGAGTGGGTTTATCTGGCTTAGATGGAGGGTCTAGGCCATACTCCTCGGCTAAGACCAAAAAGGCCAAGGGTTCCGAGTTAGCGAGATCATCTATGTTGGGTTCAGTGCGCCCCCTCATTGTCTTTGACAATGGTTTTGATGATTCCAATATATTGTGTGTTTTAGGTATGTTTTAAAGTGAACAGAATTTGAGTTAATTTTGTGGAAAATGTTTTGAGGTCTTGATGCTCATGTTTTGAAATCTTGCTTTGCAGGTGGTTCAAATACAATGCTCCTTAATGGATATATCCTTATGTTTGCCCTGAACTTCATTTATAACTCATGTTTATTAACTGATCTGGGCTTACATGAAGATTTGATTGAGTTGCCTTGGAATGTGCTTGATGTGATCTAAATATGCATTGGACTGTTAAAGCGGTCTTTCATTCCTTTAGGGATGGGTCGACCCCTGGCTATTTGAGCCTCATGTATATATATATCTTTGATGTCTTTGCATCTCTTTAAGATTCTCATGGATTTATACTTCTTGAAAGAGCAGGAACAAATTTCCCACATTACTTTTGATTCCATGGAGATTGATGTTTGAATGGACTGTAATATGTCTTAGCTGAATTTTCTTTGTTCTGGATATGAATTTAGTTGAGCTGAACCGTGACCCTTGTTTTCTTGGACATGATGGTTTTGAGAACCTTGAATGTTGTTGATAACTATGACTGAACTTAATTGTCTTGAACTGAACTTGGAAGTCCTTGTGCTGAATTTGATTGTCTTGGTTTGGTCATGGAACCTATTGTGTGGCCATGCTTGAAGCTTCTCTTATGCAGGCGAGACTACATGCTTTGTCATATGAATGGCCACTGTTAAAGGTTTTTGAACTAAAATTCATATATACTTTCACTTAACTTTGATTCAGTCATAAATGAATTTAGTGTATGAGAAGGACACTTGCCTTGTTTGAGATTGAAAGGATGCATTGAGTGGTGTACATGATATGGGTTAATTTGAGAATTTCATTTGATGAGCTGGAGATTGAAATTAATGAGAATATGTATTGTGCAGGATCAATGAGGAAACAACGTTCAAATCCGAGAAATGATGGTTAGAACATAATTGGAGGTCGATCTCCAAGTGGTTGGAATGGCATTGGTTCAAAGCTGGAAAAGATAGAATTATTGTGAGATTTCTATCAAAACTTATATTCCAATGGTAAAAAGGTTTGATCAAGTGTATCTCAATATGCATCGATTGATATGGATTGATTGCTAGTGGTTCAAAACTGGTAGATATGTTCAAATCTGGAAAATTCAGGTTCGTTGTGGAGTTTTTCATTCAAATACTCAAGGCCATGGTAAGAATGTTTGATTAATTGGTTTTGAATGTGAATGGATTGATGAATGTTGAAATCAGGTTTTGAATATGTCAATCTGAGTTGTAAGTGCATATTGATTGATCTTGATACCGTGTTCCTCGATTTGTGGAGTTTCAAGTGTTATTTTTAATTGAGCTTTTCCACTATAAGGAAAACTATCGACTCATGGGGTCGACACTTTATATTGGGTTATGATGTTTTAACTAAAAAAGAACCCCCGGTAAAAAAGGTCGATCCCATGGGTCGACACTTTTTACCCTGGGTCCTGATTTCATGCCAGGACAGAACCTCGTGAAAAAAAGGTCGACCCCATGGGTCGACACTTTTTGACTAGATTTTGGATTTTATGCTTTTGGCAAAACTCGTTGATACGAGTGTCGACCCTAGAGGTCGACACTTTCTCTGGTTCGTCCGGAACGAGTTTTCCGGATCCATTTCGAAACCCACTTTTCTTGGTCCGATTGGGGTGGTATATTACCCTAATGTCTTTACGGTTAT
Organism: Amorphophallus konjac; assembly: GCA_022559845.1. Lineage (NCBI taxonomy): Eukaryota > Viridiplantae > Streptophyta > Magnoliopsida > Alismatales > Araceae > Amorphophallus > Amorphophallus konjac. The sequence goes on from CM040122.1 coordinate 210,712,751, forward strand.
ACCCTACTATTAGAAGTACATTTGAGAGGGTATATGCATGGGGTTTATGGTCTTTTCTTGCTGTTTCTTCTTGGGTATATAGCCACTGTGATTTTCCATCGCATGAAACATTCCAAGTGCTAATCTTGCCCTATTTGTTGCAGGTAAAAGAGGGAGGAGCTGGAGAGGACTTTCACGCCATATTTGATCTATTTCCACCGAGATTCGAAGCCTGTTGATGAAGAGAGTTGCAAGTGTCATGAAGCGATGAATCTGAAGACGTCTTCATCGCAAGCAACCGCTCACATCAACTTGGAGATCAAAGGAGTTCGCAAAAAGGGAAAATCTCTATATCTGTCCCTTGTTCATTTGAGATGTTTATCATGCTTCATTCTATATCTGGATGCCCTTGAGATCATATCATGATCTTTTGTTTACTACTTTTCTGCTCCATGTATTGCTGCGATTATCATCTTTTGAAATAGAGAAAAGCTAATGTGTTCCATCTTTTTGCAATGGGCTTTGTGAGCTAGGAGGAGGTGTTGCGCACCTTGAAGAAGAGGAAGACAAGGAGGATGCAACTAGCAAGTTTCTGCAGATTGGAACTTGCTTGAATGCCACTGCTATATATCCTACTAGGTCGGCTCCTGCAGTTTCGGCTGGCTTCCACTTCATGATTTAGAGTGTCCAGCGCACCCATCTATCCTATCCATGGGATTCATTGAAGACTTGAGGGAGTTTCCTTAGTCATTCATTTCTACTCTCTTTGATTGATCATAGATCAATTTTCTTGTGGTCATTGTATATCCTATGTGTTTGTTAAACCTTGAATATCATTGTGTGTATGGATGGAGCTGCGTCTTCGTGTGGTCTGAGTGTCCGGGGCGTGTACCACGAACGTGTGTGTGTGTGCTGCGGTGGCAGTGCGTTGGGGTTCTTCCCCGTGTAGTTGGGGTCCGTCCCCATGTTGCTACATTATGTAGCGTGGAGTGAAGCGTCACCCGGTTGGGTAAGGGGTGGACGTAGGGAGCCCGTCGTGGTCCCGAACCACCTTAAAATCCTTGTGTCGTGTGTGATTGGCTGTGTGATTGTCATTTCTTCTATCTCCATTCACAGGTCCACTATAATGGTTTTAAACTTTACTTTTGTTGAGTGTGATTTGCCTGATTGGCTGCATTATCTATTCAAGTGAGATCGGAAAGCTTGAGAGAATATCTTTAATCTCACTTGAGTTTTAGTTAATTAACGTAGTTAATTTTATATCTGTTACAATCAGTTAAGAAAGTTTTTAAAATCTGCCATCTCGGCAAAGGGGACAATTCAACCCCCCTTCTTGTCCGCCATCTCTCTAGGCCAACAATTGGTATCAGAGCCTCGTCTCTGATTTTTTAACGGACCTCACGGTCTAGGAGTAAAGATCGTTTTCATGATGGCTAGCTTGAATTATATTCCTGTTTACAATGGTTTTGATTATGCTTCTTGGATAGGAAAGTTTTATGTTTGGATTTGTGGTTTTGATCCGAAACTCATGAAATTAATCTCTCATGGTCCGCATGTCTTATCCAAAAATGAATTAAGGTGAACTGATGAACATAGGAAGATGAATTCAGATAATAGGTTTGCCTTGAATGCTCTTATGGCTGCCTTGGACACTAATCAATTTCCATTTGTTTTGTCTTGTAGGACAGCCAAAGAAATTTGGGACGGGCTGAGCGAAGACAAAAAAGAAAGCTCCAACAGCATTGACTGTCTAGTGGAAAAAAAAATGAATGCCAAAGCGAGGAAACCTCAAAGGTAAATTCTAACTCCGATTCTGAAGATGATGATGAGTTGAGCTATGATGAATTATTAAATGCCTATGATGAATTGTTTAATAGATATAAGGCAATAAAATCTGAAAACAAAAGATTGAAAAAAAACATGACAACTCTTCATGTGGGAAATATATTGAGCTCGATAAACTTGTTGAATCTCACATGCTTATTGATGAAGAACTCAAAGAAATGATTGAAAATCTGAAATCTGAAAACAAATCTTTAAAAGCTGAAATTTTGGAACTTTAACAAATAAAAGAAGACAATGAAAAGTTGAAAATGTTGAATTCCGCTATATCTGAAAAACTGCTTCTTTTGGAAAAAGGAAAAGCTACTTTGAATGCTGACAAATCTGAAAAGTTAAAAGAAATGAGAAAGGAAATAGAAAGCTTCAGAAATTTGAATGACAAATTTGAAAACAATTAAACAATAGGTAGAATGGTTGGTGAAAATGCGAGTTTTCAAATGAAAGAACTTGAACACACTTCTATGAATAAAAATTCATTTGAAAAACTCCAAAATGAAAACAGTGCTTTAATGATTCAAATTCCATTACTTGAGAGTAAAGTGAAAAGCCTTGAAAAAGTTGAGAAAGGAAAATGTGTGATCATTGATAATTGTGACAATTTGCATATTCTTGAATAAGAAATTGAAAGTCAAAAAATTGTAAATTCCTTGCTGAATGAGAAAATTGCATCATGTGAAGAAGAGATTACTAGTTCTCATTTGTAAATCTTAAATCTACAAAAAGAAATCAAGAGCTTAAATGAATCTTTATATTCGTGTGATAAAGAAAATGAAAAATAGGAAAAGATTGTTGATTATTTTTGTGTGCATTTAGAACCCCTTGTTGTTAAACACAATCATGCAACAAGTAAAAGGAGAAATATTTCATGCTATTATTGTGGGAACTTTGGTCACGACATGTACGATTGCTTCTTAATGAAGTTTGATGATGATGAAGCTTTAAAATCAAGAATGAAAATGAATGTTGATTCCAAAAACCATGAGAAACCCAGGAAGAAAACTCAGAACACTCACGGCTTTTATTGTGGGATGCATGGTCATGTTTTTGAAAATTGTTTAACAAAGAGAAATGATGATGAGTGGTCTTTCATGAAAAACATCTCTTGTCATTTCTGTGGTGGCTTTGGACACAAGATGAATAATTGTTCTTTAATGAAAGATGATGAAAAATGATCCATGAGAAGAAAGTCCTCTCACTATTATTATTGTGGCCTGAATAGACATTCAGTGGATGATTGTACCATGATGAGGGCCGATGATGAATGATATGAACGGAAAAATGAAATGAAAACTTTGTTCATGCTAAAACTAACCCCTTGGGACCCAAGATGGCTTGGGTACACAAATCTCTAAAATGAGAAATCTATTTTGTGGGGGTACCTTGAAGAGGAAGAATTTGTTGATAAATGAACGTCCTTCAAGGCAAAAGAAAAGATGAGCTGATCTGGTAAAGATTTAGGTATACTGTTTACTTATGGATTATTCAACTCAGGTGAGAGGTTGAATTTTGAGAAAAACATAGGGCTTCTGATGTGACACAACCCCTCAGACCTAGATTCGCAAGCAACCGAACCGAACGACAGACTCACCTAAGCGGGTTCACCCGCGTCGCGCACACTCGGTTCTGTAGGTGGACCGGCGATAGTGGTGAGGGTCCGAGGTTGGACCTTTCTATTCTGGGGGTTTTTCAAGCTTAGGATGGACCCCCAAAGGGCCTGGGATGCCCAATTCCATGGGCGGCCAGCACGCCAAGGGCATGGGTTGTAGGGTCACACTCTCAACTCACTCCGCGGTGGTCGCACAATTTAATGGAGTTTGAGATCGGGCGCTCACCTCATCGCCGACGGGCAACTAGAAACAATACTAAGACAAGCAAAATTAAAACCAGCAGAGGAAGTGACAAAAAGCTCACCTGATCGGCGTGAATACACTGATCCTGGCCGGAGACGAGGGCGAGCGGGGAGGCGTAGGCTACCCGCACGCCGCGCCGATGATGCTTCAACCGCTTACCTGCTTGTACAATCACTACGCCCTCACAGAGGGGGTGGACTAGGGGTAGGGATAATCCAATTACAATCAAAACTACCTCCACACAGGGAGGGGCAGTCAGCCGGCCTGGCGGGATAGGGAGGAAAGCTTAGGAAGAAGCCGATTGAGGACTTCACCGATTCTACCCGCTTCTAGAACTGCCTGACAGGTACTCGCTGTTGGCACTGCCACGGGTTCTCCCGAACTTGAAATTCGTCGAAACTAGCGCTGAATCTTCACTGACAGAGCCGGGAGGGCTGCTGAGGTTTCTTGTGAGTTCGAGTCATCGCTGACGGCCGGGGCAGGCGCTGGATCGATGCTGCTCTGTTCTGGCTCTGACTGGTTCCTGGATGCTGCAGCAGGATGTCGGATTCACCACGAACACTTCCGAGATCCGAACGATGCGAGAATAGAACGGTCACGAGGGTGGTCGAGTCTTCTTCGATCAACAACCGAGAATGGCACCGGAAAAGGTCGGAGTCGAGAGAACGAGCCCAAAGAGTGGGGGTGTATCAGGACTGACCCTGACTGGCTTGCCCTGCGTACCTGAGGGAGAAAATTTGGAACTGGGTACTCCGAACCCGAACCAACGTTCCGCTGCCTGCGTTGAATGGAGGACTGGTAGAGCTTTGTCCCGGTCAAGTGGCGCGCCACGGGGAGCCGGGGTGTGGTCGCAGTAGCTTCAGAACTGAGGCTCTAGTCTCTGCTCGGGTGCCGGATGTGCAGTCAGACAAGAAGGGACATCGTGGATGGGTCCGACCTCGGATCGAGGCGGGATCAGCTCGCCTACGAAGCCGACTGAAAGAGCTTTTCAGAAATGTATGATATTCCTCCAGAAGTTGCTTGGTGAAGACGTGGCTGCCTCTGCAACTTGACCCTTGACTGTTGCACGTGAACTGAGATGAAACAGGGTGGTGATAGGTGATGGAAAATGGGGTAGATGGGATGGGGAATGGGGTGGATGGGTGTGGGGGCGACCCCTGGCTATGTGGGGGTCTGGTAGGGGGCAATCCAAGGTGAGGGAGAGGCAAAATGGTGGTTGGAAGGTTGTCTAACAGGTGGAGGAAGGGGGAGCTGCAAATTTGGGTTGGGAAGGGGAGAGGGAAGGAGAGATCTCTCCCTTGGTTTGAATGAGTGGTTAATGGTGGGTGGTTATTGTGGCCTTGGGGATGGGAAAGGGTGTGTTGGGAGAGGAAAGGTTATTTGGGGTTGGTGAAGGGGTGTGTGGGAGAATTGGATTCTGCCTTGGGAGATGGAGGGGTGGCTTGGAAGAGGAAAGGTTGCCTTGGAATGTGAAAGGGTGCTTGGGGCTTGGTGTGAATAATGGTGGGATTGAATGGACCTAGGGAAGATGAGGGGTTGGGGCTGATGTGGAGGATGAGGTGGCAGGGGGGAGGAGAGAGATAGAGGGTGGCACCCTAGAGAGAGAGGGGGGGTCGCCCCGTTTAGAGAGAGAGAGAAGAGAGAGAGAAAGAGAGAGGGGAATCCACCCCTTAGAGAGAGAGAGTCTCACACAATTTTGGTGGATTTCAAATTTTCTTTCAACAATTCATTAGCTCTCAAATGAGGGAATGGGGTCCTATTTATAAGAAATCCACATTTTACAGAAAGTCCCTGACTTTTGCACAAATAACACTAAACCAAGGGGAAGGGGACGCCCCTGGGCCTAGCCCATATAATTGGGCCCATTAACCTATCAAACCAACGTAATGACTCAAGTCTTAGGTAAATAACTACCTAACCTATGTATTGGACTCAAATAAAAAGAAAATTACATGATAAGACTCAAATAAGCAAATGAAAAATACATCATATGCCTCGAAATAAAGCGGCAAACAAGGTGTAGCATTGCCGGTGATCATCAGGAATCTCAAAAAATATGGAGTGGTCGGAGGTCGGAGTCAATTGAACCAGCCCGAAGAGTGGGGGGGTATCAGGACTGACCCTGCTTGGCCTGCCCTGCGTACCTGAGGGAGAAAATTTGGAACTGCATACTCCGAACCCAAAACAACGTTCTTCTACCTGCGTTGGATAGAGGACTGGTAGGGCTTTGTCCCAGTCAAGTGGTGCGCCAAGGGGAGCCGAGGTGTGGTGGTAGTAGCTTCTGAACTGAGGCTCTGGTCTCTGCTCGGGTGCCGGATGCACAGTCAGACGAGAACGGACGTCGTGGATGGGTCCGACCTCGGTTCGAGGTAGGATTACCATGCTTGCGAAGCCAACTGGAAGATCTTTCCAGAAATGTATGATATGCCTCCAGAAGGTGCTTTGTGAAGACGGGCTGCCTCTGCAACTCAACCCTTGACTGCTGCGTGCGAACTGAGATGAAACAGGGTGGTGATAGGTGATGGGAAATGGGGTAGATGGGATGGGGAATGGGGTAGATGGGTGTGGGGGTGACCCCTGGCTATGTGGTGGTCTGGTAGGGGGTAATCAAAGGTGTGGGAGGGGCAGAATGGTGTTTGGAAGGTTGTCTAACAGGTGGAGGAAGGGGGAGCTGCAAATTTGGGTTGGAAAGGGGAGAGGGAAGGAGAGATCTCTCCCTTTGTTTGAATGAGTGGTTAATGGTTGGTGGTTATTGTGGCCTTGGGGATGGGAAAGGGTGTGTTGAGGACAAGAAAGGTTGTTTGGGGTTGGTGAAGGGGTGTGTGGGAGAATGGGATTCTCCCTTGGGAGATGGAGGGGTGGCTTTGGAAGAGGAAAGGTTGCCTTGGAATGTGAAAGGGTGCTTGGGGCTTGGTGTGAATAATGGTGGGATTGAATGGACCTAGGGAAGATGAGGGGTTGGGGCTGATGTGGAGGATGAGGTGGCAGGGGGAGGAGAGAGAGAGGGTGGCGCCCTAGAGAGAGAGGGGGGTCACCCCTTTTAGAGAGAGAGAGAAGAGAGAGAGAAAGAGAGAGGGGAATCCACCCTTTAGAGAGAGAGAGAGAGAGAGAGAGAGAGAATCTCACACAATTTTGGAGGATTTCAAATTTTCTTTCAACAATTCATTAGCCCTCAAATGAGGGAATGTGGTCCTATTTATAGAGAACCAACATTTTACAGAAAGTCCCTGACTTTTGGACAAATAACACTAAACCAAGGGGAAGGGGGTGCCCCTGGGCCTAGCCCATATAATTGGGCCCATTAACCTATCAAACCAACGTAATGACGCAAGACTTAGGTAAATAACTACCTAACCTAGGTATTGGACTCAAATAAAAGAAAATTACATGATAAGACTCAAACAAGCAAATGAAAAACACATCATATGACTCGAAATAAAGTGGCAAACAAGGTGTAGCATTACCGATGATCATCAGGAATCTCAAAAAATATGGAGTGGTCAGAGATGTCCCCATCAGCTTCTAATTGCAAATCTTCTATCAACTTGACTGTCCATGCTTGTTAGTTTGCATGATTGTAAATAAAGTCAAATCGGAGTTTTATTTGAATTTTACACTACCTTTTGTTACTTTTGGTAGTCAGAAAGAAAATGGTTTGATTTTGAGAACTTACTTTGGTAATGTTCTTTTTAAAAAATCTGGGAAGGTAAAATTTGAGCCTTGATGAAAAATGATTGAATTCAAATTGTTGCATTCCTGCTTTATTGATTAAGGCAAATTCTGAAATCATGAGATCTTGTGAGCTTCATGTTTAGAGGAGTTGAACACTCTTCACATCTTGTGAATAAATGTGGTCTTAAACGCTTTTCACTGTGCATAGAGTCTTTCATACTCTTGCTTACTTTTTGCAAATAACAACTCACCTTTGCATTCATAGAACACATACTTAGTTGGATGATACATCATGCACATATCATACACACACTTGCATACTTGTCAATAAAAATAATTTTTCAATCATCTTTTCAAGTTCATATATATACTTGACATACTCGTGTGCTTGAATTCCATGATTATCCGGTATATCAAATGATTATTGTGGAAGGTTGGATTATGTCGAATTGGAAACTTTCTTCACACGTGATGGTGGTCTTCGGACCTACGTTCTCCGCCATGTACCTATTTGCTTGAAAACTTCAGTTCAGTGCTTGTTTGAATGTATATAATCTACAACGACTTTTTGACTCCTTCTATGACTCATCCCTTGCTAAATAAAATTACATTGATTTAGACATGTTTGTTACATGTCATATCTTAAGAGGGAGATTTTTTTTATAACCGTGCATACATTTAGGGGGAGACATTATTGTGTTGAGACTAATTCATCTTTTACATTCAATACAACCAACCACACAAAATGCACCTTTTTGAGATAATGATTCAATCTAATAAGGATTACTATTTTCTACTCTACACTTTTGAGAACTATTGATTCTCTATATAGAAATCACATGTCTCGTGAGGAAAAAGCTGTTTACCCCTTCAAAAATTTGTATAAGTGGAACGTGGATCCGAGTAGCCAGGAATCCCCCATGAAATAAAGGAGAAAACTCGCGTCGAAAGGAGAAACTAATCCATATGAAAATAAGTGTGATTTGCCAACGAGTAGCCGGGAAGTGTCCCTGAGACAAAGGATACAACTCGCGTTTAAAAGTGTCTCATCCACATCATAAAAAGTGACGAAACTGAGTAACCGGGAATTACCCCTGAAACAAAGGGCATGACTCGTGTCAAAAGGTTAGTCACAACATTTTTAGTAATTAAAAATTGGGGTCATACGTAGCTACCAATATTCGAGCATCGTGTATGGAAGTGTATGGATGATAAGATCTTTTCAGTGTTCTTTAGAAAATCTGATTTTCCATATTGACTTGAACTTCATTGCTCAATCTTCACATATGCACCTTGGGTTTGATTGTCCTCTATGAATTAGTCATCTTTCATGGTTAATGTAGTACTTTATTTATGTAAGCACAACCTTCTTAGTATTGTACATGCACATCATGTTCTACAATCGATTGTATTATCCTTACACCCATCTCGAAAGGACTTGCATGAGTCTATACGTAATTATGCATGATTGAGTGCCTGAATGCTCGATCTGTTTGATCATATCATATTTCATTCCATAGTTTGCATCTTTAGGATATACATGTCAATAACAGGTTAAATAACCCATTGTCAGTTGCTTTTTGTTCTTGACAATTGGGGGAGAATAATATGCTTTTTTAAGCATAATCCATTTTGTAGATAACTTTGTTTTACATTCTGCATATAGTTTCTTTATACCACTTGTGCATAATTAGTCATACATATGGCAAAAACTTACAAAAACTGAGCATTTGCACTTATTTCACACATCTGATAAATGCACATAAAATCTTATTTTCTTGCTTGGAATTTGGTTTGTACACCTTCCTCTCGAAGGAGGTTCATAGCTGGGTTCGTGCGTTCATGTCTAATTCTTTTTTGGAAGCGTCCCAGTTGCTTTTCAGTCCCCCATTTTTTTGATAATGCCAAAGGGGGAGAGAACTTTGAATAGTCATAATATATTGTCATCATCAAAAAGGGGGAGATTGTTGGGTTCAGTGCGCCCCCTCGTTGTCTTTGACAATGGTTTTAATGATTCCAATATATTGTGTGTTTTACATATCTTTTAAAGTGAAAACAATTTGAGTTAATTTTGTGGAAAATGTTTTGAGGTCTTGATGCTCTTTTTTTGAAATCTTGCTTTGCAGGTGGTTCAAATACAATGCTCCTTCATGGATATATCCTTATGTTTGCCCTGAACTTCATTTATAACTCATGTTTATTAACTGATCTTGGCTTACATGAAGATTTGATTGAGTTGCCTTGGAATGTGCTTGATGTGATCTCAATATGCATTGGACTGTTAAAGCGGTCTTTCATTCCTTTATGGATGGGTCGACCCCTGGCTATTTTAGCCTCATGTTTATATATATCTTTGATGTCTTTACATCTCTTTAAGATTCGCATGGATTTATACTTCTTGAAAGTGCAGGAATAACTTTCCCACATTACTTTTGATTCCATGGAGATTGATGTTTGAATGGACTGTAATGTCTTAAATGAATTTCCTTTGTTCTGGATATGAATTTAGTTGAGCTGAACCCTGACCCTTATTTTCTTGGACATGATGGTTTTGAGAACCTTGAATGTGGTTGATGACTATGACTGAACTTAATTGTCTTGAACTGAACTTGGAAGTCCTTGTGCTGAATTTGATTGTCTTGGTTTGGTCATGGAACCTATTGTGTGGCCATGCTTGAAGCTTCTCTTATGCATGTGAGACTACAAGCTTTGTCATATGAATGGTCATTGTTAAAGGTTTTTGAACTGGAATTCATATATACTTTCACTTAACTTTGATTCAGTCATAAATGAATTTAGTGTAAGAGAAGGACACTTGCCTTGTTTGAGATTGAAAGGATGCATTGAGTGGTTGACATGATATGGGTTAATTTTAGAATTTCATTTGATGAGCTGGATATTGAAATTAATGAGAATATGTATTGTGTAGGATCGATGAGGAAACAACCTTCAAATCCTAGAAATGATGGTAAGAACACAATTGGAGGTCGATCTCCAAGTTGTTGGAATGGCATTGGTTCAAAGCTACAAAAGATAGAATTATTGTGAGATTTCTATCAAAACTTATATGCCAATGGTAAGAAGGTTTGATCAAGTGTATCTCAATATGCATGGATTGATATGGATTGATTGCTAGTGGTTCAAAACTGGTAGATATGTTCAAATCTGGAAAATTCAGGTTCATTGTAGAGTTTTTCATTCAAATACTCAAGGCCGTGGTAAGAATGTTTGATTAATTGGTTTTGAATGTGAATGGATTGATCAATGTTGAAAGCAGGTTTTGAATATGTCAATCTGAGTTGTAAGTGCATATTGATTGATCTTGATACCATGTTCCTCGATTTGTGGAGTTTCAAGTGTTTTTTTAATTGAGCTTTTCCACTGTCAGGAAAAGTGTCCACCCATGGGTCGACACTTTATATTGGGTTATGCTGTTTTAACTAAAACAGAACCCCCGGTAAAAAAGGTCGACCCCATGGGTCGACACTTTTTACCCTGGGTCCTGATTTCATCTCAGGACAGAAACTCATTAAAAAAAGGTCGACCCCATGGGTCGACACTTTTTGACTAGGTTCTGGATTTTATGCTTTTGGCAGAACTCGTTGATATGAGTGTCGACCCTAGATATCGAAAATTTCTCTGGTTCGTCCTGAACGAGTTTTTCGGATCCGTTTCGAAACCCACTTTTCTTGGTCCGATTCGGGTGGTATATTACCCTAATGTCCTTAGGGTTATACCCTGCTATTAGGAGTACATTTGAGAAGGTATATGCATGGGGTTTATGGTCTTCTTTTGCTGTTTCTTCTTGGGTATATAGCAGCTGCGATTTTCTATCGGATGAAACATTCTAAGTGCTAATCTTGCCCTATGTGCTCCAGGTAAAAGGGGGAGGAGCTGGAGTGGACTTCCACGCCACATCTGATCTATTTCCATCAAAATTTGAAGCCCGTTGATGAAGAGAGTAGCAAGTAGAATAAAGCGATGAATCTGAAGACGTCTTCATCGCAAGCAACCGCTCACATAGACCTGGAGATCAAAGGAGTTTGCAAAAAAGGAAATTCTCTATACATGTCCCTTGTTCATTTGAGATGTTTATCATGCTTTATTCTATATCTGGATTCCCTTGAGGTCATATCTTGATCTTTTATTTACTACTTTTGTGCTCCATGTATTGTTGCGATTTTCATCTTTTTAAATAGAGAAAATCTAATGTGTTCCATCATTTTGCAAGGGGCTTTGTGAACTAGGAGGAGGTGCTGCTCACCTTGAAGGAACAGGAAGACAAGGAGGATGCAGCTAGCAAGTCTCTGCAGATTGGAACTTGCTTGAATTCCACTGCTATGTATCCTACTAGGTCGGCTCCAGCCGTTTCGGCTGGCTTCCACTTCATGATTAAGAGAGTCCAGTGCACCCATCTATCATATACATGGGATTCATTGAAGACTTGAGGGAGTTTCCTTAGTCATTCATTTCTACTCTCTTTGATTGATCATAGATCAATTTTCTTGTGGTCATTGTATATCCTTTGTGTTTGTTAAACCTTGAATATCATTGTTTGTGTGGATGGAGCTGCATCTCCGTGTTGTCTGAGTGTCCGAGGCGTGTACCCCGAACGTGTGTGTGTATGTGCTGCGGTGGCAGCGCATTGGGGTTCTTCCCTGTGTGGTCATTGCTGTGGAAGCAGCGTGTGTAGTTGGGGTTCATCCCCGTGTTGCTACATTCTATAGCGTGGAGTGAAGCCTCACCCGGTTGGGTGAGGGGTGGACGTAGGGAGCCCGTCGTGGTCCCAAACCACCTTGAAATCCCTATGTAGTGTGTGATTGGCTATGTGATTGTCATTTCTTCTATCTCCATTCACAGGTCCACTATACAGGTTTTTAACTCACTACACTGTCACACACTGCTACCTCCGCTATCCGTGTTAAGCATAAATTTACTTGTGTTGAGTGTGATTTGCTTGATTGGCTGCATTATCTATTCGAGTGAGATCGAAAAGCTTGAGAGAATATCTTTAATCTCACTTCAGTTTTAGTTAATTAACGCAGTTAATTTTACATCTGTTGTAATCAGTTAAGAAAGTTTTTAAAATCCGCCATCTCGACAAAGGGGACAATTCACCCCCCCTTCTTGTCCGCCATCTCGATGGGCCAACAATCGATCACGCCCCGAGATATGCAACAGAATTAAGTCAGGAATATGAACAGCCGGCAAATAAAGTCTCAAGCGAAAATGACAATGAGAGCGCTAATCATTCACATAAAGAGTGACAGTAAATATAAATAAACTCCACTTTATTGAATAATAATTGAAAGGTTTACAATGATACTTGACATGACTCTTAAAAACTCTTAGTCTCAAGAAAACAAAAGATGATATAGCATGATCAACTTCACAGCCTATTACAATGAAGGCATCTAATTACAATATGACTCGACTCTTGAATTATCTAGGGCTTCCCTTGATCTTCACTCGCTCTCGCCCTCGCCCTCGGATCGGTCATTAGAATACTCCAAATCCGATCTCCTAGAATTTTCTGAAAAAGATTAGGAAAGTAGGGAATGAGAACACTTGCCCAGTAGATATCTTCGTATCAACATGAGGCAATATTTACGTGATTAATGTTTTTGCTCTTGCAGGTAAGATAAAGGAAATACGATGAAACATGTGATAAAACCAAAGTAATAACATAAGTAACAAGATATAGACCATAGAGATATGAGTGTTCATGTAGAATGAGAGTATGATCAAGTAAGAATATAATGTGGCCTTTCATTAATGAGAATGTAATGAGAATGTACCTTTCATAATCATAAAGGCTATGTTCTATAAAGTCATGTAACAAGCAAGTATAATTTCATGATGAGCCTCATGGTTTTCACTCGTTTATAAAAAAAGTACTCCCGGCACAATGCGACGCAATTGTTCATCATACCCCATGGTTTAAAGTATGTTTCTGACCATCCAACGAGGGGGCTAGCATAGACACTGTCTGTGTCCGCTCTTGCATCTTCAAGTTATAAATCAAGCTACATCCACGAGTAATATAAAATTTGGTCAGTAATAACAAGTTCAACAATAAGTTCATGATAACCAAATACCAAGGTAAGAATGCACCAAATATGAACATGTGAGTTCAAGGATGAATTAAGAACAAGGTCATGCTACGGGAGGAATCTGACAACATAACGATACATTCATTAATTTCCATAGTTCATTAATAACTTATCGAATAAGGTTTTGGGTCCCAAATAATCAATAGACCATCTAAGATTTGAATGGACACAACCCTTGTGTCAAACCCCGGGTTGGAATAAAGTTTGAAAGGAGGCGGTCGTGCCAGGACCATTTCCTTGATAAGGCGGTCCAAACAAGACCGTCATCAGGTAGAGTCAACGCCAGAAAGAAAAAAAGGGGTCGATGCACTGAACTGAAGGTAGGAGGCAGTCATGCCAGGGCCACTATCATCAAGTGGCAGTCAATTGGAGACTGCAAACAGTCCAAAGTTCAGAAAATGCGATTTTTACGAAGTGCTTTCTAGACTATTGGGTTTTTAGGGTACAACCAGCTCGACGTCCTTGTGGGAATCCCTGGCTCGCGGAGACTTATAGAGGCCTTGAAATATGATCACCTAGTCCGGTAGAAGGAATATCCGATGGAGAGGATCACAAGTCCAAGAAGTATTCATATCAAGTGCATGTGTAACTAATAGCAACGTATCGGAATACACGCTATATGTGAACTTATAAAACAAAAATAAGGTGAGAAAGGAACGTGCCAAAATGTAGATCAACGTGAAATCAAATCATGGACATTCTTTTAAGTAGAAAACTATAGTGTTTTGGCATGAAACTAATATATAAGGAAAATAAGTTTAACACATGCTAACATGAAATTGAACTTAAAACATGTAGTATGAAACACGCCATGATTAGGGATATAATAACTAGACTAAGGCCTGCAAAGCAATAGATGTATATGAGGAATAAACATCGTTTAACCAAGTTTTAGAAACCATGTAGCGGTCAGTACGGGGCCACGGCTTCATGGTTGCGGTTAGTCGAGGGCCACCTTTTGAAGGAGACGGCCTCTGAGGAACCGCCTTCTATCTGCTACAGATAGAAGTAAAAATCTGATGTACAGGGGCTATCTAGGGCCATAAATGGATAAAAACAAAAGGGAACAGAGAGATAGGATATGGTAACATGTCAAACATGAAGAAAATGCATGGAACAGCATGAATTGGACTAAGAACTCTTCTCTTTTAATTAAGGTGTAGGGATAACATGCAGTGAAAAACCTGATAAACATGAAATACTCAACATAGAAGGCATGGAATTGAGCGAGATCAGAGGGCTTTTAATCCTAACTTGATGTTTAAGCCATTCATGAGATAACCTGCCTCTGGGATTGGCTCTAGGCTTTGAATTTCTCACTAGAAGACGGAGCTGGTTCCTGCACGTCCTGCGTAGAAACATCAACTTCCCCACCTTCTAACTCCTTAATCGCTTGATCTAAATTTACGAAAGTTTGAGGGAAGTTTAAAGACATGAAGAGGAATAATAAACTCTAAAGGCTGGATGTGAAATTACCTTTGCTAAGGTCCCTAAACATTGGGTCTTTTCTAGACGAACACGCTTGTTCTTGTGCGCTCTGTAGAGAAACAGCTACTTCCGGATGCTCTAGCTCTCTGGTTGCTTGACCTCCTATCATGAAATTTGGATGAAAGTTAGACAATACTAAAGAGAACGAAAGGTTCTAAAAGACTATCATGATATAATGTCATCTTACCATCGAACCACAGGAGCCAAAATGAGGGATCGCGTAGGTCGATCTTGAGGGATTGTATCAAATAGGAGTCCTATATGGCATCCATTCGATCCCCTAAGAGTCCTAGATGGGTTTACATGCCAAAACACTTCGATCCTAGGAGATTAGGATGGGAAAAATCTAAGCTTTTCATGCCTCTAAAAATCCCATTTTTAGAAGAAGGTAGCAGTCCTATCTGGACCGCCTTCAACAGATGGCAGCCTTGCGATAGACCGCCACTTCCCATGGCGCCAGAATTTGAATTCCATTCAAATTCCTCTTAATAATTATCTTTAATTATCCACTAAATTCAGAAAAATACCCTCTTACGTTTCTAGAGGGGCTTGGGCCTTGAAAGCCTTAGAATTTAGTTTATGGGCCTGATTTCAGTGGGCTTAGCCCTTTGGTAAATATAGGGCCTTTAAATTAATTTAATTGCCCATAATTTCTTTAATTAGCCAATTAAGCCTTTTAAATGCTTAATAATTTTATTTAATCCCAAAAAAATCTTATAAAATTATAGGGTGTTACATCATCGGTATTGGGATCATACCAATGCAATGATATCAGGTTTCTCTAAGTTAGACGTATGGTCTAGGTCATAGACCCTCAGCTAAGACCAAAAAGGCCACGGGCGCCGAGTTAGTGAAATCATCGGCATTGGGATTGTCCCAATGCAAGGATATCAGGGTTCTCTGACTTAGACGAAAGGTCTAGATCATAGGCCCTCGGTTGAGACCAAAAAGGCCATGGGCGCCGAATAATGAAATCACTGGCACTAGGAATGTACCAATGCATGGATATCGGGTTTCTCTGACTTATATGGAAGGTCTAAGTCATACCCCTCGGCTAAGACCAAAAAGGCTATGGGCGCCGAGTTAGAGAAATCATTGGTACTGAGATTGTACCAATGCAAGGATATCGGGTTTCTCTGACTGAGACAAAAGCTCTAGGTCATAGCCCCTCGGCTGAGACCAAAAAGGCCATGGGCGTCGAGTTAGTGAAATCACCGGTACTGGGATTGTACCATTCCAAGGACATCGGGTTTCTCTTACTTAGACGAAAGATCTAAGTCATACCCCTCGGCTAAGACCAAAAAGGCTATGGGCGTCGATGGTTCAATATCTATCGGCCAATCGTCGATGGCTAAATATCTGTCGGCTGGAACACAAATTGTTGAATATCTATCTGCTTAGACGTCGATGGTTGAATATATGTTGGCCGGAACGCCGATGGCTGAATATCTGTCGATCGGAACACCGATGGTTGAATATCTATCGGCTTAGACGCCGAAGGTTGAATATCTATCGGCCAAGAAGCCGATGGTTGAATATTTTTCGGCTAGAACATCGATGGTTGAATATCTATTGGCTGGAAGATGATGGTTGAATATTTGTCAGCTAGAACGTTGATGGTTGAATATCTATCGGCTGGAATGCCGATGGTTGAATATTTGTCGACCGAGAAGCCGATGGTTTAATATCTATTGGCTGGAACGCCGATGGTTGAATATCTGTCCGCCCGAAACCCGATGGTTGAATATTTTTCATCCCGGAAGCCGATGGTAGAATGTCTTCCTCTTTTTTATCGATCATCATTTTCATCATCCTTTCATCTTCTTCATTATTACCTTCATTGTCGTTATCTGGATTGCTACGTCGATGGCCCTTTCCAGTTGGACTTTGAACTTTGGTTCTTCACCAGGTTCTCCTTCCAGGTTGCCGGACTCCCTGGTGGCAGATTCGTCTGCAGTGCGGGCGCTGCCCGATGGGACCAAAAGTCAGCATATGCATATGGTAACTCATTACAAGAGTTCTGAAATACAAGTTTGTTTATTGTTGGATATCAGTTTTAGCTGATCGCCTAACTGAGGAAGTGGCGGATGGTAAAGTTTTAGGTGTTTCCAATTGAGGGGTGGAAATTGAACTTCTCCTCGATGGTTGACGATGACATAGGCTCCGCCCTCATAAACGTTCTAGACCATATAGGGTCCTAACCAATTTTTTTTTAATTTACCTTTGGGATTGGCTACCATGACTTCTTTTCTTTTGACCATGACTAGGTCTCATTTCTTGAATTTGTGCCCTTTGACTAGCTTGTCGAAGGCGCGGGCCATATAGGCCTGATAGACTTGCATATTCTGTTGGGCCTTAAGCCGCTGTCCTTCCAAATCAGAGAGCTCCTCCAATCTTCATTCTATATTTTTCTGGCCATCCTTGACCAGTTCATGCTGGATCGCGACTCGCAGTGAGGGTATCTTCAGCTCTATCGAGATGATTGTTTCTGAGCCATACACCAGTGAGAACGGTGTGCAACCCGTTGGTGTCTTGTACACAGTGCGGTATGCCCACAGCGTGTCGTACATCTTGTCTTCCCAATCCTTCTTGCTAGAGTTGACCGTATTGGCATGAAGTGTGCAGAGGGTTTTATTGAAGGCTTCAGGTAACCCGCTTTCTTCTGCGTTGTACAAAGTGGATGTTCTCCAATCAATCTTAAACTTATCGACCAGTTTGTAGACTTTTTGATTCCGGAAGTGGCTTCCGTTATCGGAGACGATTCGATCGGGCATGCCGAATCGGAATATAATGTTTCGACGGACAAATCTAACAATGATTTCTCCTATCACTTTTCTTAGAGCCACAGCCTCCACCCATCGGGAGAAGTAATCTGTTGCAGCTAAAATATATCTGCATTCTGTTGAATATGCGGGTAGCAGGCCTACAACATCGGTGCCCCATTGAGCAAAAGGCTATCTAGGCGCCATTGGATGTAATTGTATCGAGGGTCTTCTTGGGACTGCAGTATGCTCCTGGCATTTATGACATGACTTGGCATAGTTACAGTAGTCATCGAACATAGTTGGCCAGTAATATCCCAACTTCTTGATTTCAATTTTCATTTCGGCCTAGCTTGATGGGCACCAACTGATCCAGCATGATCATCCTTCATGACCATCCAAGCCTCCTCCGTAGATAAACATTGGAGGAGTACCTTTCTTCTGGTATCTACAATAGTTCGGAACATGGTTTTGTTCCTGACTTCATAATAGTCTTTCATTATGATCAATCTAGTCTTCTCTTCCCTCTACATGGGAAATTGCCGGTGTTTAAACCATTTCATCAGGGGCTCTCTCCAGTCAGGTGAGCCGACTACTTCTGTTGTCGTAGCTTCATATTCTTCTTCTCCTACCTTGTCACGCCCCGAGCGTGGAAGGAACCCGGTACGCGTGATGAGTTTATATCATTCATGTCAATCAGAGCATAATGAATTCGACCTTATAGATAGAGTGTGCAAAAGTAAAGATAATAAATCAAATCCTTTATTCTATTAATAGCACCAACATCCAAAAGTATGATCATTACATAATCTATTGATGACTAGACTTAATAAAGGGTAAGTACAATAGATGACTCAAGAAACATAGAAAATACATGACTAGATAACAACTCCAATGGTTGGAATGGCTCTACGCTCTTCACTCATGTCCATCCCCTTCCCAATGAGTTTCGTCATCGGAGTTACATTAAAAATAGGTGAAAAACTAGGGTGAGCAAACACTGAGTAGGAATTATATCTCAAGGTCAAGCATACTTTAAGTAAGTTACATGTTACATGATGTAGCAACCCTGGAAAAAATAAAGATTTTTAAATAAATCAAATTAGAATAAACAAATTCTTAATTAGTCAAAATAGGCTAAAAGATTTAAGTAAGTAAAAGAAAAAATCAAGAGGAACAAATAAATAGAACAAAAAATGTGAATAACACCTTGATTCAAGGCGCTAATTAAAATTAAACGCCTCTGGCTAAGGCGTGAATTGAAAAAGGGACGCCCACTGGACAAGGCGTCAATTCTCAAACGACCAAAATAAATAAAAGGGTAATTAAACGTAACACCCTTTGCTTAGGCGCGTTTCACTAAAGAAACGATGTTCAAAAAGGCGTTAATTTAAAGTGACGCCCTAGGGCAAGGCGTTAATTCAGTTCGAGTTCCGTTCAAACCCAGACCTCATCCAGGGTAAGTTCTGGATTAGTACGTGCTAGTAGAGTTATAGTAAGGACTCTATCAAAGAAATATAACTTCCAATAGAACTCTAACTCTTCTAAAGACCCAAAAACCCTATAAATATCCCACAAATCGACCCTTGATCGCTATTTGGCGATCTGCTGCTGCTGTCACCCGTGAAGAACACAGGTTTGTTCTTCCTTGATTGTGTCTTCACCTTCGGTTATATATATATGTGATGAAGAAAACTAATGTCTTCAGTCTTTCTTCTGTAGGAATTCTGCAGTAAGTAGTAACCTCTAAAGGACGTGAGGTTCTTCATCATCATCTTCTTCTCTTCCGGTGATCAGAAGACTCTGTTGCAAACAGAGTATCGTTTTCACATATCTTCAACCCAGATCATCAATCAGGTAGGTTTTCTCAAGATCGTAGCCCAAACTAGCTTAAGATCTTAATAATATCATAGGTCGTGCATGCATATAGTTTTATTGTGGTTTCAGATGGTTTCTATGTAATTTCAAAAAGAAACGCCCTTGACAAGGGCGCTAATTTAAAGAAGCGACCCACACTAGGGCGCTAATTATTGTTTTGACGCCCTGCCCAGAAGTCGTCAATTGCATGTAATTAATAAATACCCACGTTTAAAATTTAATATCTATGTAACAATGAATCTAATATATTGCATGAGTATACCTGTGAAATCCTGCTATTTTTCCTATCATGATCATGTACCCTTTTTCCTGAAATTTTATTATCTGAAAATTGATAAATTCTTGAATTCACGACCTTGTCTAGGTCGTCTCCTACTGAACTGACGCCCCAAACCAGGGCGCTAATTGAGAGGTAATGCCCCTGTCCAGGGCGCGTTTTGGTTAAAAATTCTGAAATATTGAAATTCTGTAAAAATTGAAATATAGTTTGGACGACTGCCTCACGAGTCGTCAAAAGATCAAGAAACGCCCTTATGTAAGGCGTTAATTACGTGATTAATGACTTAACTAAAGTCGTTATTTTCCTGTAAAACTATTTTTTCACTGTTTTTGTTATCCGAGGGTTTCATACTTATGTATATATATATTGGCACTATATTTCCACTCCGTGAATATAGTCCCACGTTTCATGATGTTTTAACGTTACCCCCTTAACTCTCAGTGACATATAAGCTCTCCATTGGACATTCCGTTCCTTTGGACTAGCGAGTTAGCCATAGAGACCTCCGTAAGACTCCTCGAGCCTTGGATTCCCTCAAGGCCGACTGAGCTGGTTGTACCATAAAAACCCATTACACAATCTTTGCCATGTCACTCTATAGAAACATGGTATACCGGCCCTCATGTCATGCCATGTGTATGATATGAGAATTTTCTTAATGAACGGGGTAAAGCATGACATTGTTATGATGTTCTTGTAAACCCCACTTCTATAACAACATTGTTATGATGTTCTTGTAGACCCCAATTCTATATTAAACTTGATGTTCTTGTGGACCTCAATTCTATATAAAGAATGTCCATACTTGTTTGTCATGGTACCCAAGTTAGGGAACCAATTCCACCTAGTTTTATCGATAATCGTGATTGTACCGTTATTATCGCCTAACTATGTCAAGTGTCATATTTTTGGACTCTATTCTTTCAAAGTCTATCCTACATGTCTACAAGCTTTATCCTTGAAATTACATATTGGCTATATACAAAAGTGGATGTTAAAATACATGATTAATGCCTGCACATATAGGGCCCGATCTGGTCCTGGGAGGAGCACCCGAAAGTACTTGTGCCCATGGGAGTTGATTGATCACGGTATTGGCATTATACCGAAGTGCATGACTAGCTTAATTGAACATTCCACAAATCTTGTACTTGTACTTGACTTGATATTACATGACTTGCGTGACCCGAAAAAGGGTAATTACATACTTGCGTGCTTGAACCATGATAGCCAAATTCCAACATAACATGATGAGTCTACTTGTTTGAATATCTTGATATCTTTTGATATAAGTTCTTTAAAGTTCATCGCTATCTTATTGTTATACACTCTCTCTATCTTATCGTTTTGCGAGCATGCATAGCTATAGTGCATTCATGAAAGATGTAATTACTTAAACCCATTGCTAGTTCTTGAGATATAATTTCTTACTGAGCGTTCGCTCACTCAGTGTTTCCATACTTTTCAGGTAAGTCCGACGATGAGGGAACTCAATCTGAAGGGGATGGTCAAGAGTGAAAGAGTTAGAGCTACTCAAGCGTCAACTAGTCCTGTCTTTTCTCTATTTTTCTTGAGTCAAGCGTTGTATTTTTATTTTATTGAGTCTAGTATTTGCAAGGGTTTGTAATAGACATATTCTTATTAAAGGAATTAATGGATTGGGTTATCTTTATATTTGCGCCTCTATCTTTGTGTCGAATACACTACTACTCTGATTGACATGATTGATATAAACTCGTCGCACATCTCCGGGTACCTTCCGCGCTCGGGGCGTGACAGTTTTTATGGTATCAGAGCCTAGGGTGTTCAATTCCTAGGAAAACCCAAGTCCATGGATAGGTTTAAACCATTAACCAGTGAGATTGGGTAGAACCAAGGGTGGAGTTAACATGGAAAAATTTAAGAGCCTTAACGAAATTGGACACTGATATAGCTATTGTAATTGTAGGATAATGGCTGCCGAACGTGCTCAGTGGCGCAACATGCAGCGTACACTCCAAGGCATGACCCAAGTGCTACAACAAGTAGCACAGGGAGATGCACAACGAGCCGAAGTCTCCACCAAGTCTTCAAGAACACGAACCCTCCCAAATTCATGGGTTCTACTGATCCGGATGACGTAGAGCACTGGATCAAGGAGACGGAGCGTATATTCCATGTTATGCAATACACTGGTCAAGAGAATGTCTATTAGCTACTTTTAGTTAGAGAGAGATGCCAGATGCTGGTGGGAGGCAGTCGGAGCCACTATACATCCGGACCAAATTACTTGGGAAGAATTTGTTGAACATTTCAATAATAAATATTTTTCAGACCGAGTCCAAGAAAAAAAAGCTACCGAATTTGCCGCACTTAAGCAACGGTCATTATCGGTGGCGGAGTACGAGGCACAATTCTCTAGATTGTCGCGGTATGCTAAGCACTTAGTTAGCACCGAGAAGATAAAGCTAGGAGGTTCCTTAATGGGCTCAGGCCCCAATATATTACCCAGCTGGCGCCAATGGATATTCAGGTCTACTCAGAGATAGTACGCCGAGCTCAATTGTTAGAAGATGCCACGGAGCTATCAGATAGAATATGTGGGAAGGATAAGAAAGAACAAGTTACACGTTCGGGTTCCTTTAAACCCAACTTCAAGAAGAGGCCTAGCACTGGAGGTACTTCTTCTCAAGACCAAAAATTTAAGAAGACCAAGCCCTTCTCTATCACTACTACACCTTCGAATATAATATGCAAGCATTGTGACAAGGCTGGTCATAAAGCCGAAGAGTGCTGGAGAAACTTGGAGCATGTCTCCGTTGCGAGAGCCGTGAGCATCGGATTCCCGATTGCCCATTACTTAATGATCAAACTGGTGACGGAAAGAGCCCGGTAACCAAGAACACTCGTCTTCACGCGATTAAGGAGACTGAACAAGATGAAGGCGGACTCGTAGAAGGTACACTGAAAGTTTGTTCCAAGTATGCACATGTCTTATTTGATACGGGTGCATCACATTCTTTTATTTCCAAGAAGTTTGCTAACCCACTACCTATGGAACCGGAATGGATGAAAATAATTTTATCTACTCATCTCGGAAACGAAACCGATATTACTCACCATTATCAAAACTGTGAAGTCTTGGTAAAAGGAAGAAATCTTCCTATCGATCTCATATGTTTAGATCTAAAGGAGTATGATGTCATACTGGGAGCGGATTGGTTATCCAAATACCAGGCAACAGTCGATTGCCGCAATAGCAAGGTTACTTTCAAGGACTTTCCAGAACTAGTCTATTCTAGCCCTAAGAGTCGGAGCGAGTCACCTCTTATTTCGGCTCTCCGAGCTAGCAAGCTAATAAGGAAAGGATGTGTATCTTTCCTTGCTTTTGTCACCATTAAGGAGACTAAGGAAACTAAGATAGAAGATATCCCGTTGTGCAAGAATTTCCGGACGTGTTTCCAGAAGATTTGCCTAGATTACCCCCACAGAGAGAAGTGGCCTTCACCATCGACTTGGTCCCTGGTGCTGGACCTGTTTCTAAGGTACCTTATAGGATGTCCCCTGCCGAACTCAAGGAGTTAAAGGAGCAATTGATGGAACTTCTTAAGAAAGGATTCATTAGACCGAGTACTTCCTCGTGGGGAGCGCCTGTACTATTTGTGAAGAAGAAGGATGGATCCATGGGATTATGTATCGACTATCGACAGTTGAATCATCTCACTATCAAGAACAAGTATCCACTACCGAGAATCGATGAATTATTTGATCAAATATTAGGATCCAAGTATTTTTCCAAAATTGATCTCAGGTCAGGATATCACCAACTAAGAATCAAGGACGATGATATTCCTAAGACCGCATTCAGAAGTAGGTATGGCCATTCTGAATTTGTTGTTATGCCTTTCGGACTAACAAATGCCCCTGCTGCCTTTATGCAGTTAATGAATAGTATATTCAGGTCTTATTTGGATCAATTCGTGATGTTTTTTATTGATGATATATTAATATATTCCAAGACTAAGGAAGAGCACGAGGAGCATTTAAGGATTTCATTACAAACATTGAGGACAAACCAATTATATGCAAAGCTCAGTAAGTGTGAGTTCTGGCTCGAAGAAGTGACTTTTCTCGGACATGTTATATCAAAAGATGGCTTGTCTGTAGATCCATCAAAAGTGGAAGCTGTTAGAAATTGGGAAAGACCGACCAATGCTAGCGAGATCCGAAGTTTCTTAGGTCTTGCGGACTACTATCGGCGATTCATCAAGGATTTCTCTAAGATCGCCGTGCCGCTTACAAGGTTAACTCGCAAGGAGATCCGTTATGAATGGAGTGAGGAATGTGAAAGAAGCTTCCAAAATCTCAAGGATCATCTAACTATAGCCCCGGTCTTAGCTTTACCAGTGGAAGGAGAGCAATTCGAGGTATACTCTGATGCTTCTGTCATTGGCCTCGGATGTGTCTTAATGCAACAAGGAAATGTTATAGCTTATTCTTCTCATCAATTGAAGAAGTATGAAGAGAACTACCCCGTCCATGACTTAGAATTGGCCGCGGTGGTATTTGCACTCAAAATATGGAGACATTATCTTTATGGAGTACAGTTTACTGTATACTCTGATCACAAGAGTCTCAAGTATCTCTTTTCACAAAAGGAACTAAATATGAGGCAATAACGTTGGCTAGAATATCTCAAGGACTTCGACTTCAATATACAATATCATCCTGGAAAGGGTAACCATGTAGCAGATGCCCTTAGTCGAAAGCCGAGAGCACTGTTAGCCAATTGTATGATTCAAGAGTGAAAATTGCTGGAGTAATTCTCTGAACTCAATATAAGCATGGACACAGACTTTCAATGTGTCACATTATCTCATATAAGCATTCATCCAGACCTATTATCTGAAATACGAGCGCTGGAAGATAATGACCCAATATTAGTAGAGATCAAAGGCAAACTGGAAGGACAATCTGATTTCAAATAACTTGTGAAGGAAGATTAATGTTCAGGAATAGAACTTGCATACCGGATTGTCCCGAGTTAGATAAGAAGATCTTAGATGAAGCTCATAGATCAAGGTACACGATTCATCAAGGATCAACCAAAATGTACCAAGATGTGGAGAGGAATTTTTGGTGGCCCAACATGAAAAGGGAAATAGCAGACTATGTATCACGCTGTCTCACTTGCCAACAGGTCAAGGCGGAACACCAAAAGCCTGTTGAAAATTACATCCTCTAGATATTCCCAAATGGAAGTGGGAGAATATTAGTATGGATTTCATTATGGGTTTATCTAAATCAAAAGGAGGACATGATGGAATATGGGTTATTATTGACCGATTGACTAAATCGGCGCATTTCTTGCCAATAAAGAGCCGATGGTCAGTTGATGTGTTGGCTGCATTATACATCAAGGAAATAGTCAGATTACATGGTATTCCTGTTTCAATCGTGTCTGACAGAGATCCCCGTTTTACTTCTTATTTTTGGAAGGGACTACAACATTCGTTGGGAACAAGGCTTAACTTTAGTACAGCTTTTCATCCTCAAACGGATGGTCAGACCGAGAGAACTAATCAGGTGGTTGAAGATATGCTCAGAGCTTGCATCATTGATTTCGATGGAAGCTGGCATGATCACTTGCCGTTGGTGGAATTTGCATACAATAATAGCTACCAGGCAAGTATACAAATGGCACCTTTCGACGCTTTATACAGAAGGAGTTACCGATCACCCTTATGCTGGGACGAAGTTGGGGAGAAACAACTGCTAGGTCCAAACATGGTAAGGGTTACAAATGAAAGAATACAATTGATTCGAGAAAGACTGCAAGTTGCTTAGTCTAGGCAAAAGGCTTATGCCGACACGAGAAGGAGAGATCTTGAGTTCCAAATCGGAGATCATGTATTTCTCAAGATATCGCCGGGACGTGGCATACGGAGATTTGGTGTTTAGGGCAAGCTTACACCAAGGTTCATCGGACCTTTTGAGATATTAGAAAGAGTTGGCGAGGTTGCTTATCGCATCGCATTACCTCCTCAATTGTCTGAAGTGCATAATGTATTCCACATATCTATGTTGAAGAAGTATGTGCACGATCCATCGCATATTATTGATCATGGAGACTTAGTGATCCAAAAGGATCTCACATATGAGCAGAAGCCCATGAAGATACTAGATCGTGAAGTACGTACCCTAAGGAATAAGGTTATTCCCACGCTAAAGGTACAATGGAGTAAGAGTTCCGATCATGAAGCCACATGGGAGACCGAGGAATCCATGAGGAAACGATTCCCAGAATTATTTTAAGGTAATAGGCTCTACACTCTCCACATGTATATGCGATTGAATTTGGGGACCAAATTCTTTTAAGTGGGGGAGGGTGTAGCAACCCTGGAAAAAATAAAGATTTTTAAATAAATCAAATTAGAATAAACAAATTCTTAATTAGTCAAAATAGGCTAAAAGATTTAAGTAAGTAAAAGAAAAATCAAGAGGAACAAATAAATAGAACCAAAAATGTGAATAACGCCTTGATTCAAGGCGCTAATTAAAATTCAACGCCTCTGGCTAAGGCGTGAATTGAAAAAGGGACGCCCACTGGACAAGGCGTCAATTCTCAAACGACCAAAATAAATAAAAGGGCAATTAAACGTAACACCCTTTGCTTAAACACGTTTCACTAAAGAAACGACGTTCAAAAAGGCGTTAATTTAAAGTAACGCCCTAGGGCAAGGCGTTAATTCAGTTCGAGTTCCGTTCGAACCCAGACCTCATCCAGGGTAAGTTCTGGATTAGTACGTGCTAGTAGAGTTATAGTAAGGACTCTATCAAGGAAATATAACTTCCAATAGAACTCTAACTCTATTAAGGACCCAAAAACCCTATAAATATCCCACAAATCGACCCTTGATCGCTATTTGGCGATCTGCTGCTGCTATCACCCGTGAAGAACACAGGTTTGTTCTTCCTTGATTGTGTCTTCACCTTCGGTTATATATATATGTGATGAAGAAAACTAATGTCTTCAGTCTTTCTTCTGTAGGAATTCTGCAGTAAGTAGTAACCTCTGAAGGACGTGAGGTTCTTCATCATCATCTTCTTCTTCTTCCGGTGATCAGAAGACTGTTGCAAACAGAGTATGGTTTTCACATTTCTCCAACCCAGATCATCAATCAGGTAGGTTTTCGCAAGATCGTAGCCTAAACTAGCTTAAGATCTTAATAATATCATAGGTCGTGCATGCATATAGTTTTATTGTGGTTTCAGATGGTTTCTATGTAATTTCAAAAAGAAACGCCCTTGACAAGGGTGCTAATTTAAAGAGGCGACCCACACTAGGGTGCTAATTATTGTTTTGACGCCCTGCCCAGAAGTCGTCAATTGCATGTAATTAATAAATACACACGTTTAAAATTTAATATCTATGTAACAATGAATCTAATATATTGCATGAGTATACCTGTGAAATCCTGCTATTTTTCCTGTCTCGATCATGTACCCTTTTTCCTGAAATTTTATTATCTGAAAATTGGTAAATTCTTGAATTCACGACCTTGTCTAGGTCGTCTCCTACTAAACTGACGCCCCAGACCAGGGCGCTAATTGAGAGGTAACGCCCCTGTCTAGGGCGCGTTTTGGTTAAAAATTCTGAAATATTGAAATTCTGTAAAAATTGAAATATAGTTTGGACGACTGCCTCACGAGTCGTCTAAAGCTCAAGAAACGCCCTTATGTAAGGCGTTAATTACGTGATTAATGACTTAACTAAAGTCATTATTTTCTTGTAAAACTATTTTTTCACTGTTTTTGGTATCCGAGGGTTTCATACTTATGTATATATATATTGGCACTATATTTCCACTCCGTGAATATAGTCCCACGTTTCATGATGTTTTAACGTTACCCCCTTAACTCTCAGTGACATACAAGCTCTCCATTGGACATTCCGTTCCTTTGGACTAGCGAGTTAGTCATAGAGACCTCCGTAAGACTCCTCGAGCCTTGGATTTCCTCAAGGCCGACTGAGCTGGTTGTACCATAAAAACCCATTACACAATCTTTGCCATGTCACTCTATAGAAACATGGTATACCGGCCCTCATGTCATGCCATGTGTATGATATGAGAATTTTCTTAATGAACGGGGTAAAGCATGACATTGTTATGATGTTCTTGTAAACCCCACTTCTATAACAACATTGTTATGATGTTCTTGTAGACCCCAATTCTATATTAAACTTGATGTTCTTGTGGACCTCAATTCTATATATAGAATGTCCATACTTGTTTGTCATGGTACCCAAGTTAGGGAACCAATTCCACCTAGTTTTATCGATAATCGTGATTGTACCGTTATTATCGCCTAACTATGCCAAGTGTCATATTTTTGGACTCTATTCTTTCAAAGTCTATCCTACATGTCTACAAGCTTTATCCTTGAAATTCCATATTGGCTATATACAAAAGTGGATGTTTAAATACATGATTAATGCCTGCGCATATAGGGCCCGATCTGGTCCTCGGAGGAGCACCTGAAAGTACTTGTGCCCATGGGAGTTGATTGATCACGGTATTGGCATTATACCGAAGTGCATGACTAGCTTGATTGAACATTCCACAAATCTTGTACTTGTACTTGACTTGATATTACATGACTTGCGTGACCCGAAAAAGGGTAATTACATACTTGCGTGCTTGAACCATGATAGCCAAATTCCAACATAACATGATGAGTCTACTTGCTTGAATATCTTGATATCTTTTGATATAAGTTCTTGAAAGTTCATCGCTATCTTATTGTTATACACTCTCTCTATCTTGTCATTTTGCGAGCATGCATAGCTATAGTGCATTCATGAAAGATGTAATTACTTAAACCCGTTGCTAGTTCTTGAGATATAATTTCCTACTGAGCGTTCGCTCACTCAGTGTTTCCATACTTTTCAGGTAAGTCCGACGATGAGGGAACTCAATCTGAAGGGGATGGTCAAGAGTGAAAGAGTTAGAGCTACTCAAGCGTCAACTAGTCCTGTCTTTTCTCTATTTTTCTTGAGTCAAGCGTTGTATTTTTATTTTATTGAGTCTAGTATTTGCAAGGGTTTGTAATAGACATATTCTTATTAAAGGAATTAATGGATTGGGTTATCTTTATATTTGCGCCTCTGTCTTTGTGTCGAATACACTACTACTCTGATTGACATGATTGATATAAACTCGTCGCGCATCTCCGGGTGCCTTCCGCGCTCGAGGCGTGACACATGAACTTATGCAAGAATAATGATGCATGTACGTAAGATAAAAAAGAGAGTAGATTGTCAAGAGGCAATATGGACGAACTAGCAAGATTTCACGATAATCATGTGAAGTATAACAAGATTTGCAAAGCATGTAAATAACAAGTCAAGCCATGTGAATTGGCTATCAAGCAAGTAAATACCCATTCCGGGCCACGCAAGTCATGTCAAGTCAAGTCAAGTATGAGTCGTGAAATGTCAAAATCTAGCAAGTCGTGCACTTTGGTGCAATGTCACACCATGATCAATCAACTCTCATGGGCATAAGTACTTTCGGGTGTTCCTCCTAGGACTAGATCGGGCCATATATGCATAAGCATTGAGTCATATATATTTTTAGACATCCATTATAGTTATAGCCAATATAGAGCTCCAAAGGAATAAACCATTATAGGACGATAAAGTAGATTTCATGAATGAAGGAGTTCAAGGACAGTACTTGAACAAGTATGACTTATCGTTAAATCAAATGAAAATAGAAGACATGTCATGAAACTTGGTAATTGGCATCCACTCAGTCGCCATCAATTATAGAAATTGCACCCACTGTGTGGTCGATAATTTCTGTGAACAGTACAGGCTCGATGAAATGGCATCCATAATCTAGTCGCTAAATCAGGGAAATGACGCCACTGGCCTGGCCGCCAATTCTTTCTGGCACCCAAGTCATGGTCTCTAATTCCTAACAAAGATAGACTTCTCAAAAGATTCCAGAAACAATGCTCTATGAGGGCTAAAGCATCACGTTTCTTCAGAGTGACGTGACAAGTAAGGGTTCTAGGGTTTTTAGGATATAACCTGCTCAACTACCTTGAGGGAATCCAAAGCTAGCGCAGACTTACGGAGATCTCAATGAAGAAAGTACCAGTCTAAAGGAAGGAATATCCCATGGAGGGTCCAATCATCACCAAGAATTAAGTGTGTAATCGATTGAAATAAAACAGGGACTCCATCTACGGATGTGAGATGAGAGTGCCAAGTAAACCCGTGATATGGGCTTGAAAATGCGATGAAATCGGCGAGAGAAGAATTGGTGACCATTCAGACAGGCGCTCAATCATGATTGTGCATTCGTGTGAGGTGTCGCTCAATCAATTATCTTAACAAAATTTCAAGGAAAATCCTCTGAATTAGCGACCCTGTGAACGGGCGCTCATTCTAGTAAATTCCATAAATCAACACATTTCATTATAAATAGTGACCTTATAGCAGGGCACTCAATCATTAAATAACATCTATTGTTCTGTCGCAGTTTCATGATTTTCATACATCTATTTTATTAATTTTTCTACAAAACAGCACCTTTGCAGGAGGGCGCTCAATCATTAATAGGCGACTGGGTGACAATCGCTCATTCTTTGTTTGATGCTACGCATCGGGTAGGTACATTCCTAGACACATAGCACTATTCATATACTTTGAGTTTACATAATCAGGAAAGTGAAGACATAGATAGACAGAGAATAATATCTGGAATCTAGAAACATGGTCATGCACTAATTTTAACATCATGTTACATAGATATTTAATTTTTAAACATGGTTAATTATTAATTCTATTTACAGTAAATAGTGGTAGTGGCATGGTCGCCCATTAAACTATGACACAAAGGCTGTCACCAATTAAAAACTGGCGACCTTCTGTGAGGTCGTTCATTAATAGACGGTCAGTGCTATTTTTATGCAGGATAGAAATCTTAAAAAAACTACGTAGAACGAATGATAGGAGATACAAAACTATGATAAGCTGATTGTATGCGTGCATTATACTTATACTAAGGATTTATGCTTCAAATCTTGAGAAAACCTACCTCTTGGGGCTTGATCTGGACGACGACTCATAGAGATAGAAGAAGAATAACAATATACAGCAGTAGTAGCAACTACAGCTGCGGTACTCGAAGCAATAATCAGTAATACGAGGAAGGAGGTGCCCTTCTTCACGTGTATTGACGAGAGGAGAGGGAAGAAGCAGGAGCTTCTTCACGGCAACAGAGATCGTAGAGGAAGAAAGAGGAAGAAGCAACGTCTTTCTCTTCACGCACGACCAGTAGGAGGAAGAGAGGATGCAGGTCCTCTCATCTTCGCGCCAATAGGAAGGAGAGGATGCAGCCGACGTCGACTCGAGACTTGCAGAAAATAGCAGTAGCTTGAGCTCGTTCGATGGCTTTTATATTTATAGGGATTGATATCTCTGACTTATAATGGGTTTTAAGTTTCCCTATAGTGAATCCTAATAGGTTTTAACTTTCCCATGCAGATCTTTCCACTGCCAAAACACCAACCACTTTCTCTATTAAGAGTACAACCTTGAGGTTCCATGCATATTCGAACATGAGATAGTTTTGGGCTTTTGTTTATGAGGCCCATGTGTATGGGTTATGGTTACGTAGAAGGGTTTAAAGTAATTAAGGCCCATTTGTCTTAGGCTATATTCTCATATGAGAGGCCCATACATTTAAGTGTGAGGGTTTGGCTTAAGGCTCATATATAAAGGTTAAGGCCTTTTTTGGTATAATCTTTTGGGTTTTATAGTTTGCTTGATTTGGGCTCTTGTCTTATTTATCGGAGAATTTATATATTTAGGAAATTTTTATTCCTATAATTTGATACGGGGTGCTACATAGCTCCTCTATCATGCTGGGAACCTGGCACCTATTTTTTTTTTAAGTAAGCACCGACCAACAGAGTCAGAGTCTAGTCAAGTGCACCATCCCCCAGAAGGGGACAATGTTCTCACTTCCCGAGACTGACACTGTGGCCAAGAAAATTTTATTGATTTTTGAAAAGAATAAAGATTCAGCGGGGCATACCCCTGTCAAGCCCTACAATCAGCCTTGAGAATAAATAGAAGCTACTCGATCATAATTAATTATAATTGCGAATAGTAGGCAATCTTGCTTTATCCATCCTCAAAGCGCCCCTAGCCAGCCGAGGAAGATCACTGACCCGGGTGAAAATGAAGTTGTTGTGATTTGCACAGGCATGGGAGGCCAAAGCATCAACTACTTGGTTGCCCTCCCTAAAGACATGCTGCACTGAACAACCACATTTGTTTATTAGATCAAGAATTTTCCTCCACCATTGAAGAATAGTCTAACTAGGAGCCACTCCTTTCCGGATTGCATCAACTAACAATGCACAGTCATTGTGTACATCAGCCGCCTGGAGACCACTATTCAATGCTACTGATAATCCATCATGAAGTGCCCTTGCCTCTACTAGAAGACTGCGCCCATGGCCATAGTGAAAAGCAAAACCTACTAACAGCTTACCAGCAGGGTCACGGATAACTCCTCCTGCACCACTCATTCCTGGATTGCCCTTGGAGGCCCCATCAACATGCAGAGTTAACTTGGAAGATGCAGTCTACACCGCACAACAATCGGCCATTTCTGAACGACCCTTCGAAAGAAATGGAGCTGAGCCAGATTATTCTTTTGCACTATTTAGAGAATCGCTGAGAAAGAAACTTTTTCTAGGGAATTTGAGATTGCTGCACTGATTCTCTTTTAATACCACTAACACATGGACCGATGTTGTCATATCTGACTGTGCATCTGGTTTTCCATATCTCCCAAAGCATTTGAATGACTGCATGCATTCCAACAAAACTAGAAGACGAGGTAAGTTTGGTACCTGCCAATATGTTCCAGCAGCGGATGGTAATATGCTCATTTAGATGAATCTTTGCACTAATTGGAGGTGTGACCCATGTCCATAATTCTATAGCCAGGTTCCCTTTAATAAAAAGGTGATTAAGATTCTCAATAGAAGGTGAAGTGCAGCAACTCATCTTGTTACCATTAGAATGCCACACTCTGCCACCCTGCTGTCTACAGGCACTGCAAGGTGGATATGTTTCCAAAAGAAGTTGGCAGCCCTCGGAGCTATGCTAGAATGCCAAAGATTAGCCCATGGACCTCTAACAATACTTGTTGACCTCAGAAGTTTACTTGTCGACTTAACAGTGAAAGAGCCTCCTACAGTGGCAGTCCATACACAAGAGTCCTCCTCATCACTAAACTGAATGTTGGAAAGGCTCTGGAAATTAGGGAGCAAAGTCCTAGCTTCATGATGGGGGTCTAGCAATACCTCCCTGACAGACGTTTTGGGCTTATTAAGAATCCTGCTAATATCTGCCTGCTGAATAGAATTGATGAGAGGCCCCTGCCCTATCCAATTGTCCTTCCAAAAGTCAGCTCCCTTCCCATCTCCAATTATCCACCTTAAGTTATAAATGATGAGTTTCTTCGCCTGCTGAAAGATGTTAGATGGCATGCCTGCTGGAAAAGGCTTTGTACAGTCTAAAATATTTGTTTTAAGGAATCTACACCGAGCATATAAGGACCAAAGAGATGAGCCATGTATGATATTCCACGAGCTTTTAGTAGCCAGAGAAACCTGGACCTGATGAAGGTCCCTAATTAAAAGACCCCCTTCCATCCGAGGCTTAAGAATGTTGTGCCAAGCTACCCAATGACTACGCCTCTACCCTTCTGAACCCTGCCAGAAGAAGTTGGCACACATACTATCAATAGCATTGATGATAGCTTTAAGGATAAAATAATCCGAGGCTAAATAGACTGGCATACTACAGAGGATATAGTTAATTAGAATAGCTCCCCCTGCCTGAGAGAGGAACTTGGACTGCCAACCCTCCAGTTTCTTTTGAACTTTGTCTACAATGAACTTGAAGTCAGTACATTTATATCTTCCTTTCTTTATAGGAATGCCAAGGTTACAAAAACCAAGAGCTGGAAACTTATAACATGTCATAGAATGGATGGTTTGTTTGAGGGTTGTGGGTGCTTTCACGGAGACAGTAAAACTGCTTTTTCCTGAGTTTACTTTTTGGCCAGAAGAAGCCTCATATCTTTTAATGAACTGCTGGAAACAAATGATGTTATGTTTACTGGGATTCATGAAAATGAGGGTATCATCAGCATATAGAAGATGGGAGACTTGGATAGCATTCCTTGGCCCACTGAAACCCTTTAAGGCTCGTGATTGAAACAAGGCTGTGAGACCTTAACTAAGCACTTCAGAGGATAAAATAAAAAGATAGGGAGCTAAGGGGTCTCCCTGCCGAATCCCTCTACTTGACTTGAAAAACCTTGCCATAGAACCATTGAAATTAACTGAAAACCAACAATTTGATAAAATCATGCCAATAAGGGAAGTGAACCTGTTGCTAAACCCAAACTTCTTCAAGATAGCAAGAATAAGGTCCTACTGCATTCTGTCATAAGCTTTGGCCATATCTAACTTGAAAACTGCATTATGACCAGTAACCTTCCTATCTATGTCCATCATCATCTGTCTTGCCAGTGCAACATTGTCCAAAATAAAATGGCCCTTAACAAAAGCCCATTGTTCCTTGGAGATGATATTAGATAGAATTGGTGCTAGCCGCTTGGAGATGATACTAGAAATGATTTTATAAGAGAAGTTGCACAAACTGATTGGACGGAAATCATTGAATGACTTAGGCTCCTGCACCTTGGGAACCAGGGCAATTAGAGAGGAAGAGATACCTCTAGGGATTGGGAAACCCATAAAGAAACTTTGGGTTGCTGCTATAACATCGTTACCAATTATGTCCCATGCTGTTGTGTAGAATTCACCTGAAAAACCATCAAGCCCTAAAGAACTTGAACCCTTAAGAGACCACACTACTTCTTAGATTTCATCTCCATCTAGGGTTGAACAAAGAAAAGAGTTCTGATCATCTGAGATAGACTGTGGGATGCAATCCAGAAGAGACAAGTCCACAGAATGCTCCTCTGAGGAGAAAAGTTCCTTGAAGTATTTCTCAGCATGTGCCTAGAGGGTATCCTGATCTTCATACCATAAGTCTTAATCACCCAGCTTAAGCCTTCTAATGAAACCCCTCCTTCTATTGCATTGAGCTACTGTATGGTAAAAGGTGGTATTTCTGTCTCCACTCTTAATCCAGTCAATGCTGGACTTTTGATTCCAAAATACTTCTTCCCTATGAAGAGCCTATCGTAGAGATGCATTAGCTGCATTTAAAATACTTCTATTATCATAGGAAGGAACCTAATCAAAAGTAAGTTGTTTCAACTCCACGTCCATTTTTGCTAATCTGACATTTTGTGTTACATCTCCAAACACTTCTTTATTCCACTTGCGGACATAGTTTATAATAGCCTTCAACTTAATAGAAAATCTCACCACAGCATTGGAATGATCAACAAGATTTTGATCCCATGCCTGAGATATCACTTGCAAGAAAGAATTATGGGAGATCCACATTTTTTGGAAAATGAATCTGGAGGGCCCTGAAGAGAAATTGTCACTGAATAGCAGTAGTGGAGCATGATCAGAGGGACCTCTAGGAAGTTGTTTAACAAGCAGATGAGGCATTACAGATTGGCATGGACTGTTTATAAAAATCCTGTCAAGTCTAGCTCTGATGTTGGCTGAACCAGTTCTATTATTAGACCATGTCATGCCCAACCCTCTACAACTAGCATCCAATAACCCAGCCGAGCAAACAAAGGCATTGAATTCAGTCATGGGAGTTAGAGCAGGGACAGCTCCACCCATCTTCTCTGAAGGCCGCATAACATAGTTGAAGTCCCCTCCAACAACCAAGGGGACCGAAACAGAATCAGCAAAAGAAAGTAATTCATTGAATAATTCCAATCTGAGATGAGGATCACATGAGGCATAAACAAAAGAAAAGTAAGCAGTGATTGCATTTCCAGTTTTCAGACCTAGAGTGACTTGCTGGGCTGAAGAAGAAATAAACTCCAAATTGCAACTATCATGCCAAAACACCCATATTTTTGATTCTATTGGAGAATTTACTGCACACTTTGGCAGTTTAATGTATCTTCCTTACTTCATGGCTTTATCTGCCCCGAGCATGGGTTTACTGATTGCCACCAATAATGGCTTATTACTATGCACTAATCTCTTAAGACTTTCCCAGGAACCAGAGTTCCCCACTCCTCTTATATTCAAGATTAAAATGGGACTTATCATTGGGAGGATCATCTTTGGTCCTCTACTGATCTAGCTCTAGATCTTGTCACCATACGCCCTTCTTGGTCCACCTGCTTGACAGCTTCACCCCTTCCATTACCAATTGTCAACATTAGAGAATTGTCCAGCTTAGCCTGAGCAGATACTGCTTTACCCACTTCTTGTACCTTAAGAATGTCAACATTTTCCTTAGCCTCTATTGGCTGACTTTGCAATTCTCTAACATCTGCAGCCGCTGATCCCTCCAAAATTGAGACTAATGTTTCTATCCTACTATCAGCACCACTGTAAGCCTGGTTGCCTTATCTGTTCAACCCTTGCACTTGTTCTTCCTGTCCACCTATTGGGGACAGTACTCCATTTTGGTTTGAAGGAAGCTCTACACCATCAATCTGGAGAGGACCAAGATCATAAGTGAACCCTCCCAGGAGCCCTGGTTGTTGCAAGGACACATGATTGGGATTACTAAGCTCCATATCAGTACCATGTTGCTTGCGGCTACTAGGCTGGTCCCTAATAGCAATGGGGCCGGTTTATTACTGCTATATTAAGGGATTCATCTAGCGGGACTGCCAGCGAGCTTGTTAGCTTTGCTAGTGCATCTGCCTGAGCATTTTGGCTTCGGACGACATGGCTTATCTCGATAAAATAGAATCGCGCCATGAGATGTTTCACCTTGGCGCAATAAAGGGGTAACTCAGGCTTTCAGACATCGAACTCCCCCTGTATCTATTTGACAATTATCATTGAATCATCAAATAGTTGCAGCATTTGAATCTTGATATGGAGAGCAATCTGAAGACTAATGATCAACACATCATATTTTTCTTCATTGTTTGTGCAAGGCTTCTTGATCAAGCATGATGTATAAAGCACTTTTCCCTCTAGGGACTTGAGGATGATGCTTCCTCCGGCTCTTATCCTGGTCTGCCCTGATCCGGATGTTTCTGTTTTGGAAGCCCCGTCAAAGTATAGCTGCCATATGGCTTGACGGACCTGATTCACTTCCAATGATTCATCTTCCGGGAGCAACATAATTAGCAACGAATTTTATGCTCCAAGTTTGCTGTAAAGAAATCTGCAATGGCCTGGCCCTTAATGGCCTTTTGCAGCACATATGTGATATGAAATTCCATCAGGATGATGGCCCATTTACCTAGTCATCCTTTCAATCCTGGTTGGGAAAGTATGTATTTAACTTGATTAGCCCTTGATATCAGCTGTATTTCATGTGATAGCATGTAGTGCCTCATCTTCTTGACCGTAAAGACCAATGCGAGGCAGACTTTCTCGATCGGGGTATATTTTGTTTCCGCCCTGACCAATCTTCAACTGAGATAGTAAAGGACCTGCTCCTTCCCCTCGTCGTTATTCCGGGCCAACATTGCCCTTAGTGAATATTCAGTGGTGGCTATGTAGACAATTAATGGCCGTCCTTTAACAGGTGCCCCCCACATTGGCGGGGTCTTCAAATATTCCTTTAGTTGGTCAAAAGCCCTTTGGCATTCTTGGTTCCAGCAGAATGGTGTATCTTTCATCATAAACTTATGGAACGGCTGACATCGCCTGGGCAGATTCGAGATGAATCTACGGATATTGGCTAATCAGCCTTGTAATGACCACAGTTCTGTTAAATTATTCGGAGGAGGCAACTCCTGAATGGCTCTTATCTTGGAGGGGTCTATTTCAATTCCCGGATATCTGACAATGAAACTTAGGAATTTCCCACTGGAAATGCCGAAGGCGCATTTCATCTGGTTCATCTTTAGCTCATATTGCATAAGCCTTTCGAATATAATCCTGAGATAACTCAGGTGATCTTCTCTTTTTTTGGTCTTGACGACCAAGTCATCGATGTAGCATTCGACTTTATCGTAGAGTAGCTCATCGAATATCTTTGTCATCACCCTCTGGTAAGTGGTGCCAGTATTTCTGTGGCCGAAAGACATTCTTTTGTAGTGAAATATCCCCTTGGGTGATCGGAAAGCCGTATGGATTCTTTCATGCTCAGCTATCCATATCTGGTTGTATCCGGACGACCCATCCATGAATGATAGCACCTCGTGGCCAGTAGTGGCCTCAATCATGACTTCAGTGATAGACACTAGGAAATCGTCTTTCGAGCATGCTTTGTTCAGGTCCCGAAAGTCCACACATATTCTGATCTAGCCATTCTTCTTCTTGATGGGCACAATATTGGCCAACCATGTGGTGTATTGATTTTTCGTTACGAAGCTGACGTCTATAAGCTTGTCGACCTCTTTGCAAATCTGACTTATCAGTTCTGGCCTCATTCACCGAGGTGACTGCTTGACTAGTTCGGATTTGGGGTCGATGGCCAGTATATGTTGAGCAACTACAGGGCTAAGGACTGGCATCTTCTTATAGTTCCAAGTGAAACAGTCTCGGAACTCCTAGAGCAGCTTTATGTATCACTCTCTCTCTTCAAGGAGAAGGAGGGCGCTGAGAAAGGTTGGCCTAGGCTCATCTTCTGTGCCAAGATTCACTTCGACCAACTCATCAACAGTGGCTTGGCCGCCATCTTGTATCTGTTGGGATCGGTGCGATGGATTCAGAGGGGGGTGAATGAATCTCCCCTTAAAAAATTACTCCCAATTAAAAACTGTAACTAGACACAATACGAAATCACGACTAGTTAAGCTATATAAGATAAGGAGAACAATGATTCTCTTGACCAAACAGTTGAGCTACAAGAGTGTAGGCTCCTAAGCAAACTTACTCTATTAACTGAACCCAAACAAGCAAACGAATGCAACTTAGAAGCACAGATGACTTGAGTGAATTTGACACTCTTCAGAACCAATGTCAAATGTCCAAGATGAAAATAAATTCTTTGCTACACAAATTATTCAGATCGAACCTAAGCATACATCTAGCGGATCAGAATAGACAATCAAACAACTACACAGATGATTTTTAAGGTGGTTCGGTCCTCCAGACCTACGTCCACCCCACACTCAAATCAGAGTGTGGATTTCGCTGCCAAACAGCTTGAAAACCGCTGGGCGACACAGCTTGCCTACAAACCGCTGACTAACAGCTTGACCGCTGGGCATTACAGCTTTGCCAACCGCGGGGGACTACAGCTTAACTCGTCCAGAGGAATCTTCCTATGCCCGCTGAGCAACACAGCTTGCTCCGCTGACAAACAGCTTGAAACAGAGGTAAAAGAAAAATAAAATATGGAAAGGACACAGCAACAGAAGGCTGTATACGATAAAGCACAAAACAGCTCTCAAAGAGCAAGTTGGTCTGGATCTGATCCAAGAGCCAACAGATAACACATCTTCAAAGAAGTCTTCTCTCTTCTTTTTCACGAACTCTCTATCTCTCTTTTCACTCTCCTTTTTCTTCCTTTGCTAATCTCTCTCTCTCTTTTCTGTCTCTTTCTCTTCTTCTGGATCGTGTAGGCTCTCTCTGCTTCTGCTCTTTCAGATAAGTTCCCTTGCTTCGCTCACTTTTCTCACGATCTCCACACATTTCACTCGAAGGAGACGCTTCCTTTTTATAGCTGCAGCAGGTAGGTGGGCGTGTGTCTTCCACGAATTCCCGCCCTAGCACCTTGACCGCGTGGCAGCATTTCAGCCTGCTGGATTACACGTGTCACTATTCTGAGCCATCTCCATTCTTGGATCATGTGTCCTTATTAATCTCCTCGAGCAGCAGTCCTGTTAGAACAGACTTGTTATCAGTGTGAATTAATCTGAAAGGAAAGAAAGGATGCATCGAGTAAGTTTGATATTTGAACTGAGCATGTACAGACTTGATGCACAAAATGCAGTGTGTATATAAGAAAGTATGTACAATGAGAATGAATGCACGGACATGTCATCCATGAGTGTACAGACTTTGAATGCATGTAATGCATTTTGCATATGGAGAAGTATGCACATTGAAAGTGAATGTACAGACATGCCATCAACGAGTGTATAGACTTTGCGTGCATTGTACAAATGATGTACAGACTTTCTGTGCCTAACGCTTAAGCCTGAATGCATCATGTATAGACTTGCTAAGACATCAAGGCAGTCGTGTGCAGACTTTGCGTGCAATGTACAAACAATGTGCAAACTTGCTATGCCTAGAGTTTAAGCATGAATGCATGATGCACAAACTATGCGTGTGCATGTGTGGACTTTGAGTGCATGACACTACCTTACGTATGTATGTGGCAGAATGTATAGACTTTGAATGCATGGTAAAGAGTGTACAGACTTTGTCTTGAAAGATGCACGAATGCATATAGGAAAGTATGCACATTGAAGAGAAATGCTCAGGCATGCTATCAAGGAGTGTACATACTTTGCATGCATGCGACGAGACGATGTACAGACTTTGCTAAAATGATGCACGGACATATCAGCATAGAATGTGCAGACTTTGTATAGACATGAAACAACCGAATGCACTGACTATGCCTGTGCATTGAGCAAACAAATGCACTGACTATGTATATGTGTTAAGGACAACGATGCTAAAGGATGCACTGACTATGTTCACGAATGTATAGACTCGCTAAGTCACCATGTGTAGACTTAGTGTATGTGCGAGACAAATCAATGCATAGACTATGTATATGCATGAAGACCACCGGCTGAACTTACTTGGTCGAATGAAACAATGGAGGTTGTACAGACTAGCCACCAAAGAATGTACAGACTTGAGTTGATGCAGTCTAGGCAAACCTCTGTACTGACTTAACCTGTGCATGGGCATTTTATCAGAATAATGCACTCAAAACATCATTTCATCATCAATGCACAAGGAGCCTGGACCTAACACCCCCCCATAGCAGTTAGCATAGATCATCATCATTCTTATGTGGTGACTCATTGAGTTGCTATCATCAAAACAACAACACACTATCATCAAAGCACAAGGGGCACAACAGTATCCCCGGGGGAGCCGACTGTAAATCGATGAAACCTTCATCATCTTCTTCACCTTCGAAACCATCTTAAATGTCAGCTTGCTTTATCTCGCCCATTAGTAGGGCTTCGTTAGCTCCTTTCCCTGGCTCCTGAGTCAACGTTGATGCTGGCAATACAACTTTCGAGCAACTTGAATATTGGCCTGTGGGTGAATCACCCCTAGGGGCAGCAAGGAGCTCCCCATCCTCTTATCCTTGTGGAGCATTATTGGAGGTCGTGGTGAGCTATGTGATAATAGATTCCCAGGATTTACAGGGGACATCGGCTTTCAGCCCTTCATGTATCATTGTTTGGGGTTTCGGGGTATGTCCTAACCCTGGGAGCTACAGGATTCCTTCATGATCGTCTTGATAACTATCGTAGACTGCCTCTACGGGGCCTTCACACATAAGGGTGGAAAGGGAGGCCACATCTGCTTCGTAGAATCTTCCATTGGCCGAACTCGTGACCTCTAGGGAGAGGGAGACCATATGGACTCCCCTTTTGTAAATGCCCATCTCATGCAGGTGCGATGGATCTACTTCGTATTCCCCCATCTGTAATTCACCCTTCTTAATCAGGCTTTGAGCGATATCTTTGAATAAGTAGCAATCCTTGATGGAGTGCCCTGACACCCGATGATAGGGGCAAAACTGAGGGTCATCACTTCTTCTGGCATCATCTGGCCTCTTGGGCTCTGGCAAAGTAATCTTGTCATAGTGACAAGCCCATTCAAAAATCACCCAAGTTTTATCTTTCGGGAAGGTGTAGGGCTTCTTCATCTTCTCCAGTAATGAGGGGCTTTGTTCCGCAGGCTCATTGGTAGAAGGCACGGCTACATCTTGCGCTTTCTATTGGGTCCCTTGCTTAGGTGCAACTGGATCTTGAGGGGGCATGAATAGATTCCTTAAAAAATGCCCTCTTTAAAAACCCATTTAACCAGAAAAAATTCTGGTTTTAACACGCAGTAGATATAACAGAGATACTTAGACAAATGTGTGCTTGAAAAAGATACACAAGGTGTCAAGCTACTCAAGATTGAGAGCTGACAACCTGATGAAGTATACACTGAGCAATCAACAGATAGACTGATCTGCTACACCACCAAGCACAAGTCTGCTGAACATTAATCATGGGTAAGAATGCTCACAGTGATGGACACATTGGAGCTCACTGATTATCCCTGGGACAGCCATCAAGCAAGGAACCATTAAACTAAAAACCGAAGCTAATGAGGTTCCACATGAACTACACAGTGAAATAACATTACTCATTAGATCCTTCTCAGTATGAGGTGAGCCTTCGAGAATGTGAATGTGTGCCTATGTTCAAACAGTAAGAATGCTGGTAAACAGTGAAGGCTTCACAAAATGTGTAGTGTTCGGCCATAATAGAAATGCACAGATAAAACTATAAGACCTTGTGAAAA
The DNA here is from genome assembly GCA_022559845.1 of Amorphophallus konjac. Taxonomy (NCBI): domain Eukaryota; kingdom Viridiplantae; phylum Streptophyta; class Magnoliopsida; order Alismatales; family Araceae; genus Amorphophallus; species Amorphophallus konjac. Next base: position 210,755,268 of record CM040122.1, read on the forward strand.
GGAGGTAGAAGAGATAGAAGCAACCACACAAGGACACACCACTGCACAATGGGTTTTTAAGGTGGTACAGTCTACAAACATGCAGACCTACATCCACCCCTCACCAAACCGATGAGGCTTTTCCACACGAGGATGAGGTCCTCGACACACACACACACACACAAAAGAAAACAACAAGCTACAAGTGCAGCAAAAACACTTTCGGTCTCTAGCCAGAGCACCGGACACACACTGAAATACAGATTTGAAATTGCAAGAGAAAAACACAAGGTGAAAATGAGAAAGCCAAATGTAGCTTCTGAACTTGCCTCATGAAGCTAAGATCCAGACTGCTCCCTCTCTATCTTTTTCTCTCTTCTCAGATTTTTCTCATGAAAGGCTCAGGGCTGCTCACTCTTTTCTTCCTCTCTTCTTCTTTCTCTTCTCTTTACTCTCAAAGCACTGGATAAGGCGAGTCCACGTGCTGGACTGCTCTCTTTTATTCTCTTCTTTTCTTCTTTCTCTTTTCTCTTGGGGACGAGGTAAAGGATGTAACCTTCAAGCATGCTTGACCAACTCTTCTCAGGTGGAAGAGGCAACATATTTAAAGGCCAAAGTTTGAATCTCCACCTTTGATCTTTGAGGAATGCAATCTGAACCATTCAGATTCTTGGAGCAGATCTACAGATCTTGATACAGTTATGGAGGCTTCCAATTGGCTTGGGTCCTTCATTATTTTGATTGGTCAGAATAGTAGCAGTTTTTCCCTCCAAGACTTTGAAATTGGAATATCTGGAATAAATAAAGGAGGTTTGACCAAAAGAGCCTGTAGCATCTTAATTCCCATTGGCAGAGAGGATGTCCTTTTATCCAGGGAGATTTTCTTTCTCATATTCAAATCTTGCTGGCTGACTCTAGGAGACAGGACTGTAGAGAAGGAGTCATTTCTGAGATGCTGTACTGACATATACTTTCTCCAAAAGGTTGCTCTTGTTCAATTATAATGTCAAGGACAGTGTCAGTCCTAGGAACCTTCTCCAGACTTTAAAATCTGTGCTTATGAAGGTTTTCAGTTCATAAAATAATCCTCTGGATGTGCTCAGAACTGTTGCAGGAAAAATAGATTTATGCTTGAAAATCTTTTGTTACGTCGACGTAGCATGCCCATTGCCTTGATGTAGCTTTATATATCCTTGAGTCTGCTGGCGAACTAGCCTTGATGGCATCGACACTGGAAGGACGTTGCATCCATGCATCCCTTGTGAATGGCATTTACAACAATTTCTGGGAAGGCCATTGCGTCAACTCCCTGACAACATGGTGTTGACGCAGCTTCAAAGGATCTGTAGTTGTTGACGAACAGAAGTTGATGGCATCGACGCAGTGAGGGCACTTGCGTTGACGCAGCCTTAAGGATTCTGTCGTTTGTCCTGGATATCACCTATTTGTCACCGCTAACGCCTATTTGTCACCCTTATGCATCATTTGTCAGTCTTACACACTTATTTTGTCACCGCTAGCCATGGGAGACGTCGCCATTGTTTGTGTTATCAGTCCTTTACATAGTTGAGTAGTTTACACTTGACTGCGTTGAAGAAGTCTTCTGGAAGTAATCCTATGTTGACCTCCTGTTGAGGTAAGGTCGACGCATCTGTTAAGAATGGTCCTTTAAACGGTTTTTGGAAGGCAGCCTAAGGTCGATGTCTTGAGAGGACACGGTCGACGCATCCAACGGTGGGCTTCTGTCCGAGAACATCTGGAGCTTGATGGCGTCGATGCTACAATGACAGTGAGGTTGACACGGTCAAGGATGTAGCTTGGGTCTTCTTCACCAGCCTGATTGGAGTCGATGCATCAGTGTGCTGGGGTCGATGCAGCTGAAGATCTCGCCTTGACTGTTCTACCCACTTCTTGTATAGCTGATGCTGATCTTGTTGTTGCTTCACAAGCCAACTTGGTTGAGTGCCATGATCTATCAATATCACTCTTTAATCTCCCTTTAATCTTGAGATGTTTTCACAAGAGAATTATTTCATGATGAGCATAGCATGGAGGCATCAAAAACATTATCATGCACAGTAAAGCATAGTTATATCAATTCAATAGTATTATAAGGAATCATACTCATACATCAACAAAACATCATTTATCCAACATTCTCCCCCTTTTTGATGATGGCAACTAGGTGTCATTATGAGTCACCTCTCAAATAAAAAATGGAATCATGATATAGATGATGGTTCATCAAAACATCTCTCCCCATTGAATAGATGATGACTCATCAAAACATCTCTCCCCCTTTGCTATCAGCAAAGAGGGCTTAGTCTAAATCCAATTATAAGGTCAGAATATGAGCACATGGCGTTGGATGAGAGGATTAAAATCTTAAATGCCAAGAGCAATCAAGTATGCAGAGAGATAGATGTGCATTCAATCAGAGATGTGGAAGAGAAGAACCAGCTTGATGGGTTCCTTCCGTGGCATAAACAGACCACAATTTAGCAACAGGCATGTTGAGTCCCCTTATTTGTTGAGACCACAATTGTTGGGTCCCAATTGTTGATACCACTGTAGGGTCCCCAAGTGTTGGGTCCCTCCTTACATGATTGGTCCAGCAGAGACACATAAGTCTCCCTCCAAGATCCTTCAAGTTGGGTCCCTTCATTTTGTTACATGCCATGAGTTCTAGAGCAGCCAGGAATGTAGCAAAGTCCAAAACAAGAGAATGAGCAGAATTTGAGTTTTCAAGTTTTCAGATTTTTAGAGTTTTCTATGCAATGCATGAAGGTAGAAATGCAATATATGCATGAAAGGACTTATGCCATGATGATGCCAAGGAATTCACATGATAATTACTGCACATTATCTTCTTTTGTGAGACCATCAAAAGTTGAATACAAGGCATGGTAGGAGATGCACAAGATGTGGAACTTATGCAAGCTAAAATAGGAGCTGAAGCAAAGAATTGTAGTGGAGAGGGATTGAACAGCTCATAAATAGTGAGGCATCAAACTAGGCTCACACGTCAGGGGTTTTCATTTAAAGAACCAATATTCTCCTTTTAGAGCAGCATAATTCTAGACCATCAAATGCAATAATGGTTCAAAGTGTATAAGCCCGAAATCTGAATGTAAGAACCCTGAAAATATGTTCTAGCTTATTTAATAGAACTAAAACATATTAATTAAGATCAAAAGCCTCGCCCACATTCCTTTTCATCTTTTTTAAAGATTTCATGAGATACCCTTAGAAAGAATTTTAACTAGTATTGAAGATAAACATCTTAAGGTGGAGAATATTTTTTAGGGTCAGCCCTTTGAAATTCATTTTCTTTCATAACACAATCTGATTTTTCATTTGAAACGAATTGCTTTCTCAATTTTCCCATTTTACCAGGACAGTCATGTTAAGTGTACTCCTTTGACATGAGGAGACGCATTGATCATATGCCTGACTCCCCAATTATTCAGATTTCACTTGCCATCCTATCTCATTCATGAATAGAGGTGGCTTGTCATATCATGACATAGTCCACGTCACTTCTTGGATGAAGGGACATGGCTTCTCAATGAGCTTCAACTATTGCTCTACCTTTTCTTTTGATTTTTCTCAATAATTTTTAAACACAGGTACCTAGACCTTTACCTCATTACTTGGTTCCCATCACTTATTTGGTGAAGGGTCCATAGCTTCCCAGTTGGTCGAAGTCATTGCTCTGCAAGCATGTGTTTTTAGTTATTTGGCATTTTCCCTTTGACATACATCATACCATTTTCAATGTTAAAAAGCAATACACAGTGCAAAGTTCTTTAACCTGGGTAACCTCAATACATTCAAAATTCAGATTTCAGGAAGAGGTGAGGTCACATTTCTTTATGTCTGTTTTATGTCTATTCCATTCACTGAGGTGGTCATTTTCAAGACCCTTAAACCTAGATTTAAGATTTTTATACTCCAAGCCATTAATTTAATTAGGGGTGGGTCTGAAATATTAGTAGGAAGCTCTAAGAAGAAAACATTAAATTAAACTCCCCCTGAGTGTATGAACACGGTCAAATTTGCACATGTGAGTTCCTCCTCATGAAAAGATTTTCAATAAATGTTTGTTGAGAAGGTGATGGACATTATGCACATGTTGGAGGGATGATCACAGTTCAAGATAGATGAGAAATAATTGAAGAGATGAATAGGTACATCAAGATTGAACAGCTGCGTCGACGCAGAAAGTGCATGGCGTCGATGCGCTACTCTCACTCAGAAGAAACATCAAACAGAACAACATGTATACATTCTGAAGACATGTTCATTCGAAGGGCACAATGCAAAAATTTAAACATGCTTGTTTCCCTACATGTATGCATCAAGTTCAAGGATTTTTTATGGGATTTTCAAGAAAAATGGCATGCATCAATTTCAGACATGACATATGCAGGTGTACAAATCAAATCTGTACTGACACCCCCTCAATCTGGCCATTCATTCGAACAAGCTAAAGCCCTTTGACTCTAGCTGGCATGCTTATGTCTAAGTGCACATAAAATGCATTTGACAATGTAGAGTAAAGTAAATGAATACATGAAGTTCTAAATGATGTGGCCTGGGATGAATGAATAGTTGACCTTGGTACTTGGCGGAGGATTTTTCTCACACATATTGACAGCTTTCAAATATACTTGGTCAGTCCTTCTATATGCCAGCATTTGATATACCAAGGAAACATGTCATGATGATGCACTGGCGGGATAAAAGAATGACTATAATGATGACTCCCCCTTAATATGACACTACATGCATTATGACAGATAAGATGCAATGCAAATCTACTTACATGCATGTAGACCCCAGACACATTCATTCAAACAGCAAGATTTTCAAGCCATCCACAACCTGAGAATTTCAAATGCTATTGTCATCAAAATAGAATTTGTTCTACAGGAAGTGAGAGGGATAGCACCTTAGTTCTTGCGTGGAAGTTTTTCATTTTATCCTTGAAGAGGCTCACAACTTCCAGCATGGTCTTTGTACCTTGACTTCTTTGATTAATAGATTCCTTCATGCTTTTTATCTTCAAGGCACACTTGCAAGGTTCTCATCATTATTGCACTCTTAATTAGTCATTCCAGATTGGCTTTAGAAGCAAATAAGTGCAATCATCCTATTGAAGCTCACAGATAGCATAGAACAAATGAACCTATTAATTACAGACTGATGAGTCGACCTGATATTATTAGTGAGTCGACTCAGCTTGATTTGGCAGAACCCAAGATTTGACCAAATAGAACTGATAGGTTGACGCATCCCGATCAGTGCATCGACGCATATGTATCAGACAGAGAGATTTTTCAAAAACACAATCCCTAAACAAAATTACATTTATTGCAATTTGCAGCAACATTGATACATGCAATGTAAATGCAGGAATTATAAGCATTTCACCTCCCCATAAATGTATGCATGAATTTTAAATGTTCTTTTTGGGTTTTTACATGCTGATATTATGCAGTTGATTCTGAAAAGAAATATGCAATAATTAAACCTATCTATGTCCATGAGCATTTGAATGCTCAATAAGGTCTTGACAATCATGGACAAATGACTCATGGTACCAGGCGGAGGCACATTCTCTCGCATGGTGATAGCTCTTGGACAGGGTAGACCTGCCGTTCTTCTTGTCACCATTTTATATACCATGGAGTCATGGCATGCAAGCACACTTCAAGAATCAATATGAATTTGGCAAATATGAGTGCAACATGCTGATTTCATTCTTTGCTTGTCATGCACTTCATGCATTAATATACTGAGCATGCTAATGTTCAAATGCTAATACTTGGCATGCAATATGCAGACATGCTCTTATTTGAATGCAAGTTTTAATCTGTACTTGAAGTGCAGTATGGATGAATGTCATTTCACCAATGCAAGGTACAGAAATGCTATTTCTCCCAATGAAGGAATGTGCAATATTGAATAGGAGATGAAGCACACGTTTGAATCATACTCAACAAGTTTTACAAATCACTTTATGAACTGGGCTGAAATAAAAGCATTATCTAACAGATTCACTACCACCTCCCCCTGAGAAGATGCATTCAAGGGCGTCATCAATCAATCAAGATAAATGTGTTTCTTACAATTTTCTCCCTTAACAAAAAGAATCATTAGTTTCAGAATTGAGCATAAGGAGGGTTATAAAATAGAAACCAGCCCAGAATCATTATCAACAAAAAGCTCATCCTTGAGCATGAGCTACAGTCAAAAGTAGAATATTCACAAATTCACATTCAAGAATTAATTGTCATGCATTTACTCATCAATTGAGTTTTACCATAAACTGAAGTCTCTCCCATATAAAAGGTAGGGAGGACAATGCATGATGTTGATTAGACAGATGTGACATGAAAAGCATACGAAGAATTAGAGAATTCAGATATGGAGGAAGTAAAAATAGTTTTGGCTTCTTCATATAGATAGGTATTTCAATCAATGAACACTAAGGGTAACACTTTATCAAGGCCAATCATGAAGCATTTCAAATTAACTGACAGTAAGCACATTTTCAGATCTGAAGATAGAATAGCTTCCCTCATGTGCCAGTCATTAGCTTACTTTGAGTTCTGGTACTCGGCAGAGTGTAAGCCCACGCATAGTGAGAGCTCCAAGCAGACTTAGTCTACCTTTATGCAGATCACTATTTGATCTACTAGATCATCAGATCCACTCAAGTCATAGTTTATCAAACAAATTTTTAATTAAAGTAGAATGTAAATCTCAGTTTAATCAAGATAAACTTATGAATAAAAAACTTCTCTAACATGGGCATAGTTGAAGCTCAACTGAAAGGATTAGCCCAAGAGAAAGGCACAAGTGAAAATAATTTCATTAACATACAGTGCCATGAGCAGCTTAAGGAATTAACAACTTTGCATAGAACGCCAAACTAGATGGCGTGCTTAAAACAGATAAAGAAATTCATTGAAAGTGGTTCAACAATAATAATCAAAACTGGTTGCACTAGGATCACCTCTGAAGATCGTTGGATCATAGGTACACAAAGCTTACCTCGGATACCAATTGTTGGGTCCCTTGCTTAGGTGCAACCGGATCTATAGGGGGGGTGAATAGATCACTTTAAAAAAATGCCCTCTTTAAAAACTCATTTGACCAGAAAATTTTTTGGTTTCAACAGGCAGTGGATATAACAGAGATACTTGGACAAATGTGTGCTTGAAAAAGATACACAAGGTGTCAAGCTACTCAAGATTGAGAGCTGACAACTTGATGAAGTATACACTAAGCAATCAGTAGATAGACCGATCTGCTGCACCACCAAGCACAGGTCTGCTGAACATTAATCAGAGGTAAGAATGCTCAAAGTGATGGGCACACTAGAGCTCACTGATTATCCCTGGGACAGCCATCATGCGAGGATCCATTAAACTAAAAACCTGAGCTAATGAGGTTCCATATGAACTACAAAGTGAAATAACATTACTCATTAGATCCTTCTCAGGTATGAGGTGAGCCTTCGAGAATGTGAATGTGTGCCTATGTTCAAACAACAAGAATGCTGGTAAACGGTGAAGGCTTCACAAAATGTGCAGTGTTCGGCCATAACAGAAATGTAGAAATAAAACTATAGGACCTTGTGAAAAGGAGGTAAAAGAGATAGAAGCAATCACACAAGGACACACCACTGCACAATGGATTTTTAAGGTGGTCCAGTATGTAAACTCACAGACCTACATCCACCCCTCAACAAACCTATGAGGCTTTTCCACACGAGGACGAAGTCCTCAACACACACACACACACACACACACACACACACACACACATACAAAGGAAACAACAAGCTGCAAGTGCAGCAAAAACACTTCCGGTCTCTATCTAGAGCACCGATCATACACTGAAATATAGATTTGAAGTTGCAAGAGAAAACGACAAGGCGAACTAGAGAAAGCCAAATGTAGCTTCTGAACTTAGGTCATGAAGCTGAGATCTAGACTGCTCCCTCTCTATCTTTTTCTCTCTTCCCAGATTTCTCTCATGAAAGGCTCAAGGCTGCTCACTCTTTTCTTCCTCTCTTCTTCTTTCTCTTCTCTTTACTCTCACAGCACAGGATAGGGAAGGTCCATGCGATGGACTGCTCTCTTTTCTTCTCTTCTCTTCTTCTTTCTCTTTTCTCATGGGGACGAGCTAAAGGATGTAACCTTGAAGCATACTTGGCCAACTCTTCTAAGGTGGAAGAGGCAACCTATTTATAGGCCAAAGTTTGAATCTCCATCTTTGCTCTTTGATGAATGTAATCTGAGCCATTCAGATTCTTGGAGCAGATCTATAGATCTTCATACAGCTGTGGAGGCTTCCTAATGGCTTGGGTCCTTCATTATTTTGATTGGTCAGAATAGTAGCAATTTTTCCCTCCAAGACTTTGCAATTTGAATGTCTAGAATAAACATGGGAGGTTTGACCAAAGGAGCCTGCAACATCTTAATTCCGATTGGCAGAGAGGACGTCCTTTTGTCCAGGGAGATTTTCTTTCTCAGATTCAAATCTTGATGCCTGACTCTAGGAGACAGGACTGCAGAGAAGGAGTCATTTTCTAGAAGATGTATTGACAGATACTTTGTCCAAAATGTTGCTCTTATTCACTTATGATGACAGACACAATGTCAGTCATAGGAATCTCCTCCAGACTTCAAAATCTGTGCTTATGAAGGTTTTCAGTTCATAAAATAATCCTCTGGATGTCTTTAGAACCATTGCAGGAAAAATAGATTTCTACTTGAAAATCTTCTGGTGCGTCGACACAGCAAGCCCATTGTGTTGACGTAGCTTCATGTATCCTTGAGTATGTTGGCGAGCTGGCCTTGATGGTGTAACGCCCAAGAATTTTCTAGAATTTTTCTAGATTTAAATAGAATTATTAAACATTTAAATGAGCTACTAAAGAATTACTATTAATTAAGGCTCATTAAGTAAAGGCCTTCTACTAATAAACAGATTTGGCCCATTTAGTTGAAACCAAAGGACCTAAAATTCAAGCCAAAAAGAGTTGGCCTATATTCTAGAAGCTTAATTTCTGGAATTTCAAAATTTAAGTGGATAAAGAGGATAAATAAATTGATAATCGGGGGAAGTATTTGAAACAGTTCAAATTCATCGCATAACATGGAAAACGTTCTATCGCGAGACCGTAAGGGGACCCTAAACGGTCTAGTCCTAGACTGCTAAGGCACTGCAGATTCTCTGAGAAGAAAGAAATGTGAAAAGCTTGGAACTTGGGCATCCAAATCGCCTAGGATCGATGTTATCTACTAATTAGATAAGTCTAGAAGGCTAGAAGATCGAATTGGATACCTAATTGGGACTCTAAGTTTGTTCTAATCCTCAAAAACCCTAGCTAAACCTATACATAGATCCTAGAACCAAGCAGTGCGACCCTTACTTTTGGCTCGTGCGGAACTAAAGTAAGGAGGCAGAATTAAAGGTAAGTTCTTTAGAATATTTTGTTCATAATACTAAGGTATAATTACCCTCCGAATTTCATTCTAGGGCATCAAGCCTATAGGAAGTTAGAGGCATCTAAAGTCGTTGATTTAGCACAAGAATTCCAGGAAACTCTACGATCGGCTCAGATTGAACATCAAGATAGGAACCCTAAACGAGGTATTTAGCAATTGTGTCTTTAGAACTTTTTGTTACCCTTTATGTCTTCTATCTACCCTCCAATTTTCACGTCCATAGGTCAAGAGGATCAGGAGATACAAGGCCGTGAAGTTGCTGGTTTAGCACAGGACGTGTAGAACTAGGGCTTACTTCCAGTAAGAAATTGGCGGTGTAGGAGCACTAATTAAGGTAGGTTATCTCATGAATGGCTTAAACTCGAAGGCAGGAATAAAAGCCTTCTGATTTCATTCATCTTCATGCATTGTACATTGAGAATTTTATGTTTTCATTAGGACTATGCATCTAGTAAAGTATTCATGCATGAACTAGCCTCAATGAAGTAAAAAGGAAAATTCTCTTCTTTATTACACAAACCCACGCATATCGATTGGCCTATCCTTGTTCTATCATGCTATAGTGATTATGTATGTTAATTTCCATGCATGATATGTCTTAGATTAGTATTTTCTATCATTATTATTTGAGTTTTCTGTAATATAGGAGGAAACGGTCTTCCTGTAGACTGCCAGAAACCCTAGCGGTCGCACGATAAACTATTTGGCCCAGTGAAACGGTCCTACATTATACCATTTTTGTTGTCTGATTTCTGTAATATTGTTAACCCCAACATATTGTAGATTAGCCATAATCATTATATGACAAGCCTAGTTAACTAAGTTTTATTCTTGATTTGAGCACTGGTTTCATATACTTAGTTAATTCTATTGTTCATCATAGAAGATTTCATGTTTTGTGCACATTGGTATTATTTGAATTTATGTTAATTTATGATGAAAATCATATACTCTTGTAATAAATATATGTTTCAAATGCTAGAGGATTCATGATTTAACTTGATCGCTATTTTATCACGATTCTCTCTCTTCTAGAGTCATTCTTCTTAAGTACATGGCACATATTTTGTTATGTTATCATTAGTTACACTTTTTTTACACATTAAGTACATAATCTTAGACTTGATAACCTCTCCATTGGATATTCCTTCCAATGGACTAGAAAATCTTGTTTCAAGGCCTCCATAAGACTCCGCGAGCCTGGGATTCCCACTAGGACGCCGAGCCGGTTGTACCGTTAAAGCCCATTGTCCAGAAAATGTACTTACCGGTGTTTTGTGTATTCTGGAACTTAGCGGGCCTCTGGACGACCGTCTGATTTCTGTATGCAGCCCTTCACTAAACTGCTAAGGGATACTAAACGGCCATCCTCTAGACTGCTAAAGCTCTAGATGGTTTTATTGCATCGATGTCTTTATTTTATGAAACGGTCCAAGATTAGACCGCTAGGCGTTCTAAACTGTCTAGTAATAGACCGCTTGGTTCCTGATTTAGTCTAACCCGAGGTTTGACCTTTGAGTTTGGTTTTCTTGAGTTCTTAGATGATCTTAGGATTATATGGAGCCTAAATTATGTTTAACCAAGTTTAAACTTGAATTTTGAAACCTAAAGAATGTACTGTTATGCTGTCGAATTTCTTCCGTAGCATGATGTCCATTTAAGTCATCCTTGAAATCTCTTGCTCTTAATTGAAGCATTCTTTAATTTGTTACCTTATCAAGGAATTATTGTTGAAACTTGTGCATTATTGGCCACATTATTGTTATACTCGTGGAAGTAGCTTGATTTATACTTGAAGATGAAGTTCGAGCACTGATTGTGTTCAAGGTCTCTATGCTAGTCCCCTCGGCTGATTGTCGGAAACATACTGTAAACCATGGGGTATGATGCTACTGGCGTCGCATTGCGTTGGGAGTACTTTCTTTATAAATAAGTGAAAATCCACGAGACATGAGTAAAGATCCACATAAATTCTCGAAGTACTTGCTACTAAGTGAAGAGTACTTTCTTGCTTGTTACATAACTTTCTAGTGCATAGCCTTCATGGTTATGAAAAGTACATTCTAGTTACATTCTTGTTCATGAAAAGGTCAAATTTACTTTCTTGATTGATAAATCATATTCTCATATCTCGTACTTGATCGTATCTTGTTACTTGGTTATATACGTGTTTCGTCGCATTCGCATGATTTATCTTATTCTCTAGAGCTAAAATGATAATAACTTAAACTTGCCTTCATGTTGATACGAAGATACCTACTATGCAAGTGTGCTTATTACCTATTTTCTCAATGTTTTAGGAAGTACAAGTGAACCGGATTCGGATTATACAAGTAACGGGTTCAAGAGTGATTGAAGGTCAAACGATTCGAGAAAAGCCGTAGTTATTAAATGTCTAGTTGAGTGATGATGTAGTCTTTATTTTCTAGAGTCTAGTAAAGAGAGTTAGAAGATCTTATGTACTTTGGGAATTATTTTATGAAGAAATAAAGTTAAAGATTTTTAGTGAATTATTGTGCAATTATTTTTATGTGATTATCTTGCGCTCTGATTATATTGCTTGCTTGAGGCGTACTAACCGACTGTTCACGTTCCCGATTATTTTCGTTGCATAAACTCGGGGCGTGACCGTTAGAGTGGTATCAGAGCACTAGGACTAGAAGTCCTAGGGAAAAAGTCATGTCATAGGCTAAAGTCTAAGGTTTAAGGACCCACACCTATGAAACTAGGTAAAAAAACTCCCAACCTATGAGAGGAATTGGGTAGAACCTGGGATGAGATAGTAATTAGAGTTATTTCTGAGAAAAACCCCACTCATTCCATTAGAATTAACAAAAATTCATTACTCTTCTTAGGTACCTTACTCTCATAATGGCTCATCGTGTGGACTAGGGTGGTATGCAACAAACCGTCGCTAGTTGCACCCAAGCATTACAGAATATGGCTCATGCTGGCTCAGGGGCAAGAGCAGGAGACCTACACCGAAATTTTTGGAGCTTAAATCCTCCACGATTTTTAGGCTCTTCTAATCAAGATGAAGCTGAGAATTGGATTGATGAGATGAACCGCATCTTTGAAGTTATGCAATGTGCTGATCAAGAGAAGGTTCTTCTTGATATGTTCCAATTAAATAAAGATGCCCGTACATGGTGGAAGTCGATTCCTACACAACCTCAAGATGCACCACATACTTGGGAGGGATTCCTTACTCTCTTCCGAGCAAAGTACTTCTCCGAACATGTCAACGAGAGGAAAGCTATGGAATTTGCTTCGTTACGCCAAGGCATGATGACCGTAGCGGCGTATGAACTCTAATTTTCTAGGCTGTCACCTTCTGCTCCTCATTTGATTAGTACGGACTTATTGAAAGCCAACCGATTTATGGATGGATTGAGGCCCGACTTTTTTCAACAACTAAGGACTCAGAATATCCGTACTTATGCAGAGATGGTCCAACGGGCGCATCTATGGGAAAGAACCTTAGAGAAGGTCAAAAAATTAAAAGGTAAAGGAGAAGAGCCAAGCCGAAAGGCCTGATCGGCATTAAAAAAAGGGAAAGTTTAGTATTACGGAACCTTACAAATCCCGTGATAGCAAGAAGAGATCCCGGAATGGGAGTGGTAGTGGCTACCATAAGAACAAGAAGGTTAAGGAAGAAGAAAAGCAAGTCATGATAGCTTGTACTTTCTACGAGAAGTTCGATCATTCGGTCGAAGAGTGCTGGAAGCGCCTCGACACTTGTTTACATTGCAGCAGTCGGGTGCACCGCATGCTGGATTGCCCCCTTATGAAGGAACAATCTTCCGGTGGTGGATGTAAGCGACATGCTTGTCTCAATGCTATTATGGAAGATGAAGAAGCACCCAAGAATAATGGGCTAATGGAAGGTACTATCCAAATCTATTCCCATCCTACATTCGTACTATTTGATACCGGTGCTTCTCATTCCTTTATATCTACTGCTTTCGTAAAAACCTTGCCAGTTGCATCAGTTCCTCTACCTTCGGACATTGCTATTACGACACCCTTAGGTCCTGGAATAAAACTTACAAATTACTATCAAGATAGTGAGGTAGTGATAGAAGGACACAACCTTCCTGCAAAGCTCGTATGCCTTGACATGGAGGGCTACAATGCTATTTTAGGTGTAGATTGGCTTGTAGACCACGACCCCTATATAAACTATCACAACCGGATTATCTCTTTTCGGAAACCAGGTTGTAATACCCTGGACTCTTATCGGATCATTCAGATCCTTTTCAGAGAGTTTCGGATCGCTTTTGTAGGTCCTGAGTTGAGTTTTACGTTCCACGTGGGTTTTTCTCTCGTACTACTTAAGAAACCCTATGGTGAGTTTATTTCTCAGTTCATCGACTCGAGGACGCTACAATTGCGATGTACTCTTTGAGAGGATCGTTTCGACTATTTTTACGTATTTTTCTGAATTAGTCCATTTTCGGCTCAAAAATCAAATTTCCAAAAATTAAGAAAATTTCCTAATTTCTTTTCTTTTTATTCTTCTTCCTCTCTCTTCACCTCTCATTCGCCGCCGCGACCCTCTCTCTCTCCCATTTTCTCTCTTCTCTCGCCCTCTGCTCTGGCTGCAGACGGAGGAGGCAGGGGCAGGCTGAGGAGATGCCGTGGGGGGTGGTCCGGAGCGCGATGGGGCGAGGATAGGACTGTTTCTGGCGCGATCTCGAACGGTGGATTCAAAGCCGACAGTCGAGCTCGCGATGCAGTTTTCGGCATGGTTTAGTCACCTCGGTGCACGAAATCTTCGGTGGAGGTAGGGAGACAGATCATCTACTTCTCATCTACGTTCCCTCGGAGTTTCGTGCCGATTGGTGAGCATACGGGTGGGTTTCTTTCGAGTTCCGAAAGATCATGCTTTTGGGGTGTTCGTTGGGTTCGCCGAAAAATGGTGATCGTTTTCAGCTAAATTAGCATCATTGGAACCCCCAGCATGTCTGTATTCCATTCCTGTTGATTTCGTGTTGATTGGTCGTCATTTGGGGCCGGTACAAGTCCAGGAACCCCAGTGACCCAATTAGGGTCGATTCGTTGGAATCACCCGTTTCTTGCGATTTAGCTGTTGCATGGACCCCTTCCGGCCTATGGAAGGTTAATTTTGTCGATTAGGTTTATTTCCCCTACGTTTAGACGTGAATGGGGCATGGAACGGCTGAGATCGGCCATTTCCCCTATTTTCCCGCCGTATCGTGCTGGCGGTCGTTTCAGAGACCGCTACAGGTCTCTGGCAGCCCCACGATGGACTTCCACACTCCATAGTGTGTCGATTAGTTTGAGGTCGGCTGAGGTTGGCGGCCCAACCTCTGACCGCCATTTGCCTCTGGCAGTCCTATAGGGGTGCTCCAAGGTTCATTTTTCCACGGAAGTAGTGTATGTCGGTTCTAGTCTTAGCGGTTGTACGATGAACCACTATTTTGCTCTAGCGGCCCTTTCATAGACCGCTATGGGTTGTTGACATTAGTCAACGGGTTAAGTCGGTTTGGGCTGGCGGCCCAAGCTTTGACCGCCAATGTGCTGTAGCGTGCCTTTCTTAGGCCGCTACTGTCCATTTGACCGGGTCAATGTTTTAAGTCGGTTGGTCTTGGCGGCACAATTTTCAACCGCCTCTTCGTTGTAGCGTGCCTTCCTTAGACCACTGTAGTCTAGTTGTCTTAGGTCAATGTTTTAGGGCAATTAGTATGGCGGCTCATGTTTAGACCGCCTAGTCTGTGTAGCGCGTCTTTATTAGACCGCTATGGTGGTTTAATTGGGTAGGTCGGTTCGAGGGTTGACTGAGTGTAATGGCCATATCTTTGACCACCACTGTCATCTCGCGGCCCAGTGTAAGACTGCTAGAGTCTTTGCCTCTATGTTTATAGTGGCTTCTTCCTTGACTGCTTGTGTTTCTTAGCGGCCGAGTGATGTACCGCTTGCGTCCCAGAGGATGGTTTACTGGCATTTTGGTTTCTGATTGTCCTGGCTCGACCTTGTGGTTTGTCTGTTGTCCTGTGGATGTCTCTTGATGTCCGATGAGGGCTATGACCATGATATAAGGTAGTCAGGCATGCCTTGGTTTCTGTACTCCTGTAGAATCGTTGTCAGGTTCCGGTCAACCCGGTGTGACCCAATGGTTGACACGTGACCTTGTGTGTGTCTCGGCTATTCTAGATAGATTGAGATAGTGGTTCTAGACACCTTGAGGTACTATTATGCATCGATTTACGTGTCCAGTTGTGTTGAGGGTCTTGGTGATCCCTCAAGTCTCCGTGAGTCATTTTATGTGGATGTGTCGTTCCCTCTGGCTTAGGATTAGACTGATTGGTGGCTTGTTCTACCATTACGCGATGATCTTGACTCCGAGTCGTGAGACTCAAGGATCGTTGTGTTAGCAGGTCTAGTTGTCTTGTCCTGAGTCCGTTGGCAGTTTGGTATGCTGCCATAGTGCTTCGTAGTACGTACGATAGTGCTTTCTCGACCTGTCTGTACTCCAGCACTCGTGTTTCTGAGTCTCTGTGTCTAGTGAGCCTCCACTAGTCGTAGCCTGACGACACGTTCCTGGTGTCGGCCCACCTGGGAGTGGTGGTTGAGGTAGTTCCCGAGATACAGTTTTTAGGCTAGTTTCCGTGGGCCCCTACTTTACGGTAGCGTCCTGCTGGGGGGGAAAATTAGCTAGAGGCCTAGCTCTAGGTAAGAGCTGGTGTGTTCACACGTGGTCAGAGACATTTGGACGAACGCTGATGGGCGTGACCCTGACTAGTCACTCGTTACTGTAGTTCCTGTTCTGGTTCAGTGAGTATCTCAGTCTCCGTCATTCTCAGCGTCTGTAGCGAGATACCTGTGGCGTAGTGTAAGACGTTAGTGGACGCATCTGGTTGTTCTTCTAGTGAGGAGGTGCTTCCATCACGTGACACGTGACTTTTGAGTTTCTCGTCCTTCGTGTCGCGACCTTTTTTAGGTTAGTCTATTCTTGACTTTACACGAGGTCGGCTCTCTCTTGCGTGCATGACGATCTAGTCATGTATGTGTAGACACGCTAAAATTGACATCATTTTGAGCATATCTCCTTTCGCACTACGATGCCCCATTTGACCATCAAATTGACTTATTTGAGTGGTTTTTCTCATTTTTCTAGAATACTCAACTTTCCCAATCTTTTCCACACATTTTCTTATTTTTCCAGATTTTTCTGAGATTTTTCTCCATTTTTTCCGGGCCTTAAATCAAATGGTGGCAGGGACCCGGGCGCCCTTTAATAGGCACCCAGGTCATGGGCGCCCATTACCTCCAGCTGTTGGTTGATCCGTTTTTTGAGGTTTCAAGAATTAGTGACACTCCGGAAGGTCGCCAATTCTTTAATTAGTGACCGTCCGCAAGGGCGCTAATTCTTTTATTCTTATTTTGAGCCGAATTCGGATTATCCTTGATTCTGCGACTTCCCGGAAGGTCGCCAAGTCATAAATGAGCGCTCGGTTGCAAAGTCACCAATTTCCTTGCCTTATTTTTAGCATTTAACTTCGTCCAAAATTGGCGACCGCTTCATGGGCATCAATTCTTTTCTAATTTTGGACATCCTAATCCGTCTTAAAATACCTCAGAATGGGTGGCACTTCGAGCATGAGCTCTTTTAATTAGCGACCACTAGGTCTGACACCATTTCTTATAGAATTTTGATTTCGAACAGAACCCCTTCCCTCCCTCACTTAAACTCCTTTTCCACCTGGGAAAGGGTTCCTATGGCTTCCTAATGTTGTAAGGACACTTGGAGGAAGAATCCCCCTTTCTAAATCCCACCAAAACTCAATTTTCTAATTTTCTTAGAATAAAACTCCGAATTTCCTTTCCCTTCCTCACTTAAACTCATTTTCCACTTGGGAAGGGTTCCTATGGCATCCTAATATTGTAAGGACACTTGGAGGAAGGATCCCCCTTTCCAAATCCCACCAAAACTCAGTTTTCTAATTTTTATGGAATTAAACTCCGAATTTCACTTCCCTCCCTCACTTTAACCTCTGTTTCCACTTGGGAAAGGGTTCCTATGACTTTCTAAGGTTGGGAAGACACTTGCCCAATAAATATCTCCCTCCAAATCCCATTAAAACGTGGTTTTCTAATTTTCTTGGAATTAAACTCCGAATTTCATCTCTATAAATAGGACCCCTCTCTCCCTTGTGTAAAAGGCATCAATATCAATCCAAGGGGAGGTGCTACTGGATTGAAGGCTCAAGGAGAAGGCTCCCATGAACCTACAAGCTTCCTCCATGGAGTTCTTCTTCTTCCCTTGAAGATCTTGAAGCCAAATTGGAGAAAACCACTAAGCTTTCCCTCTCCTATCTCTTATTTTTTTGCTTTAGTTAATTGCATGCATCATATCATATTCTTCTTTTATTTCTTTTTATCTCCATATTGAGATCTTCCCAAGTTGTGCACTCTAGGACATCTCCCTTAGTGCAACACTTGCACATCTCCCTCTATTCTTCATCATACATCATCTTTTACCTACCCTTATGCATAGGGGTTTAAAGGCCAAACACCAATAAGGTGTTGTGGGAACGCGGATTTTATTTATTTATTTTATTTATTTACTTATTGATTTATTGGCGTGCCAGTCACATGTGTGACGATTTCATTGTGCGCTCGATCTGACTTGGTCAGTCGATTGTGAGTGATCGCGTCTGGGCCAGAAGTCCGTCATACCATAAAGGTTATGACGTTAATTACGCCCTTCCTAAGAAGGACAACCCTTGATTAAACGCCAAAAATAGGAGGCCTCGAGAGGCAAACATATACTCATGTGCGCAAATGGAACTTCATACCGGAGCCAGGGAGGTGGGCAAGATAATAACATCAACCATAGATACAGATGATATCGTTAAGTCAGCGGTTCAAAGACCGGGCTTAGGGGGGAAGGGAAAATTTCAGTCACAGGCAGACTGGGCCGTGGCCATGATGGGGGTTCAAAGCATCGATCGATATTTCGACAGCACTTCCCCTTTATTTAGATTATGCCCAGGGGGAAATAGACTATCACCCACGGAGTGCCGGGATGAAAGCCGAAAGAGAGAAGTGCTGAACTTCCCGAACCGCATATCTGCCATGGGGCAATGTTTGATATTCCCTGTAGAAGCCGGCGGAACTCATGCAGTGGCAGAGCCCTCCTGAGCTAAAGGGGTTATTCATGAACCCGATGCGGGACGACAGAAAGTGAGCGAACGCTCAATGTTGCGCCCTCGCACGCGGATCGACCTGCGGGGTCAGGTCGCGGGGATCGACGCCAAGGCAGAATGGCTGGGGTTCCCGACGTGCCAACTGGAGAGCTTCTCGGCGCGAAGGAGAGATGGCTAAGGGTGTTCTCGGCCTGGTTGAAAGGAGGAGGAAGAGGCTCTCGGCATGGCTGAAGAGGAGGGGGAGCTCTCGGCGCCCTGACAAGAGGGCCAAGGGGGGGTTCTTGGCGTGAGGGTTCCCGGCGAGCTCAGGGCCGCGCCGGGAGCCATGGCGCCGAGAGAATGTTGGTATTCTGGCGCCGTGAGGACCCGAAAGGGGTTCCGGAGGCTCTGTTTTGGGTTTCCTGGCAATTCAGGACAAGCCAGATAGGTTCTATGAAGTCAAAGTGGATCAGTTCATCAAATCTGAGCTGGATTAGATTTGGGCTTTACAGGAGCATCAGGATAGAAGAGGGATTTAGAAAGACTAGGGTCGAGGGAAACTCTGTCACCATTATCACGCAGAGCCCGGGGGACAACCTGATGTCGACTTTCGTCTTCCTGGGAGAATTTTGGCAGCTCCTCCCCTAGACCGAGCATTTTCCATATAGTGGTATAGGCTGACATCCACAGAGTGCCGGGATGAAAGCCGGAAAATGAGTGAGCACTAAGGCTCGAAGAGACTATCCATGTCTCTGGCATCGGTCACTATTCCCCTTCTCGGAGACTGACGAAACTAATGTAGAGACAGGGTTCGTCAGACCACGGGGTTGTATGTGAATCCAGTTAGGGACCTCAGAATGTAGGGGAGGTCAATCCCCAGTTAATTTATCTCCTGGGGTACATATGACGACTCATGAACGCCCCAGGATAAGTGGACGAAGAGGCCAAAGGGGTAGACAAAGGAGGGGCTCTCAGCATGGTTTTCATTGGCAAGAAGATGGCTCTCGGCGTGGGATTATGGGTTGGCCAAGGGGTTCTCAGCATGGGTTTACAGGTTGGCTAGGGGGGGCTCTCGGCATGGGTTGAGTTGGCCTGAAGAAGCTCTCGGCGTGGGACTTCAAAGGTAGAAGAAGAAAGGAGGGAGGCTCCCGGCGTGAAGCTTATCGGCGCGCTCCTCACCGCGCCGGGAGGCTGGCGCCGGGAGGCCAAAGGCCAGGAAGGGATAGGGGTTTCGCCTGGGGGGGTTTGTCGGCCAAAAGCAAGGGGGGGTCTCGGCCAGGGGCTTCCCGACGCGCTCGTCACCGCGCCGGGAAGCTGGCGCCGAGAGGCACCAGTTGGGAAGGGTAGGTGGAGAGGCATCCGGCGGCCAATGGGCACGACCTGGGATGGTTTTGTCGGCTTGCTGAAGAGGAAGGCCTTCTCGGCAGCGTAGTTCTCGGCGTGGAAATTAGCACGCCGGGAAGGTGAAAAGGCTAAGGTTTCCAGAGCTCGATTACGGCACTCTGTTTTGGGAATTTTGAGTTTTCTGGCTCGGATTAGGACCGGATCTGGGATGAAAGGGGTGGTCTCATGGATGCCTCTGCTAGAGGGATGCCAAGGGAGCCGAGAGACCAAATCAGGAGGCAGAAGAGAGATCATCGTCCGGACCTGAGAAGCTTTCTCTGTTTGCCGTCAGCCGTCTGGGGGATCAAGAGATGACTGTCTCTGATCCCCTGGACGAACCCAATGGCGTTGAAAATTGGCGATGGATGGACTTTTAGCACCGAAACTCCAGGCCCTAAGCATTCAAGGCTTAGAATGGAGGACCCAGGGATCGAAATCATCATTCACCAAAGCCTGGCAGTTCAGGGAACCAAGAGATTGGTATCTCGGGTTCCTGAACAACATGAAGGGCTCGAGGGAAACACTCGGAACATATGCGGAGAATCTTCCATTGAGACAGGAAATGAGAAGGAAATGGAGCCCAATCACCCATTAGATGGGGGTGGGGGTCCTATCCTCATCCCTCTCCAGAGAACCAACGAGAATTCTGAAACCGGTACTGTATAAACTATTATGCATTCCAAATAGAAGACATATCCGCAGGACGCAAAGGGGAAGAACTTCGATTGCCCAATATTCATCACTGCAATTGCAGGATTCCATTTCATTGCATCATCTCACACTTACATCAACCATGAAAGGGAATATAAGAAGCAGAGAGGTACAAAGTAGAACCAGGATTGTCCGGCTACATCTGATAAATCGAGAAGAAAACTCGCTAGATTACATCAAATAAAAGGAAAGAAACATGGGGGAGGGCGGAGCATTGACTCCTCTCCCTCCCCGGAGCAGCCCACCTGGAGCCTTTCCTTCTTCTTTCCTTTCAGATCTTCTCTTCGCTTCTTCGATTGCCATTTCCTCGGGCTCTCTCTTTCTCTTTTGGTTTCTGGCTATCCTCTGGATATCTCCCTTTTCTTTCTTTTTTCTTCTAATTTCTCTCCTCTTCTTTTTTCGCCCCCCTTCGTTTCGTCGAAGGAGTGGGTTTATATAGACCCTGTTCACATCAATGGCACTCGGCGTGCCTACATCATTAGTTCCCGGCGCGCCCATTCGAAGGGCTTCTCGGCGCGCCTCCTTTGGAGGGGCTTCCCGGCGCGAGGGGCATCAAGCCCATCCTTAATAGCACATTAACAGGCCCATTCCTTTCTTTGTCCTTGTTAATTCCTTTGATTGCATCAGCACTGACGAGGGCTGACTCATCGGCTGACATATCTTGTCGGCTGGGCTTCTTTCTTGCTCGTTCGGGGATGGCCCCGATGATGGAGGCATCACCCACGACTCCCTTTGGCTCGGGTCCACTTCTTCACACTCGGGAGCTGGTTGAGTTTGGGCCTCACTCTATAAAGGCCCCTTATCCATTTTGTAGCTTTCCTTTGAGTCATTTTTGATGTATTTCTATTTTATTTGAGTCATTTCCCTTGGTCTAGCACTTATTTTTCTATGTTCTTGTATCATCATGCTGTCTAATGTGGCTATTGGGCCCCATTCGTTGGGCTAGGCCCATTAGCACTCCCACCCCCCCTTGGTTATTTATAGTTGTTTATTTTTTCAGGGACTTATTGTAAAGAGTGGGTTGCCTATATATAGGACCCCACTTCCCTCATTTGAAGTTAATGAATGATCAAAATCCTTTTGAGTTAAGTCTACTCTTGTGTTCAATTTGGAGAGATTCCACTTAGTTAAGGGTGAGATGCCCTAGGGAGTGATTCCCTTACCCCCCCTCCTCTCTCTCATCTCTCTCCTCCCCTAAGGGGTTCGCCCCCCTCTCTCTCTCCTCCCTTCCCCTTCAACTCCCAACCACCACCCACCTCCTTTAATGCCCTCCACTTCCCCATGGCCTCCTTTACTCCACCCCCCTAGTTCCTAGGTAGAAGTCTCCCCATTCCAACACCTTTCCCTACCTTCCAACCAAATCTTCCCCATTCCAATACAAGCATCCCACTTTCCCACATAATCCCCCACCTTCCAAGGCCATTTCAAAATTTGAAATCCCTTCCCTCCACTTGCCTAGGCCGCCCCCTTCCTTTACCCTCCCCAAAGCCAAGTTCGCCCCCCTCCACTCCCCATTCTCTCACTCTCACATCCTCATCCTCCACCTCCACCTGCTAGCCCCTGCTATCAGCCATTATCCCCTCATTCTCCAACCCCTATAGCTCTCCACTCCACCCCACAAGAACCCCCATTCCTCCTTAGTCCACCCCTTCACTTCCCCTCCACCAAAGAAGCCACCCCTCCCTCTCATTTCTTCTTGCAGATTGGAGCTGTGCAGACCAGCAAGTCAGCCCCTGTTGCAGCGTCGCCCACGGCTTCATCCTAGTGATCCTGAAGGCGTAGCCTACATTGCTGGAAAGGTCCCTCTATCTTCTTCGCAGGCGAGGTGGAATCAACTCGTTCCGAGGTCGGGGCCAACCGTAGAAGCCGTTCTCCCACGACTGCGCAGAGAGGTCTTCATCCTGGACCAGAGCCTGAGAGATCATTCTGCCACGACGAATCCCAGCGGATTCAGGCTGAAGCTCCTTCATCAAAGTTCTCCCTCTGCCAGTCCTCTTCCAAGATCAAGAAACAGAACCTCATTTGGCTGCCGGAGGAAGGAGTTACGAATTTTCTCCCCCGAGCTCTCCAGTTCTGTCTCCTACTATCTACTCCGACCAGTGCCCACTCTTCAGGGTACACCAACCGCCCTCGACCTCTGAATGCAGCCCCGTCACCTCCTGATGAAAGCTACTTCAACCACGAAGACAATGCCACCAGTTCCGTGCTGATCGGAGCTCGGGAGGGCGCACAGTGACCTCTGCAATTTGCTGTTCCAGTCCAGACTGAACCTGCGGACAGACAGAGGAGTCTCCTTCCTATTGCTGGTGTGGCCACCTCCGACCCTCTGAGCATCCCCAAAAATTGTGGATCTTCCCTATCAAGTCAGGAAGCTTTAGAAGATGGTTGCACTCAATTTGGAGTCCGTACGAGTCCAAGGCAGCCGGTACAGTGACTTCCTGTCCAGAATTCAGACTGCAACTGCAAGTTCCCTAATTTCCCATTTCTCTTC
The DNA here is from genome assembly GCA_022559845.1 of Amorphophallus konjac. Taxonomy (NCBI): domain Eukaryota; kingdom Viridiplantae; phylum Streptophyta; class Magnoliopsida; order Alismatales; family Araceae; genus Amorphophallus; species Amorphophallus konjac. The sequence continues at coordinate 210,778,511 of CM040122.1, forward strand.
ATTTCGGTCCGATATCCCCACCCCGCTTGGCCGGCTGAAGGCCCCACCCTGTGTGGTGGTAATTTTTGAATGTAAGACCTTAACCCCTACCCCAAGACCCCCCCTTCTGCGTGAGGTGTAGTTTTGTCATTGATTTGGACAGGTCAAGCGACACCGCCGCGGCGTGTGGGGAACCACCGCCTCCCCGCTCGCCCTCGTCTCTGACCGGGACCGGTTTCTTCAAACCGGTCGAGTAAGTGCCTCTTTCTTGCTCAATTAGTGTTGCTCTTTCAATATTTGATTCATGCGCCGCTGAATTTGTGAGGAGCGCCCGATCCTCAAGTCCACGACTTAAGAGTGATCGCCGTGGGATAGTGTGAACCGGTGCCCTTGTGCACTTTGTCGGCCCCAATTGAATTGGGCATCCACCCTTGGGGAGTCGATCCTTGGCCTTGCTGGCCCTCTACCAGCAAGGGCCCATTCCCATAATTCACTCTTGGCATCGCCAAGTTACTCCGGATATAGAGTGCGACGGGAGAGCGGTGGCCCATTAAGGCCCATTTGAATGCTTAATTGTGCTTGTTTGCCTAAGTCCATGGTCGTGTCTCATCACCCGAGTAACTTCCGAGATCTTGTGTCTCGTTTCAGTGGTTCTCTATTAGAGCCGGCCGTCTCTTCTTTTCTTCTTTTCTTCTTCTATTCCTGAAAACAAGATAACAGAAATAAGACATTTTGTCAGAAATAAAGGTATTTTAGGGTTATTATTATCGTTTCATCGCTGCTATTATTATTATCTTTATTTTAGGTGTCAACAGGTGTGTTCATATCCATGCTTTCTATGTCCATATTTATATTTGGATTTGATGCTACACATCTTAGTTTCTAATCCATGTTTATTTATTGGTGTTTGTTAATTTTGCAAGGGTAATCAATAGAAGAACTCTCTTCATCGGCCGGCCGATAGAAAGAGAAGGTGAACATTCACAATCTCCCCCACTTTTTAAAGGTATTTTTTACGATCCCTCATTTGATTTTTCATTGTAATATCTTTGAGGCCCTCGCGTCTCTAGCGATCACATCCTCCATTAGCATCCTACGCATGCTCCCCTTTCTCTCTCTTCCCATGCTTTTCTAGCCATATTATCATTTTCTTTTCTTAAGTGGATCTTCTTAGATATACAAATTGGCGATCACGGTGGGATCACCATTGTTTTTCTTTGATTACGCTTCCCCTTTTGCACGCACAATGTGACTCCCTTTGTGCTCCACGTAGCACTTTCCTTTTTGTTTTGTCACTTGTGCATCGCATGCACATCCCCCTCTCCTTATGTGATTGCTAACTTGTTGGTTTTAGAAAACTCCACTTTCTCATCTCTCCATCTTAAAAAAAATGTATGCCATGCTTCATGTTATGTTGATTGCCTTGATTTGTATTGCCATGTGAGTGTTTTACCTTATCTTTCATTGGTTTGGCTCATATCATTGTTCATACTTTCTTTTCTTTGTCTTTTTCATTAGCACTTCTATATTGCATTTGGCTTGGGAGACCTCCTCTCTCTACACTTTTTAGGATCCATACCCCTCTCTTGGTAAAGGAAGGACCCTCCATTAAGCATTCTGTCTCTTTGGATTGGAAATTCCTAAACCAAGGCCACCATAGTCCCCGCACCTGTGGATTCCCTCACGGAAGCTTGGGCAGGTTGTACCCTTGAAGTACCCCATGTTTAGTTGGCCTATGCATGGTGAGAGAGTGTACCTAGTTGGCATTGAAGAAAATTCATATTGAAACTAGGTTCCTGCCTTGTGTGAATCATATTAAATCACTTAATTCATCAAGGTTTAACTTTTAAAAAAAGCAAGCGTAAGCATCCCAATTTGTGTGAACTTTGCAAATTGTTTTGATTGAATATTACTTATTTGCATGATGTTTCGCTTTGATAATCAAATAAACATGTTTAATCCTAATTATCATCATAAGGATGCACAACCTAGTACATCTTATGATCCTCAATTTCAACATGTTCATTATAATCCTCACCAAAATTCATCCAAGGGACCGCGTCCTCACTTTTATGGTATTCCATGGGCAATTTCCAATCTCATGGTCCCTCGCATTCATTGCAAGCCACTACTCCCTCGGGACCATCTCCTCCCAATGATGAGAAGGTTTTCCAAGTCATCCGTGCATTAGATCATCTCACCCCTCAACAAATCCAAGCCCTTAAGGCTATTGTTGAGGGCACATCTTCTTCTCATCCTCCCTCCAATCCCACACGGGTGGCCCGTCACCCACCTCCTTCCATTCATACCCAGGTGGCCCATCACCCGCCTTCCTCTCCTATTCACACTCCCACTCGGGTGGCTCATCACCCGCATCTTCCTTCTACACAAACCTCTCTTCAGGTGATCCATCACTCGCCTCCGTCTTTTCACCCGCCTTCTTTTACACGTACTCCTTCTCGGGTGATCCATCACCCGCCTCCTTCTATTCCTCCTCCTTCCCGGCCTGAAGGCCCACACGTTCCTTGCAACTCGGCTTGTCTGGGTTCTTTTATGGGTCGGCCCATTAACCCTCCTCCACGGCCTTCATATCAAGCCACCCCTCCAAGGCAATCATGCCAACCCTCCAATGTTCAAGTCATACCCCTCCAGCAAAATCTCCTTGATAAAATTGCTTCCATGGAGGATCAACTTAAGAAGGTCACAAGCCCGCGGCCCACTGCTCCTCCTCCTCCCGTCAGCCCTCTTCATGATTTCATGAATAACATTACTAAGATGGAAAAAGATTGCAAGGAGAGGAGAGATAATGGCATCTTAGACTCAAGTGATCAATGATCAAGTGGACACCATTCAGCCTCCACTCATCCACCCCACTCATTCATATGGCCCTCCGCCTTCCCCTTTGTATTTACCTGCACAAAATTCTCCACAATATGATGATACTCTGCCTCCATTTTTACTTAATCCTCCATATCACGCTCCTCCACTACCATTATTATGCCTCCGCCACGGCGTCCACTTGATGTTTTTGATGAAGATGAAGATTTGGAGATGGCACAAAATATTGAAATTTCACAGGCACCCCTTCCAAGTTTCCTTTGTTTTCCACTCCCTCCGTTGCCGCCTGATGAACCCCCTACTCAGAACGAAGCCACCATCCCTAACCCCGTCTATGAAACCTCTTGGTGTTACGATGATGGGTCGATACTCCAATCACCCGCACCGGCACACCATGACCCTTCTCCTATCCCTAATACCTCTCGCCCCATCCGGCGCTTCCTACGCACTAAATCTTCTCCTTTTACACCTTCAACTACCGCACCATTAGCCTCCACACCATCAGCCTCCGCCGACCCTCCCACTAAATCTCAAACCATTATACCTCCACACCGTTAACCTCTACTTACCCTTTCGCCAAGCCATCCAAGCTTACCTCTACACCCTTAGCCTCCACTCCACCAGCTTCCGCCAAACCTTCCATTAAACCTTTCCCCAAACCAAATAACACCTCATTGCCACCACCTAAGGCCTCCACTACCCTTATAAAGCCGGTATTTACCAACACTTCACCACTTAACCCTTCACCTTTACCTATGGCAGATCCTGAGCAGGGTCCATCCCTTTTTGCACTCGAGCCAACCCCGTCCGTTTCCGAGCAAAGGGAAAAGTTTGACGTGTTTGAACCTCCACTTACACTTCCTTTAACACTCTCCATTAAACGTCCATTATACATTAAGCCTACCGCCTCCATCTCGCCTTCTATTCCCCCTCGGAGTGGGTGTGTTTCTACAAGCACAAGTGCCGACGTTATTCAAGAACCCGGCAAGAAGGATTTGGCCACAGCTATGATATTCAAAGTTTAAGATTTTATTTGCCGAATGCCGATTCGTGTTCTTGTGCCAGGCATTTTCGATAAGTCTCCATCAAGGCTCACTATGATAAATTCTTCCAAGTTGATGCCATATCGGCCTTTTATCATTGTCACCTTATTTATTGGTCGATACTCTTTCAATGCTCTCATTACCCATCGCTCCGTCATTATATAATTTCCTAAGGGGTTTTCTCCTTGCATCACAGTCACACGTCCTTCTAATGAGAGCTCATGGGCGCTATTTCCACTTCTTGAGCTATTTGACCGGGCACCTTGCTTACCATGGAGGGGTGGGCAATCTTACATTATTGGGCCTTCCACCAATTCATCCACATTTTTCTTTTTATGGGCCACTCTAAGGGTGAGGAAGAGGATCTCATTATCTCATTCCTTGCATTCTTTACATCATATACACCCCTTGCATTCCATGCATCCATTTCATTCATTGCATTACATCCATTTGCATTACTTCTCTCCCGGGTTTTCGAACCCGTATCTTCCACGCCTTTCGGAACCTTCGGATCCTTCACATTCACCATCACGTTCACTTTTATCTTCGGGATCTCTAGGTCCCCTTACACCTATTGGGCACTGTGCCCCTTTCAGATTTCTCTTAGGGCTTTACGCCCACTCCCAACTCTTGCATCCGGACCTTCCAGATTTCTCACTAATTCTCCCGGGGCATCGCGCCCCATGGTGCCTTTCTCTCCCGAAATTCTCGGGCTCCTGAATGATTCTCCCGGGGTATCGCGCCCCACGATGTCTTCCTCCCTCAGAATTTTTGGATTTCTTACTGATTCTCCTTGGGCATCGCGTCCCATGGTATCTTCCCCCTCCGGAACCTCCGGATCTTCCTCTCTCGGCTTCACGCCCCAACACACCCTCACGTCCAGATCTTCCAAGATTCCCACTGATTCTCCCAAGGCATCACGTCTCTCTCTACTTGTCTCCTCCGGAACCTCCAGACTCTCCATCTTTCTTTCGATTTATCTTCTTACTCCTCCAGGACATCCCGTCCTTTGTTCTCTTCATTCTTTTCTTCTTCTTCAGTCATCTTTTTCCATACCTTTTCACAGGGCATTGCGTCCCTCAGATTTTCCTCCTCCGAATCCATCACTTTCCATCTACCAATTTCTCCTTCTAATTCCACCTGATCTCGGGTCCGACCCAACTTCTTCCACCTCAACTGCTCTGGGCATTTGCCCGTTCTCCCACTGCTTCCGAGGCTTTAGTCCTCACTCTACCTCTTAATTTTTCTTCTCATTCTGTAGACCATTCATGTGATCAGGGTCTTTGTACCTTCATGAGGGAGTTCTAGTCCTCGCCTCTTTTCCTTTTATCCTTATTCGTCTGAGTTTGGTCTAGACACCACTCTTTCTTGTTAAGCCACTTTCAAACTTTGCTATCCTTCCTTATCTGCCAAAAGAGGATGACAAATCCCATGTTCATCAAGATCGCCTCCACCGACAGCCACTTCTACAAAGGTCGCAAGGTAATATATTGGCGAAAGTATGCATTTTTATGATGTCATTACTTCAAGCACGTTTTTAAAAATGAAGTGCTTCTTAACATGATCAAGAGTGTTATTCTAGATCTTTATCTTAGCCCTTTTCATTAAGTCAATTTCAGAAAAGAGTCTTTAGGCTTGCTTTTGCCGCACTCTGGTTAATAAGAACCCCGCGTTAGAAGTTCAACATTCTCTCCCCGCTTGTTAAGGACAACCCTTAGCTGGGCACTCCACACACTTCATAGCGTCTTTAGTCGGCCTCCTTTGGTAAAAACACCGTTGCTACTTTGGCCATGCCATGAGTATACCTGAAAGTCTTTTCTCTTCTTTACTCGGTCGCATGCAGGGGGAAGAGGTTGACGAATGAGATAATCAACCTAGGTAATCCCCAATACGAGAGAAGTCTCAAATAGGGGCAGTCTTGACCCAAAATAAAGTGAATTTTCATGATACATCTAGCAAAAAAGGGCTATTATGAAAATCAAAGTCAATTTTGATCAATATAAAATTATGAATTATGGCATGACAAGAGTGGCAAAGTCCCCGCAGGGAAAACACTTGTCATATACATGTAAAGTGTCTAAAAATCAAAGGCACAAAGCCCCGGCGCAACAGACCACCTCTTTGAGGGGAAATACCCTGGAAGGAATTCAAGTCCCGATATCTCCCATCCTGCATAAAACTTATCTCCAATTGTTCTTCTCTTCTCCCTCTAAGACTGAATGTTTCTCGGATATGACCTTGGTAGGGGCACTGTTAACCATGGATAGTAGACCGTAGGGTGCCACCTTTAGATGCACGCCTGGCTTTGGGTAGTTTTTTTAGTGAAATGGGAAGGAACGAGGACCCCTAGCAAGTGACTTAGACATCTGATTGATGCTGCACTAGCAATGTCTAAACCAAAATCTAAAAAAAGTTAAATATTTCCTAAACCAAAATCCAAAAAAGTTGAATATTTCCTGATCAAAATCTAAAAAAATGAATATTTTCATAATTTCAAAAAAAAATAAAAAATTTCCAACACTCCATAAATAAATAAAAATGAATATTTTCCAAAACACACAGAAAAATTGCATACTCCAAATTTTTTTTTTGTATTTTCTTATGGTGTTGTTTTACAGGGACATTTTCTTTTGCAAGGACCAGGAATTTGGTATGAGTCCTCTCCACTCATTGCTATCAAACTTTCGATTGGATTTGCCACTCTAGGCATCGATTGAGTATCATTCTGAAATTTTTCTAAGTATGACTCTTGCTGATTCCATTGGCTCACTCCTGCCACTAGGCATTACTCCAAACTTGATAATGATTTATTCAATTCCAAATCTTGTGATTGGTCGAGTTACCATCCTCATGATAAATAACAAATGATGATGTTTTGCATGCTTCATGTTTCAATGCAACTTATGCTATCCATGCCATTGAATGCTATGCTTCAACTCATGCCTTTTATGCTTTCCTTGATGTTTTACCCTCTTATGATATTAATGTCTGATACATGCTTGAATGCTTCGATATGCTTAATGATGCCTTGGTTCATGCTTAAAACTGCTTTATTTGCTTTATCATTCATGATATTTCGACTAATGAATTTTTTAGCACAGGAAAAGAAGCTCTTGGTCCCACCGTCTGGGCATCATCATCCAAGTCCCACGGTGCTTGCAATGAATTTTCTTAGTCCCACCATGCTTATTGCTCACCATCTCCCTATATGCATTTCTACTATATGTTATCTACACTATTAGATTATATCAAAGACCATGTGACTTTGATAAATCTAGAATTTGAGTTCCCCTTCATCAAAAATAATGATGATTTCAGAGGCGTCTTAGTCATACGGATAGGCTGTTGAGCCGTCCAAGACTGGAGACGTTGGTTCCCTTTTGTAAGTTGGTGCGCGGATAAACGAGCTTCGGCTTAGTATCAGCTCACGAATGGGTTTCTTGACCCAGTCTCAACAGTTTAACAATATTATCCTTGATTATTTTATTTTCTCATTTACTTTACTTTTCCCTTTAAACCTAGCATGTATTCATATGGGAATTTGAATTAACTTTGGAAAACCCTTCTGATAAGCTAATTTTGAAGGTAAAGATAATTCTGATTGTCCATGATAAGAGATATTCTATGCCGAATTGTGTGCTCAGTTAGCCTCACTGCCGTTTTGAGCCGCTTCCCTGAAAACTCCTTTGTTTGGATTTCTATCTCTCGTTCAATTCTTCTTCCTTTGATCCACCTTGACTGCAGCACGTCCACATTGGTTGGTAACCGCTCCCCAATGGTGAAACCTACAGGTTTGTGACCTGGGGTACTTCTACCACGTTGGAAGTTGATCACTCTTTTTATCTCCTTCGTGCTCTCGTGCACACTCCTTCTTTATCCAAATATTGTTGCTTTCATTGAATCTCCTCAAGATTACATCATTCCGAGCTTTTGATTCAATTCCTATCAAGTGATGTTTGTTGCGTGTCTCATCACACCTTGGCATCTGTTTTTCAGTTCGCTCTCACTTCATTCCATTCCATTCCATTCCATTCCACGCCGCTTCACTCCATTTTATTCCATTCCACTTCGTGTCACTCCCTTGCAAAGCAGACGCCAAGGCGGGGCAGCTGTAGACACGCTAAAATTGACATCATTTTGAGCATATCTCATATCGCACTACGATGCCCCATTTGACCCTCAAATCGACTTATTTGAGTGGTTTTTCTCATTTTTCTAGAATACTCAACTTTCCCAAACGTTTTCACATATTTTCCTATTTTCCATATTTTTATGAGGTTTTTCTCTATTTTTTCCGGACCTTAAATCAAATGGTGGCAGGGACCCGGGCGCCTTTCAATAGGCGCCCATGTCATGGGCGCCCATTACCTCCAGCTGTTGGTTGATCCATTTTTTGAGGTTTCAAGAATTAGTGACAATCCGGAAGGTCGCCAATTCTGTAATTAGTGACCGTCCTCAAGGGCACCAATTCTTTTATTCTTATTTTGAGACGAATTCGGATTATCCTTGATTCTACGACTTCCCGGAAGGTCGCTAATTCATAAATGAGCGCTCGATTGCAAAGTCACCAATTTCCTTGCCTTATTTTGAGCATTTAACTTCGTCCAAAATTGGCGACCGCTTCATGGGTGTCAATTCTTTTCTAATTTTGGAATATCCAAATCCGTCTTAAAATACCTCAGAATGGGCGGCACTTCGAGCAGGTGCTCTTTTAATTAGCGACCATTGTGTCTGACACCATTTCTTATAGAATTTTGATTTCGAACAGAACCTCTTCCCTCCCTCGCTTAAACTCCTTTTCCACTTGAGAAAGGGTTCCTATGGCTTCCAAATGTTGTAAGGACACTTGGGGGAAGGATCGCGCTTTCCAAATCCCACCAAAACTTGATGGAGAGGGGGATTCCTGCAGCCCACTTAAAGAGCAGACCCAACTAGGCCCAACAAGGCCCAACAAGGCAAGCTCGCCCAAGTGACAGCCCACAGGGCCCACTCGAAAAAGCCCAATAAAACAATGCTCGAGGAAACAACTCTCCTAGGCGGCCCCAAGGCTCGGAGAGCCCGAGCCTCGGTCAGGTCACAGAAGACCCGCGCACGAGCTACCCCTCCGCCCGAAGGGGGGAAGCGCTAGCCGGTCTATCCGACCCATCTCTCACCGAGCTAGGCCTATCGCCTGATAGGGCCGGCCCCCTTAAGCTCGGGACGACCGATGAAATGTTCATCATTGCAGCCGTTAGAGTCCACAGCGGGCCAAACACTAAGAAGTCCAGGAGCTCCGGTTTCCCCGTGGGGATAATGCCCCCACGATGAGGCCATCAAAGCCCACGATGAGGACGTAACCTCCACCGAAGACCTCTCAGCTTGCAGGACTCCAGAATGCGGCGCACTATAAAAACCTGGGATACCCTCCGGTGAAAGGTTAGTCAAGAAGGGTATTATTCCACCCCCGAACTCCTGAGCAAGGATCACTTCACCCCATCGGTGGAGAGGGATCTCGCGCCCTTATCTTCCCCTCCCTATCGCTGCTCCCACCATTGCTCTACTGACTTGAGCGTCAGAGGATTTTACCCCAGGGAATCCCCCTGGGCCATCTGACCCGTTTCCCTATCTTGCAGTTCATTATCTTAGTGATTACCAGCCAGCTCAGGAACCAGCGCGAGATTTCGCCTCTTCATCTAGCGCCGTCTGTGGGAAACGCACGAAGAGCCAACATGGTGAGGAGGAGCTCAGGGAGGAGGTGCACCGGCGAGAGGGGTAAGGCCGTGGTAGCAGCAGGGGATGGCCCTTACAGGGCCTCACAGAACCCTCCCTCCAACGCCAGCATCCCCGTCGACGGACCACCACCCCCCCCCCCCCGCGACAGCGGGGCTACCCCCCTACGGTGGCGCCGAAGCCTTCCAGGCCTTCAACGCCAAACTGGATGTCCTCGTGGATCTCATGAAGACCCAGCCGGCCAGGGATGCAAGGTCCCGCGCCCCGTCAGGGAGCCCCCCTGCAGGAGTACATCCTAGCACACAGCTGGGGGCCGCTTCACCCTCCGCGGCCAGCACCTCATCCGTAACAGGGTCGGAGGACCCTCGCAAGCTCCACCTCCGGAGCAAGAAGCCTCCTCCACGCCAAGGAAAGGAAGATAGGGGGCACAACGGCCCGATCCGGAAGCCAACGCTCCCAGAGACCGCCAAGGCACCCCCCCTAGCCTCACGGCATGACCGCAACTGGAGTTATCTCTCCGGCTGCGAGACTTCGAAAGGTGCTTCGCTGAGCAGGAGCGCGCCCTTCGCGCCCTGCAGAAGGCCTCTCCCCCGGAAGATGAGGAGAAATCCCCATTCTCCGAGTATATCTTGAAGGCGGAGGTATCTTCTAGAGCCCCCATACCAACCTTCAAGCTTTACGACGGCTAAGGCGACCCGGCCGATCATTACGATAGCTTCGATGCCCTGATGACTCTACATGGAGCATCGGGCCCCATCAAGTGCCGAGCCTTCGTGACCACTCTAGTCCAGGGTGCTCAAGCATGGTTCCGGGCCCTCGCCCCCGGATCCATCCGAGACTTCAAGCAGTTCGGGCGAGTCTTCAAGGAGAGCTTCACCAGAAGTGCCCCCCCAAGGTCGGTGGCGGGGCTCTTGGCCCTCAAACAGGCGCAAGAGAAAAGGCTCCGGGCTTACGTCCACCGGTTTAAATCGGAAGCCCTCCGAATCCCCCGCCTGGATGTGGCCTCGGCCACAACCGCACTGACCGGGGGTACCCGGGATGAGAACCTCCACCGCGAACTCGTCCTCCACCCTCCCTCGACCCTTGCCGAGCTAGTGACTCTGGCTCTGCGCCACGCCGAGTGCGAAGAAGTGCTCAGCGCTTGCAGAGACGCAACCGGCTCGGGTCGGGAGGGGGACAAGAAGCGGGGCCCCGAGCCAAATCCTAGCTCGGGAAAGAAGCGGGATCGAGATGGAGAGCGCAAACGGAAGTACGAGCGGTACACACCATTAACCACCCCAGTCTTTGAAATCTATGAAGACGTCAAAGACTCGGGACTTCTCCGTCGGCCCGAGCTGATGAGGTCGAAGAACCGCAAGCGAGATAAACATTATCTATTCCACGGCGATCACGGGCATCACACCGGTGATTGCCACCAGCTCCAAGACGAGATCGAGTGCCTCGTCCGCCTGGGGCATCTGGCTCGGTTCACTGCAGAGCGCAGAGAAGATCAAGGCGCCGCAGAGGAGATTGACAATGCCCCCCGAGGGGTCCACATCAACGTCATCTCTGGAGGAATAGCATCAGGAGGCGACATCAGCCGTGGAAGGAAGCGTCATGCCGAGCGGGCGAGCCGAGCCCCAGAGCCACCCAAGGCCCCCCCCCAGGTCATAGTCTTCTCCGATCAAGACCTGGAGGGGCTGAGCACACCGCACAATGACGCCCTCGTAATCTCGGCCACTATAAACCATTGTAACGTAGATCGGATTCTTGTGGACAATTGAAGTGCCCCTAATGTGTTGTCTTATGACTGTTTCCTAAAATGGGAGAGAGTCCATCCAAACTCCGCCCGATCGGATGCCCCTCTGTGGGTTCAATGGCCTGGCCACTCTCCCCGAGGGAGCCCTAAGCCTGTCGGTTACTCTCAGCACCCCACCCAAAATCGTTACGGTCATGGTAGACTTCATAGTGATCAAAGGGATGATAGCGTACAACGCCATTTTCGTCCGGGGAAACCTCAGCCGGATGAAGGCAGTACCATCTACCTATCACCAGAAAATGAAGTTCCCCACCAAGAACGGGGTAGGGGAAATCCGAGGTAACCAGGCCACGGCCCGAAGGTGCTACAACATCTCGGTGGAGGCCACGCGGCCAGAAGGGAATAATAAGGGCCCTTGGGAAGTCGAGGGAAAGTCCGCAGCTACTAAGCCAGGAGGCGAGTTGCTGACGATCTTCCTAAACGACGACCCGACCCTAGGAGTAAGGATCGGAGCCGACCTACCACCCGAGGAATAGTAGCAATATAATATTTTTCTTTCTGAGTACATCTGAGTATTCGCTTGGTCCGACGATCAGCTCCCTGGGATACCTGAGGAGACCGTGCTGCACCGACTCAACCTCAACCCCACCGTGAAGCCCGTGCAGCAGCGCCGAAGGAAGCACGCACCAGAGAAACAGACGATCATCAAGGCGCAGGTCACCAAGGGGCAAGAGACTGGTCTTTTTAGACCGATCCTGTACCCGACGTGGCTATCCAATGTCGTCCTGGTACCAAAGGCTTCCGGCGAGTGGCGGATGTGCGTGGACTTCACCGACTTGAATAAGGCGAACCCTAAAGATTGCTATCCCTTGCCCAGCATCGACCAACTTGTCGACTCGACATCGGGCAACGAGATGCTCAGCTTCCTGGACGCCTATTCGGGTTACCATCAGATCAGGATGAACCCTGAAGACATCGAGAAGACCACCTTCATCACCGACTGCGGCATGTACTGCTATACCCGGATGCCTTTCGGGTAGAAGAACACCGGAGCCACATACCAAAGACTGGTCAACCACATGTTCGAGGAACAGCTAGGTCGGAACGTCGAGGCCTACATTGACGACATGCTCGTCATGACCCCCAAGGCCCAGGACCACTTCACCGACCTCGCCGAAGCCTTCGGCATCCTCCTGAAGTACAATATGAAGCTCAATCCTGCCAAGTGCGCCTTCGGAGTAAGATCTGGGAAATTACTGGGTTTCCTGGTCACTCACCATGGGATCGAAGCTAACCCTGACAAGGTCCAGGCCATCCTGGACATGCGCCCGCCCGCCTGCATCAAGGACGTGCAGCGTCTGACAGGGCGTATCGCCGCTCTCAGCCGTTTCCTATCCCATGCGGCCGAACGATGCTTGCCCTTTTTTAAACTGTTGAAGGGGCCCAAGTGGGCATCTGCTACGTTCGCATGGGATGAGGAATGCCAGAAAGCGTTCGCTGTGCTTAAGGAGTTCCTGGCTTCGCCCCCGGTGCTCTCCAAGCCCGTGCCGGGTGAAGCTTTGCTACTCTATCTCTCGGCGACGTCATCAATGGTCAGCTCGGTCCTGGTCAGAAATGACTCGGGAATCGAAAGACCAGTCTACTATACCTGCAAGGTGCTTAGCGAGGCCGAGAGGAGGTACCCCACAACCGAGAAACTCGTGCTAGCGCTGGTTACCTCCACGAAACGCCTCCGACCCTACTTTGAGGGGCACCCCATCACCGTGCTAACCGGCGAGCCGTTGAAGAAGATCTTGGCCCACCCCGAGGCCTCGGGGAGACTCGTCAAATGGGCCCTTATGCTTGGGTCCTACGACATCTCGTATCGCCCGCGCGCAGCTATAAAAGGTCAAGCGCTCACCGATTTCATCGCCGAAAGCACCATCTCGGCCGAAGGGAGGCTAATGACCATGCCCGGGCCAACCTGGGACCTCTACGTCGATGGTTCTTCCAACTCGGTCGGTAGCAGTGCTGAGATCCTCCTAAGATCCCCCGAAAGAGTGGAGTTGTAGTACGCCTTAAAATTCAACTTCCAGGCGTCCAACAACGCTTCCGAGTACGAGGCCCTTATATCGGGAGCATGTATGGCCCGATGGCTGGGGGCTGAGCGAGTCAGGATCCACACCGACTCTCAGCTGGTCGCGAGCCAGGTCAACGGCGAGTATGAAGCTCGAGAGGCACCCATGATCAAATACCTCCAGCTGGTCAGAAGCTTGGCCCAACGATTCGAGGGATTCGAGGTAGTCCGAATAGGCCGGGAGGAAAACTCCCGAGCGGACGCCCTCTCTCGATTGGCCTCCTCCCTAGACCCAGAAGGTACCCGATCGGTCCTCCTCGAAGAGCAAGAGCGCCCGAGCATCGACTCGGAGGTCCTCGCTATTGACTCGCCCGTCCCGAGCGACTGGCGCACCCCCTACCTGTCTTGGCTTTGAGACTCCCAAGAGCCCTCCTACCCTCCGGAAGCACGCCGAATGACGTACCAAGCCCGGCGCTTCGTCGTCCTGGACGACACACTCTACCGAAGGTCTTTCGCCGGCCCTCTCCTGAAGTGCCTCGGCCCCGACGACGCCAGCCGAGCCATTCGAGAGGTTCATGAAGGCCTGTGCGGAGCGCACTCAGGGGCAAGCTCACTGGCCAGAATCCTGTTACGACAGGGGTATTGGTGGCCCACCCTGCAGCGCGACTGCTCGGCCTATGCTTGTGGAACGTGGATTCTATCTTATTTCATTGTATTATTTATTTATATTTTTTATTTTTATTTGGATTTTTGATTTATTGATTTATTAGGCGTGCCAGTCACGTGTGTGATGATTTTATTGTGCGCTCGATCTGACTTGGTCAGTCGATTGTGAAGTCCGAGTCGGGACCAGAAGTCCGTCATACCATAAAGGCTATGACGTTAATTACGCCCTTCCAAGGAAGGGCAACCCTTGATTAAACGCCAAAATAGGAGGCCTCGAGAGGCAATAATAAAACGGATATTCTTTTTATGTGCGCAGTTTGAATTTCATACCAGAGCCAGGAAGGCGGGCAAGATAAAAACATCGATTGTAGAAACAGATGATATCGCTGAATCGACGGCTCGAAAAACAATCAGACTCAGGGGAAAGGTAAAACAGAGGATATCAATCGCGGACAGGATGAGCCGCGATCATGACGGAGGTTTAAAGCAACGGTTAACATTTCGGCGGCACTTCCCCATGGTCTGGATCATGCCTAGAGGGAAATAGGCTATCACCCACGGAGTGCCGGGGTGAAAGCCAGAATAAGGGGGGGTATGGGACCCCCAGCCCGTGTATGTGATCACAGCACCAACTTAATATCCCTTTCAGGCCATTGAAACTTATGCAGTGGCAGAGTTTCTCTGGCTCGTAAGGTTATGTAGGGGAGTTATCCCCAGTGATGTTTATCCCTTAGGCACATATGATGATCTAGAGTATCCTTCGACAAGATGCAAGGCTTGGTTGATCGGACTTCAGAGGGCATCTGTGTGGTTCCTTGGCCTGTAACATGAAGGCTTTCCTCCGGGGTTCAAGGAATGGAGGATTCACAACGTAAAGCAGGGGTGGCAGGAAGCATGGTTCCCTGCGTGGGTTTTATTGGCAAAGGGGGAATGCTCTCGGCGCAAGCGTTCTCGGCGCGGTAATGACCGCGCCGGGAACCCGGCGCCGGGAGGCCCCCCGGCCGAGAAGGCTGTATTGGGATAGGCTTTATTTGCCTTGCCGAAGGGGCTAAAGCAAGGGGGATCTCTCGGCAGAGTAGTTCTCGACGAGGAAATGACCACGCCGGGAAGGGGCTAAAAGGGGTTTCTGGCTTGGCTGCGATACTCTGCTCAGGAGATTTCTGGGATTTCTGGCTCAGATTGAGTCAAGATCTGGACTGCAGAAGGGGTTTACACGGGGGTTAGCATCAGTCGAAGGGTAGATCATCCATTATCGAATCCTCATGGGACGTATGGCATTTTCTATACTCACCTGCTGCTCAGACGGTCAAGAGATTGATGTCTCTGACCCTGAACGAGATGGGAGCTCGACAGACATCTGTGATATCCGGGAAAATCATGATCCGAGGGGAAAGAAGAGAGGGGACAGAGCCCAATAACCCATTGAACGAGGGTTGAGGTTCCGTCTTCATCCTTCACCAGAGCACAGGCCAGGGAGGGGGCGGTCAAAACATGAATCGGAAAGCTGTAACATCTGGGCAAACCGATATTCAGAAGAACAATCGATGCAAGAAGGGGAGAAAGACAGCAGACATTCCAATCGATCGAATGCTCAAACGAACCATGTTAATCCTTCATTTCATTGCATCATCCCAAACCTATACAGATCGTAGAAGGTAAATGAAAGACAGAGGAATGGAAATCAAGACCGAAATCCTCCGGCTACATTGATACATCGAGAAAGCCTCGCCAGATTACATCAGAAGAAAAGAAAACAAAGAAAGCATGGGGGAGGGCGGAGCATTGACTCCTCTCCCTCCCCGGGCTTCCCACCTGAGTCTCCTCTCTTCTTCTTGTCCTTGCTTCTTCTTTTTCCCTCTCGGTCTCTCTTCTGGCTCTTTTTTTATCTGGTTTTCGATTCTACTACTCTTTTTTTTTCTTCCTATCTCTGATTTTTTTGACCCCCCGACCATCAGCCTTTCGAAGAGAAGAGGCTTTATAGCCATCCCTCCTTGCCTTCTCGGCAGACACCTCACGGCGCGCCTCGGCTGAAGGCTTCCCGGCGCGCAGGACTCCAACCTTGTGCAGCATTTGGGCTTTGACAAAGTGGCTCCCGACGCCACCATTAAAGGCCCATTTAGGTCTCTTTGACCAGGCCTTTGATAGGCCCTTCACGTACATCAGTACCTAAGAGGGTCCTCTGTTGGTGATATAGTTTGTATTGAGATCATTAGCAGGGTTTTCATCAGTCCGCGGACAGGAGTTTCATCAGTATTGCCATCTGAATGATGACAAAACTGGGCATCATTTTATCGATATCGTCACCTGAATGGTGACGAGATCAGACATCAGCTTTAGTCTGGGAAGACTTCAGCCGGGTGTATAATCTGTGGAGATGATTCTTCTTGTGTTCTGACTTTGCAAAAGCTTTTGCAATCTTCATCTGCCGGTACCGACTTCATCTTTATCTTACATCACATCTGTTAATAAGCCGACATCTGACTTACCATGACATGTCATCTGTGGATTCTTGGATGAGGCAGCAACACAGTTCCTATTAAAGTGTGCTAGGAAGTCTCATTAGTCAAGCGACTACTGCTTTGTTAGTGCTGCCATCTGAGTGACATCGGCACCGGACATCAGCTCGGCCGACAAAGGCTTCAGCCGGGTAAATGGTTGACGAGCTTCATCATTGGTCTTTCACTGTGGGTATGATCTGCTTCCACCCTTGTTCATTTTCAAGGTGTCAACAAATGCCCCCCACCTGCGGGCAGCGTAAGCGCAGAATAAGCGGCACGGGGCCTGCAGGTGACTTTCATTATTCGAGGGTATCTCCTCAATTTCTTTTCAATCCGGTCCTTTGACCTGATCATCTCGTTGCAACAATATTCTGCACATGTATCTTTCTTTTCTATCTTCATATTGTTTGACTTTATTTTCAGCTTTTTGGAGCTTCTCGGCACGAGGCCATAGGCTTCTCGGCGCGTGAAGACCTCTCGGCGTGGAGAGGGGGTCTCGGCGCGCCTAGCTTCCCAGCGTGGAGCGCTTCTTGGCGCGGGGTGCTTCTCGGCCCGTAGGGCTTCTCGGCGCGGGGTGCTTCTCGACGCTGAGGGCTTCTCGGCGCGCCTTTCGGCCGAGGGGGGTCTCTCGGCCTGGGGGTTCTCGACGCGCATTCTACCGCGCCGAGAGCCCTTCGCTTCGGCCTTCTATTTGAGGCACCGAAGCCTCTTGGCTTCTCATTATTCTCAGCCCCTTCTCTCTCTTCACTTTCTTTCCTCTCTCGGCGGTGGCGGCGAGCTCCTCCCCTCCGACCATCCGGCTTCTTCCCGTCTTATTTGATTTCGCCTGGGTATGACGATCTTTGGGATTTAATCCCTTTTGTTTCCGGGATCACCCCCTCTTGGTTGGTGACTCCCTATTCTTCTTGGGCAGACCCCAAATAAGGGGAGATGCTGCCGAAATTTTCATAGGGTCTCATGTTACAATCTTTATAAGACTGCCCATTGTTCTAGGATTTTTAATTCACTTTTCTTCTTTGACTGCAGACACTGCAATGGCTTCAGGCTCTGCTGCGGCATCCCCTGGAGGTGTCGAGGCCAGTTCGTCGGCCCAGCCAGATATATCACGGGCCACAGTAAACTGGCTGAATGTGCACAGCCTCGACTTCGGATACGACAAGATCGCTTCCGTTGATGAATCATCCGATTCTGATACCGATACGGTGTCAACATCCCGGGTATACTCCACTGCCATGGAAACATGCTTCAGACGGGGCACTGATTATCGCCCGGATTTCCCGAAGGACAAACACTTGCTGCCGTTTATCTGGACCTTCACCGTGGGTGGAATGCGGAACTACCGAATAGCTCGTACAGTTGAAGCCGCAATTCTGGTTGAGAGAGACAGCCTGAAAAATTCAGTATATCGCGGAAAGGCTATATATCTTCCCGGGGAGAAGCGTGACTGGGATGCAGTCCTTGGCATATCGGAGCTGGAGCCGGAAAAGAAAATGCTGACCCGGGCCCCGGAGTTCACACCTGCTCGGTGGGATAATGCCAGTGGCCGAGTCAATAGGGAGAAGCCCGGCTATGGTCTCTTCCTGGCGCCAGTGAAGTGGGGGTACCGCGAAGAGCCTTTTGTGCTGAATTGTTCGGCCATTCAGTTCAAGTATCATTTGGCCGCTGGTTGGTTTGGGGATACCAAGATCACTGACGCCCACCTATTTCGAGCAGGAGCCGTGGAATTTACTGAGTTTGTTCTGAAGGAATATGCCCCTCTGCTGATCAGAGCCGGGGTATATCATAGTGTTTTTGCTTCCCGATTTCGGTATCCTATATCCCGAGGGTTATGCTGTGGGATGTTCGAGGTCTTCTGCCCCTTATTCAACATATTCTATACAGCAGAGGGTGAGACATCTCTTGACCTCTGGAGTCTGTCACAGCTTTCCGGACTGCCTATTGACGGCGAGCCGTATGAAGAAGTCTGCTTGGCAGATTCTGAGAAGGATAGCTCCGATGGTGAAGGCAGATATTCCATTGGCTTCTCATACCGGTACCTGATGAAGGCATATCGCTCCATTTGTCTGGCGTACAGTAGAGGGTCCTCCAAAGGTTATCATCCCCGAGAGAAGGGCAGCAAGCTGCGGATCCGGGTAGGGCAGTGGATTCAGTACTTCTTTGACGGCCCCCTGAAATATGCAGACTTCCCTTCCGTGGGTCCGACTGCTAGCAAGCAGGTAAGGGCTCCCCGTTATAAGTCGGCGCTGCCATCTTCATTGCGCCGTGCAGGCAGCGGTGGTCCCAACCCAGCAGGCGTAGACCCCATCACACATTGTGCGGCTTATTTCACATTCTGGCTGTGCACTTTCGCTCTCCCTCAAGGGGACGAGACAATCATCCGGCCAGAAGCTATATATCCGGCCTGTCAGATGGCCTGGGGAATGAGGCTGTCGCTCTGCCCAGTGGCCCTGTGTCTGATATACAAGTCTTTGGGGGATCTGTACAAGCACCGGACTCCCCGTTCTTTGAGGACCGTGGGTCCTTTTCATTTCTTCAACGCCTGGGTCTGCAGTTTATTTCCTGAGTTGGCTCCCAGAACTTTGCAGGCAGACACAGTACTGCCCAGAATGATTGAGTTTGCCAGTGCTGAACCTGGTCCTTTCTATGATCAGCTGTTCAAAATAAGGGGTCGACTGATAAAGGTGCCGGTGGATGCCCCTGGCAGTATTCATTTCTGGAGCTTGGCAGCAGGTTCAGCTCCTTTGATTGATCCTCAGAGAGAGTGCAAGCTGGAAGAGGTAGAGACATATATCCATCCTGTCTCAGGGGTTAACACTGCCCGGCCAATCCTGGAGCCGGAGCTGGTCAGATGGGCCATGGCCATCCGTCCTAGTGTCTTAGTTTTCAGAAAGGGTGGCCTACTCCTTCTGGAACCATACTATCCATTCCGCTTTGGGCGGAACTTTGGTTATGACCAGCATATCCCCACAACGGTTGCTCAATTTCCCCTGGATAGCCGGGCTAAGCATGGGTCCACCATTGTCGGCGATGGCCGGTTGTGGTGGGATTTCTACCATCGCCAGGACGGTGCAGTTTTCAGAGTTCCCACAGTTTCTAACCGTGTTCCCCGGGTAACATCAGAATATATCAAATGGTGGAACATTCGAACCAGCTTCTACAGGGATAGTAGAGGTGCATTCTGGGACGTGGCCGAGCGTTCCTTTCTGAAACAACAGCCCGGGCCAGTGTTTGACATCCCCGAGGCCCACCTGAGAAGGCTTTATTCACAGCACCAGAGGGAGGCTGAGAACTATCTGGCCCAGCGTCGGGCTTTGAAGGAAAAGGATTCCGACCCGCCTGCTCCTGTCTTTGCTGCTATCAATGAGGACACTTTCATGCAGAACTTGAAACATTTGAGCCGTGTAGGGGACGCTCGTTTGGAGGCGCAACAATATCCATTTCCTGTCGAAGAGCCGCTCCCGGCAGTAGTTTCTTGGAGGGGTCCGACAGATAGATTTCACCCATATAGGACGTTTGTGCGCCGGGAAGATAGAACCCAGACGTACTACAAGCAGACGTCTTGGTTGTTTATTTTGCTGAATTTACACGGGTTATCTGCAGAAAACCCGATAGCCGGCATATTGAACAAGCCGTTGTTTATCTCTTTTCATTATGTCGACGGCTGGGGTATGGACCACCTCGACTTGTTTCGGTGTCTTGACCTTCATGGTCATAGTGACCTGGCAGCTTTAGTGGAGAAGTGCCAGGTACTTGGCGATGTATGCTGGCTTATCAAGGAGGCTGCTTCACGCTCCAAGGAGGTAGCTTATCTGTACTGGCCGCTCTCTATCTTTTACGACGGCCCAGCAGGTATGATCTCTTCTTTCCTGACTGCAGTGATTTCTGCTCAGTATTTACACTTTGCATCCACTGATCACATTACCTCTCTGACATCTTCAACAGACAGGCCTTATATAAAGCGACAGGGGCTTTATAGAAAAATCATTGCGCAGGCTGAGAAGCCTACTTATTTTGAAATCCCTGCAGCAGCACCGACTACTACTCCCCTGCCTCCTGGCAAGAAGAGAAAGGCTTCCGTAGTTAAGGCTGCAGTTGGGAAGGCCAGGAAGGCCAAGAAGGTTTATGCTCAGCAATCGGCTTCGGTAGCTATGGACACCGGGACCCCTCTCCCTGATATTCCCTCGTTTGATGAGTTTGAATCTGAAAGGGAGGCTACTCAGACATCGGTTCAGGGTAACATCAATAGCCTGCAATTGCATTCCTCATTCTCTTTCGCTGGATTTCAAAGAAGTCCTTGAATCTGACCCCTTCCTTTTGCACAGCCCAAGAGCCAGTTGTAGCACCTTCTGTGGTGAAGACCAGGTTGCCTTCTCCCACGCCGGCTAGTGAGGCGGAGGGTAAGTGTGTTTTTTCTCATCTGTTTCATACTTGCATTGTCTTCTTTGCTATATTCCTCAGAGGTCCCTTTTGCAGCAGTGGCAGGCGAAGAGCAGACTGAAGCTATGATGACAGAAGAATTGCTTCAACCACAGGAGGGTCACAAGACTCAGTCGAAGCAGAGTACTGTTCCGGCCAGGCGCATAATTACCCGGTCTACATCCCGACATGTTTTAGAGGTGGCCCCACAGCGTGTAGCTAGTGTGGAAATATCCTCAGGCAGTTCTAAGACCGTCTCTGATGAGGAGGAAGCGACTTTCAGCGGCAGTGAGGGGGATGCTCCTGAATCAGAGGCCCCGCTTGTATTTGCAAAAGGTGCTCTACCTTTTCAGCCTGCTAAGCTGCTGGTGCTATCTTCTGAGGAGGAGTTGCAAGAGGAGTTTGCCGGGCTCGACACCGAGATTGACATAACTCCACCATTTGTTACTCCGACTACGGAGCTTCCTTCTCTTTCACCCCACTTCGAGGGTGTGGACCCTGCTTCAAAGGTGGGTTCCTTTTCATATTTGTTGCTTCATCTGTTTCTTTCATCTAGTGCTGAAAGTTGCTTTGCTTTGGTCTTAGGGCATTGTCACTGCTAGCTCAGACACAACCGCAGCTATCACGGACATTTCTTCTACGAACTGGGCCATTGTCCCTTTTCTGCCTTTAACTTGCATGGGAGTCCCTGAGGTCATTCGCCCTGTGCCAGTGCGGATACAGTCTTCGACGGATTTAGCATCGTTGGACTTAGGGGCCTCGAGAGAGAGTTGCATTCCTATCAGGGCTTCAGATTTCAGAGCCGAAGCCGATCCATCTAGAAGCTCCGCTTTTATACCGGCCGCAGTAATGTCAATTGCGCCCGAGTCAGCAGTCCCTGCCATAGTGGCTATAGAGACTGGACTTCTGCCTTTTCCGCCTATAGCAGCTCCTTCCCTGTCACCAGAAAGAGCAGCTGAAGATGAAGCCCCTATTCAAGAGACTCATGAAGAGGCAGCTCCATCCTTCATCGATTCTCCCCCTGCGGATGTTCAAGCTATAGCTTCCGATACAGCGATAGGGGAGGAATCTTCAGCTCAGCCGGAGAGCAGAGAGAGGGACTGGCCAGCCCTTACAGCAGATCTGCCATCTCCGTCCTCTCAACTGGACGTTGCATTGTGGGAAGATATCGATGGCGAGGTGACCTTTGAAGTCGTCCCCTCTGCCTCCTTTTGCTTCGCTTCCTCTGACAACTTTGTCGGGCAGCATCTGGACATGCTACATCAGCTGGTAGAATCCCAGGCTGGCTTGATATATCTGCAACTGAAGGAAATCGCCAATCGCTTCACCGCTGGCTTGCAGGTCATGGGCTGCCCTTTGGACATATGGGTTCAGCGGGTGCTGCTTCTACTGAAATTCGTGCATCGGAGAGACTTCCTAGCACGGACCATGGTTGATAAGCTAACGGCGTTGAAGCTGCAGAGGTCAGAATATAAATCTGAGCTGGGGAAGCTGACGCTTATGCTTGATGAACGCCGAGCCGAGCTACAAAGTGCTATTAAGCGGGAAGAAGCTGTGCGGGACCGGATGGCCATCTTGGAGACGGAGCTCTCTGGACTTCGAGCCGAACTGCAGCAATTATCCTTTATCCGGCCGCGGTCCGAAGAGGAGGTAGCCTCGCTGGAGGGACGAGTGATGTCTCTCCAAGACATGTCCATTGGACTTCAGGAGGAGGAGGCGCGCCTTCATGAGCTGGGGGCCGCTCCTTATGTGGGTCTTCTGGCCTTCGAGGATATATTCCAGCGGCCATAAAATGTCTATCCCTTCTTTTTCTTTTTGTTCTCTTTTGTGATGTGGTGTCCCCTCGGGGCCCTTTATGTACTCCCTTTCTTAATGGAAAGGAATCTCTTGGCCTCATGCGTCTCCATCTTATTCTGCATGTGGTTTTATCACTTTGGAAGGTGGGGTAGCGGTTTTGACAATCCCTCATGTGAATGGCTCATACCTTGGCGGGAGAGCGTCCACCCTTTCAGAGAAAGGATGGGGAACTCGCTCCACCGCGTGACGGCATCTGAGGAGGTGCTTGAACCGAATTTTGTTGGTGGCAGCAAACGTCCTATTGGCCATGTGTGCCGTAAGGGAGACGATTTGCCGGAATGCAAATGAGGGGGTCTCATCAGAGTAGACGTATGGTCTAGGCTGGGTAGAGACTATTGCAGGTGGGACATTGAAAAGGATATGTGGTTCTCATCAGAACGGACATAAAGTACGAACTGGACAGATTGTATCATTGGCCGGGCGATGTACCGATCAGCCAACGGTTGACTTCATCATCGATATTGAGCTTATATCGATGCAAGGGGAATTTTAGAATAGACATAAGGTCTAAACTGGGTAGGGTTTCATCATTGATCGGGTAAGGTGCCGGTCGATCAATAGCGGGTTTCATCATCGATATTAGGTTTATATCGACGCAAAGGGATTTCATGAGTTTCATCAGAATAGACGTAAGGTCTAAACTGGATAGGGTATTATCATTGATCGGGCAAGGTGCCAATCGATCAACAGTTGGTTTCATCATCGATATTGGGTTTATATCGATGCAAAGGGATTTCATGAGTTTCATCAGAATAGACGTAAGGTCTAAACTGGATAGGGTACTATCATTGATCGGGCAAGGTGCCAATCGATCAACAGTTGGTTTCATCATCGATATTGGGTTTATATCGATGCAAAGGGATTTCATGAGTTTCATCAGAATAGACGTAAGGTCTAAACCGGACAGAGGATTTCATCATTGATCGGGCGAGGTGCCGGTCGATCAACGGTGGGACGTACGTGAAGGTGTAGGTCTCGTCAGGACAGACGTAAGGTCTATTCCAACAGGTTTTATCGCAGGTGGGGCTTGCCAAGAAATGCGTAGGCTTCATCAGGACAGACGTGAGGTCTGAGCTGGACAGGCTTCATCAGAATGGTGATGGGTTTCATTGTCGGTGGGACGTTTGAAAGAGGGTATGTAGATTTCATCAGGGTAAACGTAAGGTCTACCCCGGAAGGGTTTTATCATCGGTGGGGAATGGAGCCAACTGACCGACGGAAGGTTTCATCAGTGAAGGGGAGGTAAAGGTAGCGTGCCGGTTGGCATGGAACTTCGAATTACCACATTACTGACCCAAGCGCCCTTTCGAGTTTTCACCGGAGCCAGCCCCCTCTTGCTTTTGCCCACGCGCCCTTTCGGGTTTTCACGTGGCGGGGTACCCGATTTTGCCTGCAGTGCCCTTTCGGGTTTTCACCACAACTGGTTTTTGGCCATTTTTGCCCTTGTTCAGAATGTCCGAACAAGTATGGCGGGGTATCTCTATTTTTAACGCCATCCTTTTTTATTATATATATATATATATATTTGAATTGGGATTTTTAGCACGGATCAAGCGATGTGCTGCTTCATCAGTGGCTGCTCTTATCATCGGTATTGGGTATATACCGATGCAAGGATTTCATAGGCTTCATCAGGATAGACGTAAGGTCTAAACTGGATAGGTTTCATCATTGATCGGGCAGGATGCCGACCGATCAACAGCATGTTTCATCATCGGTATTGGGTTTATACCAATGCAAAGATTTCATATGTTTCATCAGGATAGACGTAGGGCCTAAACTGGATAGGTTTCATCGTTGATCGGGCAGTGCGCCAATCGATCAACAGCAGGTTTCATCATCGGTATTGGGTTTATACCAATGCAAAGATTTCATATGTTTCATCGGGGTAGACGTAAGGTCTAAACCGGACAGGTTTTATCATTGATCGGGCAAGGTGCCGATCGACCAATGATAGGTTTCATCACGGCGGGACGTAAAGAGACATGCAAATTTAATAGGATGGCTTTCTTTGTCGATCGGGCAGGGTGTCCATCGACCAAAGGTGAGTTTCATCATCGGTATTGGGTTTATACCAATGCAAAGATTTCATGAATTTCATCAGAATAGATGTAAGGTCTACACTGGGCTGGTTTTATCGTTGATCGGGCAGGGTGCCAATCGACCAACAGTAGGTTTCATCATCGGTATTGGGTTTATACCAATGCAAGGATTTCATAGGCTTCATCAGGATAAACGTAAGGTCTAAACTGGATAGGTTTCATCATTGATCGGGCAGTGCGCCAATCAATCAACAGCATGTTTCATCATCGGTATTGGGTTTATACCAATGCAAAGATTTCATATATTTCATTAGGATAGACGTAGGGCCTAAACTGGATAGGTTTCATCGTTGATCGGGCAGTGCGCCAATCGATCAACATCAGGTTTCATCATCGGTATTGGGTTTATACCAATGCGAAGATTTCATATGTTTCATCAGGATAGACGTAGGGTCTAGCCCGGACAGGTTTCATCGCTGATCGGGCGGGATGCCGACCGATCAACAGCAGGTTTCATCATCGGTATTGGGTTTATACCAATGCAAGGATTTCATATGTTTCATCAGGATAGACGTAGGGTCTAAACTGGATAGGTTTCATCATTGATCGGGCAGGATGCCGATCGATCAACGGTGAACTTCGCCATGGTGGGACTTTGGACAAGGTATGGGAGTTTTATCAGGACAGACGTAGGGTCTATACTGGGTGGGTTTGATCGTTGATCGGGCAAGGTGCCGGTCGATCGACGAGAGGTTTATGGCGGGAGGTGAGGCTTCTTTAGGATCACCACGTTACTGACTCAAGCGCCCTTTCGGGTTTTCGCCGGGGCCAGCCCCCTCTTGCTTTTGCCCACGGGCCCTTTCGGGTTTTCACGTGGCGGGGTACCCGATTTTGCCTAAAGTGCCCTTTCGGGTTTTCACCACAGCTGGGTTTTAGCCATTTTTGCCCTTGCTCAGAAAACCTGAACAAGACCGGCGGGGTATCTCTATTTTTAACCCCATCTTTTTTGTTTATTTATTTATTTTCATTCTTTTATTCTCTCTTCCCCTCTTTTTTGGGAGGGTGCCAAGTCGGAATGCCATTAGATCATGATGAGGGATGGCTTGGTTAGGACGGAGTGCCGCTATACCAAGAAAGGGTGTAGCTCGGCGAGGGCGGGATGCTGCTAGACCAAGGAAAGGGTATATCTCGGCTAGGGCCGGATGCCACTAAGCCGAAGGAAAGGTAGCTTGGTTAGGGCGGAGTGCCACTAATCCAAGGAAAGTGTGTATCTCGGCTAGGGCGGGATGTCGCTAAGCCAAGGAAAGGGCGTATCTCGGCCAGGGCTGGATGCCGCTAAGCCATGGAAAGGGTGTATCTCGGCTAGGGCTGGATGCCGCTAGACCAAGGAAAAGGTGGCTTGGCTAGGGCGGAGTGCCACTAGACCAAGGAAGGGTAGCTCGATCAGGGCGGAGTGCCACTAGACCAAGGAAAGGTAGCTTGGTTAGGGCGGAGTGCCACTAGACCAAGGAGAAGGTAGCTCGGTTAGGGTGGAGTGCCACTAAGCCAAGGAACGGTAGCTTGGTTAGGGTGGAGTGCCACTAATCCAAGGAAAGGGTGTATCTCGGCTAGGGTGAGATGCCGCTAAGCCAAGGAAAGGGTGTATCTCGGCTAGGGCTGGATGCCGCTAGACCAAGGAAAAGGTGGCTCGGCTAGGGCGGGGTGCCACTAGACCAAGGAAGGGTATCTTGATCAGGGCGGAGTGCCACTAGACCAAGGAAAGGTAACTTGGTTAGGGCGGAGTGCCACTAGACCAAGGAAAGGTGGCTCGGTTAGGGCGGAGTGCCACTAAGCCAAGGAAAGGGTGTATCTCGGCTAGGGCTGGATGCCGCTAAGCCAAGGAAAAGGTGTATCTCGGCTAGGGCTGAATGCCTCTAAGCCAAGGAAAGGGTGTATCTCGGCTAGGGCGGGATGCCGCTAAGCCAAGGAAAGGGTGTATCTCGGCTAGGGCTGGATGCCGCTAAGCCAAGGAAAGGGTGTATCTCGGCTAGGGCTGAATGCCGCTAAGCCAAGGAAAAGGTGGCTCGGCTAGGGCTGGATGCCACTAAGCCGAAGAAAGATGTATCTCGGCTAGGGCTGGATGACACTAAGCCAAGGAAAGGTAGTTTTAGCCCGATTACTCGGGGAATATTGGTTGTGCAGCATGATACAGCTTGAGGTGTTTACCGTTGAGTGGCGAGAACTGAATTTCCCCTCGATGGTTAACAACTACGTAGGCCCCTCTTTTGTAGACCCTTTGTATCACATAAGGACCTTTCCAATTAGCATTCAGCTTTCCTTTTGGGTTGGAAGCCATGACTTCTTTTTTCTTAACCATGACGAGGTCACCTTTCTTGAATTCTCATCCTCTTACGAGTTTATTGAATGCTGTGGCCATGCGGGCCTGATACATTTGGATATTCTTCTGAGCTTGGAGGCGCTTCCCTTCCAATTCAGTCAGTTCTTCTAACCTTCTTTCAGCATTTGTTTGTTCACCACGGGCCAGGCCATATTGGATTGACACTCTGAGTGACGGGACTTCCAGCTCTAGTGGAACCACTGCCTCCGAGCCGTATACCAAAGAGTATGGTGAGCACCCTGTAGGTGTCTTAAAGACGGTGCGGTATGCCCACAGAGCTTCATACATCTTTTCTTCCCAGTCCTTCTTATTAGAACTGACAACCTTGGCTAGCAAGGTGCACAAAGTCTTGTTAAAAGCTTCTGCCAATCCGTTTGCCTGGGGATTGTAGGGAGTGGAGGTTCTCCATTCAATCTTATACTTCTCGGCAAGCCGATAGATTTTCTGATTTCTGAAATGACTTCCATTATCAGATATTATTCGGTTGGGGATCCCGAACCGGAAGATAATATTCTGCTTGATAAATCTGGCGACCAGTTCACCAGTCACTTCTCTTAATGCTACAGCTTCCGCCCATCGGGAGAAGTAATCTGTCATGGCCAATATGTACTTATGACCGGCCGAGGAAGTCGGCAGTGGCCCGACTACATCAGTTCCCCATTGTGCAAATGGCCAGCTAGGAACTGTAGGGTGCAGAGTTGTAGGTGGCCTTCTAGGCACGGTAGCATGCTCCTGACACTTCTGGCATGACTTTGCAAATTTACAGCAGTCTTCAAACATGGTAGGCCAATAGTAGCCCAGCTTTTGATTTCTATCTTCATTTTGGGGCCAGCCTGGTGGGCGCCTGCTGTCCCAGCGTGTATTTCTTTCATCGCTTGCCAAGCTTCCTCAGTGGACAGGCAGCGGAGTAGAATCTTTTTGCGTGCATCCGCCATTATTCGGAATAAAGTTCCATTTCTGAATTCATAGGAATCTTTGATTCTCAGGAGTTTCATCTTTTCCTCCCTTTTCTGTGGCAGCTGTTGGTGCAGAAACCACTGTAGCAAATGCTGTCTCCAATCAGACGCCTGTACTGCGCTGATAGTGGCAACTTCTTCCTCTTCGGGGCACCCTTCTAGCATACTGGGGACTTGCCGCCGGTTCATAACAACAATGTTCAGTGTTTCATCTGGCGGGACTGCTAGCGAGCTGGCCAGCTTTGCCAGTGCATCAGCCTGGGCATTATGTCCACGGCCCACATGTTTGAGTTCAATATGATAGAACTTTGCCATGAGGCGTACAGCTTTCTGGTGATAGGGATTTAGTTCTGGCTTCCGCACTTCGAACTCCCCTTGGACTTGTTTTATTATCAACATCGAATCCCCGAATACCTGAAGCATTTGGATACCCATGTTGAGGCTGATATTGAGTCCGATTATCAGAGCTTCATATTCGGCTTCATTATTGGTACATGGCTTGTTTATAGAACAGGAAGTATGCACAACCTCCCCCTCTGGTGATTTCAGCACAATACCGGCTCCAGCCCATATTCTGGTCTTTCCATCGGAATCTGTCTCCGTTCTGGATGCTCCATCAAAGAACAGTTGCCACATAACTGGCTGAGCTTGACAGGCCTCGAGTGTCTCATCATCGGGTAATTCAGTCCCCAACATATCATTCTCCGGCACAGGATGCTCCGCGAAGAAATCAGCCACGGCCTGTCCTTTTATTGCCCTCTGGGGTATATATGTGATATCGAATTCCATCAGAATTACTGCCCATTTGCCCAACCGGCCTTTCAGTACTGGCTGAGTCAATATGTATTTGAGTGGATCTGCTGCAGATATCAATCTGACTTCATGTGACAACATATAGTGTCGGAGCTTTTTGACAGCAAAGACTAGTGCCAAGCAGGTCTTCTCTATGTAGCTGTAGCTTTCTTCAGTTCTCATCAGCCTCCTACTTAGGTAGTACAGGGCTTGTTCTTTGCCTTCCTCATTTATCTGTGCCAGCATTGCCCCCAGGGAACAGTATGTGGCTGCGATATACAGTATCAAGGGCCTGCCCTTAATGGGTGCCCCCAGCACCGGAGGGGTCTTGAGGTATTCTTTCAGCTTCTCAAAGGCTTCCTGACAGCCATCGTCCCAGAGGAACGGCACATCTTTCATCATGAGTTTGTGAAAGGGGTGGCATCTTCCCGATAGATTTGATATAAATCGTCGGATGTAGGCCAGACGCCCTTGCAGGGATCTCAACTCTTGCAGATTCCTTGGTGGAGGGAGCTCCTGGATAGCTTTAATCTTGGATGGATCAATTTCAATACCCCTATGTCGGACAATAAATCCGAGGAATTTTCCACTGGACACGCCAAAGGTGCATTTCATAGGATTCATCTTGAGTTCATATCTACACAACCTCTAGAATACTATCCTTAGGTCTTGAAATGATCTTCTCTTTTGCTGGTTTTTACCACCAGATCATCGATGTAGCATTCTACCTTTTGAAGAGCATGTCATCAAAGATCTTTGTCATAGCTCTTTGGTAAGTAGCACCGGCATTCTTGAGGCCAAACGACATTCTTTTGCAGTGGAATATTCCCTTCGGACTGCGGAATGCAGTGTGCACTCTGTCTTCTTCAGCAATCCAAATCTGGTTGTACCCGGATGATCCATCCATGAATGACAGGGCTTCATGACCAGTAGTCGCATCGATCATCACCTCAGTGACGGGCACTGGGAAATCATCTTTCGGGCAAGCCTTATTAAGGTCCCGAAAATCAACACATATTCTAATCTGCCCATTCTTCTTCTTTACGGGCACTATATTGGCCAGCCATGTAGTATACTGGTTTTCATCGACAAAGCCTACCTCAATCAGCTTGTCAACTTCTTTGTTAATCTGATTTATCAATTCAGGACGCATTCTCTTGGAAGGCTGCTTTACAGGGTTAGCCTCTGGGTTTATTGCCAATCGGTGCTGTGCCACATCAGAGCTCAGTCCTGGCATTTCATCATATGTCCATGCAAAACAGTCTCGGAATTCTTTCAAGAACTGTATATATTGTTCCCTGACATCTGGCTCCAGCAGTGCGCTGAGGAATGTTGGCCTTGGCTCATCTACGGACCCCAAATTTATTTCTATCAGCTCATCGACGGTGGCTTGGCCTCCGTCTTCGACTTTGGGCGGGGCTCCTTGCAAATCAATAAAGCCTCCCGGGATATAATCTTCTTCAGTTTCATGCTCCTCTGCTTCATCATACTGGTCATCAGCGGATGCTGGCGCATCATATAGGGCCAATACTACCGGATCCTGTTCAGTCTGCTCCGAGGGCGAGACTGGTTCAGCAGGAAATTCAGAAGTGGACTCCTCCGTCCTTAGAGGCTCTTCTAATGTGGGCTCCCCTGAAAGGTCATCATTCTGTAGAGCCCGGAATTCTTCTAGGATGCACCCGAACTCCAGACACTCCTCCAGCTCTCTGGCTATTTGATCTTCATCCGGGGTTCCCGTATCAAATTTTGCTTCAGCCTGGAACAGATCCTCTTTGGAAGATAGGTCCTCCCAGTACCAAGCTTTCTTTGTCTCATCAGATGTCTCTGTTTCTGGCAGGTTGTCTGAGGCTTCATTGCTTATTATGGATTGATAAATGATTTCTTCATCTTCCGAGGGGTATTTGTCATATCCTACCTCGGGAGGATCGTCATGCTGGTAGGAGACAGATATGACGTCTACCTCAGCCTCATAGTATTCTTGGAGGGTATAACCCAATCCTGGGTGTTGAGTGATCTTCCTCATTTCTTTACTACCTCGAGGCGGATCCCACAGCTCCTTGAATGCCTTCTTCTGAGCAGCAGGCTGCATTGATGGCATTTGCATCTTGGAGAACATTTGTGAAACCCGTTGGGTAGTATAATCCAAGCCTGTAATCGGTACCATCCGGTTTGCGGCTTCTTCAGGGGCCATACAGTCTTGATCATCTTCTTCGACTGGCTCCCCGGTGTAGAATATAATAGGAGGCTCGCAGAAGCGAGGGATTTCCATAGTCTTCAGTGGTAGCACCGTTTGGTACTCAAGGCTGACGATGGGTTTAAATAAACCCTGCGGCACCTCCACCTGAGTGTACTTTTGCTTCATTTCTTCATCGGCATTATCCGGGTGGACGCTAGGAGGGGTAACCCGAGCAAAGTCACCGGCATAAGAGATGTGAGATACATTATGCTTTTTAACATAGCCCTTTGGTGGCGGTGGAGACCAATTCCTTGCCTCTATCGCGGGCTTTTTCTGGCTGACCACAGCCTCTTTCCTTTCGCACTTTTGCGACACCTCAGTATAGTATGATGCATCGAGCATATGGCACTCGAACACTTCGAAAGGATGCAGATCCGCAAACACCCTCTCTTCTTTTCCTTCATGGCAGTATTTGATGCACTGATGTAGCATGGATGGCACTATTTGATATTCATGCAGCCACGGTCTCCCCAGCAGGGCTTTATACGTGGTGTTGGAGTCGATCACATAGAATCGTACCACTGTAGTGAGGTCTCCCAACGTGAGGTTGAAATCAGCTACCCCAAGAGGTGTCTCACACTTTTGGTTAAATCCTGCAATCTTCATGTCTCTGACCTTGGTGAGCTGCAGATCAAAGTAATATTTCTGATAGATGCGGTATGGGAGAATGTTCACAGCAGCCCCGGGATCTATCAGTATTCTGCTTATCGGCTGACAGTTCAGGGAACCCCTCATATACAGCGGTCTGTTATGGCCGGAATTTGGGATTAGCATATCATCCTCTGTGAATGTGACTGATGGACCAGAATTCACTTCTGTCAAGAGTGCTTCATACTGTGCCGGCGACTGCAAGGCATCAATAATGGCTTGGCGAGCCTCTTCACTCAGAGAGAGGATTTCCCAGATGGAGAACCTGGTAGGGAGCTTCTTTAGCATTTTCATGATCCGGCTGCCCACCCGGACGTTAGACAGTCTCATCTCCTCCACCCAACGGGGTCTTGGAGGTTCATGTGGTGCCTGTGGCCTTTGCTGCCCAGTGCCGGTTTTACCCTCTTGATCGGTTTCCCGGGAGGCTTCTTCTGTAGTAACGACCCCTGTTTCTGCTAGAGGGTTACTTCCTTTATTTTCTTCATGCTGCTTCTGCTTTCTAACTGCAGTCTGCTGGCATTTATTGTTTTCAGCTGAAGCAGTGTGAGCCAGCTGCTCATTTTCCAAACTGGACAAGAATTCCAGGAATGAAGGAGCCTCTTCTTTTTCTTGGTACAAGCTGGCAGGGGGAGGAACCTGGACACCTCGTACCTCTGGCTCGGGGATCTGATAGGGTTGCTCCCCTCTGAATATAATATTATGATTGGCTGGTGGCGGGCGCCCCCATCTTTTCCCAGAACGTGTTGCATGGGCTGAGGTAGAGGCCTCAGCATGGTTGGCTTCTAGCGGGGCATTTGATGCTTCATCCTCATCATTCTCCCCGGGCAAGGAAAAGAGTACCGACAGGGTGTTGCATTGTACTGTCGTGACTTTCTTTCCCCTTTTGGACTTGGGCCGTCTCTTCTTCTTCTGGGAATTCGGCTTTGCCGGCTCCTGCCCCCAGAAGGGCTCAGTCTCATCTTTTCTTTGCTCTGCCTCTGGCTGCTCTTCAATTTTCAATTCTTCGAGCTGCTCCCAGAGTATACAATCTTTTACCAGCAGGTTTTTGGGCTTTTTCTGCTCATATTCATCGAGCTCATTGATATACTGCTGTAGACGCCTGGCTGCAGGACTTACTTCTTTACGTGCAGGTAGGGGAGTTTGTCTCCTCCGGTTGTGAGTAGGGATCCGGATGACTGGCCCGGTCTCAGCTGTATGCCATACTGGCTTTACTGGAGGCGGCTCAGGCCTTGGGGTGACACCCCGAATAGTTGCCCCACTGGTGCTGGCTGCAAGAGTGTTTTTTCTATTCTTTATGGGCTTCGTCTGCCATCCTCCCTGATCTTTCAGTGGGGTGAGGAGGCAAGCTTCATAAGTATGCCTGGTACATTCTTCAACGGCTTCCTCAGGCAGCTGCTGATAGACTGAAATCATATTGGCGGCCATCCTCCAGGGCGGAGGCTCATGCGGATGAGGTGGCTTCACCTGGTAATCACCCAACTGTAGCTCACCCTTTTTGACCATTCCTTCCATAATATCCTTGAAGACATAACAATCTTCAATTGCGTGCCCCAGCGCACGGTGAAATGGACAGAACAGTGGATCATCATTCTTTGTCGCATCCGCAGGTCTCTTCGGTTCGGGCAATGTTACCTTGTTGAACTTATATGCCCAGTTAAATAGTGCTGATGTCTTATCTTTGGGAAAAGAGTAAGCCCTTCTCATTCTGTCTCTCAGAGAGACCTTATCTTTTCTTTCTGTTGCACCCTCAGGCGGGGGAGCTTCGTCTGCCTCCTTTTTCCCTTTCTGTTGCTCAAAGGTTCGAAAATCGACGGCGTTAGCCTCAGTATGTGATGGCTGTCGGTCATTGGTTTTACCCTTCGAAATAGTGGGAACATTGGCGGTCAGACGCTTGGACAAGAACGTCTCGACTTCCACCACTATGTTGTTCAGCCGGTCAAATATCCTGACATCTGCACCGATCATCTTTTCTAGCACCTCTCTCTTGAGGCTATGTTTACATATCTGCACTGCATCTTCCTGATGAGGAGGTCTTCGGCATCTCATGGCTAAGTTCCTCCAGCTTTTGATGTAATCCAGTGCTGTTTCATCCTGCCTTTGCTTAGTTGCATATAGCTCCGCTATTGTAAGTTCTCTTTCAGTGACATGAAATCTATCGTGGAATTTTCTTTGCATATCAGGCCAATCAACCACTGATCCAGCGGGCAGGCTTGAATACCATTCAAAGGCTATCCCAGTGAGGGACGAGCCAAAGAACTTAAGCAGATAGGCTTCATCAGCTGCCAGGTCGCCCATAATTGTGGTATAGTAAGCAATGTGCTCCCTGGGAGAGCCCTGGCCATTGAATTTCTCAAATTTCGGCGGCTTACTGACGCCTGGGGGTAGTCTTTTAGCAGCATACTGGGGAGGATACGGTACTTTGTACACGTCATAGGTACTTACACCATCACCGGTCTTTTCAGACAGCTTCATCTCCACAATTCTTTCAATCATCAGTTTGTGGGCCAGGGCTGGATCTATCTCTTCTGGGAAGAAGTGAGCTTGCTGCTGGCTGTAGGGAATCGTCATCACAGTTGCGCGCAAGGTGGGCGCGGCGGGCTGCGTCTGAGATGTAGAGGGCTGAGCCGCTGCTTGCTGCAGAACAGGCTGGCTCGGAGCTTTGCCCTTATCAGCTGGAAGGGGATTAGTTGGGACAGCCATCTCTGCTGAGCTAGAAGTCTGCCCCACAGGTTCGGCTTGCTTGGAGATCGGTGTGGCTTCATGTCTCTCATTTAGCTGTCTTCTGAGAGCAGTGATCTCCTGTTGATATCTTCTAAACATCATCTGGATCATGGGATCCAGAGTCGATGGGATTTGTATATCTTCTGAAGTCCCTTCAACATCAACAACGAAGGGATTGTCTTCTTCTTCTGTTGTCACCACATTGACTGTCATGGTGGTGATCTTACGGGTTTCCTCATCATTCTTCATCTTATCTTTTGCAGCCTGACCTCTTCTTGTGACGGGGCCTGGTCTGGTAGCCAGCCTGAGTAGTTTATCTGGTTGAGTTGGTAGCATATTCTGCCCCCTGGCGATTCCAGCCATGTTACAGGAGAAGATTTGCATCCTTCCCTTCTGCCTGCAAACTTTTCTTTTTGCCTGGTCAGGGTATTTGAGTCGGTCGAAGACCGATACTCTTTCTTCAGCCTCTTCCCTATACAGGTCTTCTTTATCATATCCGGCCTTGCGGCCTTCTTCATAATCATTTGAATCGGAGGAGGAGACTCTGAGCATTACTTCTTGAAGGGCTTCTCCTTCTTCTTCATCCACGGTGCCCAGAGCACGGGATAATCTTTGCTGACCGAGGGCAGAGTTCCCCAGGTAGTGGAAGTAGTCTTGGACCACTCATTTCATCTCCTCCGGATCGTGCCTTCGCGGCTCTGGTCGGAGTATCAATCTTTCCTGACTTTTCTGCTGATGAGCCAGTCTTGTCATCTGAGCATTCAAATGCTCGGCTTTAGAATATCTGAATATGTCAGCCTGTTTGGCACAGGCTCTTGGTCTTCTTGGAATGGCAACCGTGACTGGTTCACTCATTCCCATGTCGCCATCTTGGCAGCAGTTGGCAGTGTCATCATAGTTCTTCCTTTGCCATCTTTTGCCTTTGGCCCTGGGATGGGTGATAGTAAGGTCTTCATTCTTTTGATATCTTTTGCCCTTCATCACGGGGCGAGTAGTAATCAGATTCCTTCCTTCATCATTTTTTTCATCTCTCCTCCCCCGAGCCTTGGGGTAAGCAGCAACATCATCTCTTCTGTAGTTTCTTTCTTCTCTTCTGCTTCCTGCCCTGAAGCGGGTAACAGCATCCTCAGTAGCCTTCTTCTCATATTGAGCTGGGGCCCAGCTCTGAATCTTCTTTGGTCGCCAGACCTGTTTATATTTTGCTAGCTTGGGCACCAGCGGCTTCCTTTCATCAGCTTCCCAGTTGGCCCTCCTAGCGGCCAGAACGCGGAACCTGTTGTCGGTCTGGACAGTGGGGACAATCCTATCCGGCCGGACTTCTCTAGGGTGACCGTTGAGGTTCACCCTAACATCTCCCATCATCATTGTCTTCCCAGAATTGGAAAGACGATGCTCAACAGTAGCATACCGGCTTCTCCGGTTATTTCTCTTTCCCCTCTGGGCAGCAGCGGGAACCGTATCCCTCCTTTGAACTTGGTGTACATAGGAGGCGACGGCCGTCGAGGTCGTCTTCTCCGGTAAGCCAACCTTCTTACCAGTAGTCTTCATAGGGGCGCCTGCAGCGGTGCCTTGCTCTTCGTTGTTGACCTGCAGAAGGTCGGTGAAGACGAGGCGCAGACAGTTGGGCAGCCCGACAGCAGGGGGCACTGCTCCGAATGATAGGGGTACCGCCAGGTAACCCTCTCGCACATGCATATCAATCGGTTGTTGGCCGAAGCGTACAGACATAAGTCCAATAGTCATCTTCCTGAAAATAAGGAAAGCGCACAGGATCAGAAATTTGAGGGGGGCCCGCTGGGCCTCCTATTTTGGCATTGAGATGATGGGAGACTAGGTCCCAACGGGCGTGCCAGCTTGTGGAACGTGGATTCTATCTTATTTCATTGTATTATTTATTTATATTTTTTATTTTTATTTGGATTTTTTATTTATTGATTTATTAGGCATGCCAGTCACGTGTGTGACGATTTTATTGTGCGCTCGATCTGACTTGGTCAGTCGATTGTGAAGTCCGAGTCGGGACCAGAAGTCCGTCATACCATAAAGGCTATGACGTTAATTACGCCCTTCCAAGGAAGGACAACCCTTGATTAAACGCCAAAATAGGAGGCCTCGAGAGGCAATAATAAAAAGGATATTCTTTTTATGTGCGTAGTTTGAATTTCATACCAGAGCCAGGAAGGCGGGCAAGATAATAACATCGATTGTAGAAACAGACGATATCGCTGAATCGACGGCTCGAAAAATAATCAGACTCAGGGGAAAGGTAAAACAAAGGATATCAATCACGGACAGGATGAGCCGCGATCATGACGGAGGTTTAAAGCATCGGTTAACATTTCGGCGGCACTTCCCCATGGTCTGGATCATGCCCAGAGGGAAATAGGCTATCACCCACGGAGTGCCGGGGTGAAAGCCAGAATAAGGGGGGGTATGGGACCCCCAACCCGTGTATGTGATCACAGCACCAACTTAATATCCCTTTGAGGGCATTGAAACTTATGCAGTGGCCGAGTTTCTCTGGCTCGTAAGGTTATGTAGGGGAGTTATCCCCAGTGATGTTTATCCCTTAGGCACATATGATGATCTAGAGTATCCTTCGACAAGATACAAGGCTTGGTTGATCGGACTTCAGAGGGCATCTGTGTGGTTCCTTGGCCTGTAGCAGGAAGGCTTTTCTCCGGGGTTCAAGGAATGGATGATTCACAATGTAAAGCAGGGGTGGCAGGAAGCATGGTTCCCGGCGTGGGTTTTATTGGCAAAGGGGGAATGCTCTCGGCGCAAGGGTTCTCGGCGCGGTAATGACCACGCCGGGAACCCGGCGCCGGGAGGCCCCCGGGCCGAGAAGGCTGTGTTGGGATAGGCTTTATTTGCCTTGCCGAAGGGGCTAAAGCAAGGGGGATCTCTTGGCAGAGTAGTTCTCGGCGGGGAAATGACCACGCCAGGAAGGGGCTAAAAGGGGTTTCTGGCTTGGCTGCGATACTCTGCTCAGGAGATTTCTTGGATTTCTGGCTCGGATTGAGTCAAGATCTGGGCTGCAGAAGGGGTTTACACGGGGGTTAGCATCAGTCGAAGGGCAGATCATCCATTATCGAATCCTCATGGGATGTATGCCGTTTTCTATACTCACCTGCTGCTCAGACGGTCAAGAGATTGATGTCTCTGACCCTGAACGAGATGGGAGCTCGACAGACATCTGTGATATCTGGGAAAATCATGATCCGAGGGGAAGGAAGAGGGGGACACAGCCCAATAACCCATTGAACGAGGGTTGAGGTTCCGTCTTCATCCTTCACCAGAGAACAGGCCAGGGAGGGGGCGGTCAAAACATGAATCGGAAAGCTGTAACATCTGGGCAAATCGATATTCAGAAGAACAATCGATGCAAGAAGGGGAGAAAGATAGCAGACATTCCAATCGATCGAATGCTCAAACGAACCATGTTAATCCTTCATTTCATTGCATCATCCCAAACCTATACAGATCGTAGAAGGTAAATGAAAGACAGAGGAATGGAAATCAAGACCGGAATCCTCCGACTACATTGATACATCGAGAAAGCCTCGCCAGATTACATCAGAAGAAAAGAGAACAAAGAAAGCATGGGGGAGGGCGGAGCATTGACTCCTCTCCCTCCCCAGGCTGCCCACCTGAGTCTTCTCTCTTCTTCTTCTCCTTGCTTCTTCTTTTTCCCTCTCGGTCTCTCTTCTGGCTCTTTTTTTATCTGGTTTTCGCTTCTACTGCTCTTTTTTTTTTCTTCCTATCTCTGATTTTTTTGACCCCCCGACCATCAGCCTTTCAAAGGGAAGAGGCTTTATAGCCGTCCCTCCTTGCCTTCTCGGCAGACACCTCACGGCGCGCCTCGGCTGAAGGCTTCCTGGCGCGCAGGACTCCAACCTTGTGCAGCATTTGGGCTTTGACAAAGTGGCTCCCGGCGCCACCATTAAAGGCTCATTTAGGTTTCTTTGACCAGGCCTTTGATAGGCCCTTCACGTACATCAGTACCCAAGAGGGTCCTCCGTTGGTGATATAGTTTGTATTGAGATCATTAGCAGGGTTTTCATCAGTCCGCGGATAGGGGTTTCATCAGTATTGCCATCTGAATGATGACAAAACCGGGCATCATTTTATCGATATCGTCACATGAATGGTGACGAGATCGGACATCAGCTTTAGTCTGGGAAGACTTCAGCCGGGTGTATAATCTGTGGAGACGATTCTTCTTGTGTTCTGACTTTGCAAAAGCCATTGCAATCTTCATCTGCCGGTACCGGCTTCATCTTTATCTTACATCACATTTGTTAATAAGCCGACATCTGACTTACCATGACATGTCATCTGTGGATTCTTGGATGAGGTAGCAACACAGTTTCTATTAAAGTGTGCTAGGAAGTCTCATTAGTCAAGCGACTACTGCTTTGTTAGTGCTGCCATCTGAGTGACATCGGCACC